>OZ010595.1:67350037-67425037 GCA_963932145.1 Acanthosepion lycidas
TGAATTCCTTACCCTATTGAGACACCTGGGCTAAGTGAGAGGAGCGATGACCAGCTATGTTCTGGGATTCCAGATTTTTTAAGGTACTCCTGTAAACTGTGATGTCATCCGCACAGATACTCATGAATGATTGGAGTATGCTCTTAGGCAGATCATTAATATACGTTAGAAAGAGGGTACGACCGAAGCGGGAACTCTGCGTAACGACGGCATTGGTCTTAAGGGCTTCCTATGACTGGGCCATTACCAACGATCTCCAGGGACCTGTCTGCTTGGAAGGACGTGATGATTGAGAATGCCCTTGCAGAGATTCCATCGCTGGAGAGTCTTTTTGCAGCCCCCGATGTCACACTTTTTTAAAAACTTTGGATATATCTAAAGCAATTACCTGTTCTTCTTACGTTTATTTTATTTTTTACTAATGTTCACCCAATACAAGGCCCAAGAGCCACTCAAGGAAGAGTATTAGTGTGTGGTGTTGTATTCATGTAAAAAAGGACAAGAAGTAAAGTTCTTGGAGTTAAGGATAACAGCTAACGCGAGAGGTCAAGATTTAATTATATATTAGATTGAATAACATGTCTGAGTTCAGTCGGAGATTTTAGAAATATCGTGTGACAGTAGACTTTAGAAGGAACCAAAAACACAACCCTAAACAGAAAACAAAGGATAAACCTCTACTCTTGTTCAAAAAATGGGGGAGAATTGTGAACCGGACGTAAAGGAGTATGCCAGCTTACTGACAGTTCGAAATAATGTATCCCAAGAGCGATATTGATAAACGGCTACCCATTTTGTATTATGTTGGTGCAAAAATAATGAAGTAATAATGTCGTTTTTTGACGTATTTTTAACGTCAAAAAACGACATTATTACGTCATTATTTTTGCATCAACCTAATAATAACTTTAAGAGGGAAACACCCTGGTTAATGGCTAAATAAAACAAAAATGTTATTTTTATTAGCATTAAAAAGGCGCTTTAAAAGAATTTAAAATAGGTCACAGTATATACGTAAGAAAAGATATATTTTCTATATATATATGTATATATATATATGTGTGTGTGTGTGTGTGTGTGCGCGCGACTTAAGTTTCGTTGGGTACCCAACTCGTCGGGCACAAAATATAAGCTATATCTTGTGCTCGACGAGTTTAACCATCGAAACTTAAATCACACACTAAACGCAGGTATAGGTGTATTTATTAATATATATTTCTTAGTGCTCAATATGATTAGACAAAACTATTTTGTCTACACATCTTGGCTGAATTTGGTAATTATATATTTGCCTACAAAGGTATGGATACCAGAACGTGCGTATACTGTTGCTAATATCTAGTTATTTTATTTACGTAACCATATATATATATATATATATATATATATATATATATGTATATATATATATACAATGTCTCATCGAACAGACCGGAACTCCCGATGAGTTTTTTTTTTTTTTTTTCCACATTGGTTTCTTTGTCTGCAAATTTCTGCGTGCCTCGCTGTATTTAAATTCTATCAGCTACTTATTACCAGGGAATATACATTTTATTAACTCTCTTTAATTGGTAAAACATTGTTGGAATTTAATGTTACTACTTTTTCCTTTTGTTGTAAGAGGCATACTAAAAATAGATATGAGAAAAAAATGTGAAGACCGTTTATAAAAATATACAAAATATATGTACGTGTGTGTTCAGATCAAATATGGATCAGAGTCCGACAGAAAGATAAGATTAAAAAAAAAAAAAAAAGGAAACGTTTAACAATCTATTAGGTTGGTGCAAAAAATAATGTCGTTTTCTCACATAGTAACATATGTGAGAAAACGACAATATTTTTGCACCAAACTAATAATGTTCCATTTTTATTAAAGCTTCATCGAAGAATGAGATAGTTTCTTGAAACTTTTGATATACGTGTCGTCTTGAATTCGGAACTCTACAAATTAAACTAACGTTGGTTTAAATTAGTGGTCCCCCACCGATTTTGAGCCAGACCGCATTTTGGTATTTATAAAATTCTGGTGCCCACCCCCCTTTAATACCTAATTCTTACATGTATGCCAGTTACACATTTACGTACATACACACGAAATATTCTTATGAATGCATACTGTATATGCATTGAATGTATTAACATGCATTAGCATAAACACTCTCACTCAGACTCACTAGAAACATTTCACTGTTAATAACGTATTCTCGAATTACCCCCTTTTTCTGTTGGTATAGTAAGCCGAATGGGTGCACATTCTACGTATGCTCGATCAAAATATTACTATGCCCCACCGGTGGGGCATCTCTCCCAAGTTGAGAATCGTTGGTTTAAATTGTTTTAATGCACGTAGAAAATGCTGACCAGTGAAAATCAAACAGCACATCAGTCAAAAATGCCAGAATTTATTTCCTCCTTTTCTGATGAAACTTCAATAAAAGGGAAACATATTAGACTGATAAACGTTTCCTATTTATTCTTTATCTTATATGCTTATATATACGTCTGTATGTATAAAACAAGATTATTTTAGATTCAACTGATATTTAATATTTTATTTTATTTTCCTGATAAGTTGATACACATCTGAATTAAAACTATGTTTATAGTTGCCGCTTTTCTTTTTGTGTAGATAACTGATTTTATTTACGATGAAAAATGTGCCATGATTTCATCGTTTGAACTTTGAAATTACAGTCTGTCGTAATCATACATGATTTTTAGTTAAGATTATAAACAGAATTTAATTCATTTATAATTTTCATCATGAATTGATTCATAAGTGAATATTTATAAATCAATTAATTTATATAACAAAATTGTGGATAAACTGTCCAAAGTTCCTATTTTTGAAAGTACTTGAACAAAAACATGAACCCCAGTCAATTATCCTCAATCTGTTAGAGTGATTCGTTTTCTACGATTTGCCAAGGCAGGTTATTTAAAGCCAGAATATATTTTTAGATTTTAGGATTTCTTTAAAGATAATAATGATTTACTGATACACATCTTATTAATTAACCCATACCTGGGGTGGGAAGAGATGGATTCATATCTTTCACAAGAGTATTTGCGCGTAAGAGACTGTAACGAACCGAACAGGTATTTGAACTCGGCTCTCCGATTAATAATAAGGAGTCATTATCCATTACACCACACGGACATTCTTACAGTACCTGGTATTCCCAAACAGTCACACCTCTAGATACTGACCAGCCTTGACGTTGCTTAATTTCGGTGATCGTACAGGATATGGCGTTTCAATGAGATACAGCCGCAAGCATCGATTTGGATTTAGATGCAAAACTTAGACGAAAATTTGAAAAATGTAATTAGAAAATTTGTTGTTTAAATGACTTCTTGCTGCATATATATATATATATATATATATATATATATATATATATATATATATATATATATATATATATATATATATATGAGAGGGAGATAATAATAGGTTCTCAGTAGCGCATCCATTTACCTGTGACCATCGACATTATATATATATATATATATATATAGAGAGAGAGAGAGAGAGACAGAGAGAGAGAGAGGTGGCGTAATTGATAGTGAGATTGTCTCACTAGAACAATTCCGACTGAGTAATAAGTTCGATCCTCCCTGGGTGGCCCCTCCTTACGTCCTTGTGCCACATTGAAACTACGGTTGCAAAATCACTATATATTTGTACGAGAAACTACTAAATAAATATTGATGTGTGTGTGCGCGCACGTACTGGCATTTATTCTTTTATTCAACTGAAAAAAAAAGTTTCTCTGTGGAATTGGAGCCAAGAATGGCTGCCTGTCGAGTCCAAGTTGTGATGGTGGATGATTTTACAGTTCATTATTATAATCGGAGGCAGCTTTCTTCAGTTCTTGAGCTTTTTTTCAACGACTGGCTTTTTCAATTGACATTCAGTTAGTTGAGCGTCAATTGATTTTCTCCAAAAACCTTTCGCTTCTGGTCTTTTGAGATAATAATCACCAGAACTTTCTTTTTTTTTTTTTTTTTTTTTTTTTTTTTTTACGTTTCGCTTAATCCCGTTTCAATTCGTTTCAGCCGGTCCAACTTTTTATGACTTTTCATGGCGTCGAGGGTCGACCGTGGGAATTGGTTGCCTATGTTAATGCGCGTTTATCTTTTTCCCTGCATTTCGTTTACCGTCAATTGTGACGTCACGATTCGAGGCCTCCTCACCGAAGATTGAAATGATAAATACTTTATTACAAATAAAAAAAAATTAATATGGCGGTCAAAGAAATAATTTTGAAGTTGATTGCATATATTGGATTTTAGTCGAGTTCGAACATATAGTTTGTTTTGCTATGAATGCGGACAAGTTGAAAGAAACAAGGTTAAAAAAAAAATAGAAAGAGAACTTGATTCTTTTTTTAGTTTTTGCTCATGACATAATCAAGACGTTGAGATTCTACGCTATTTCCAGTAAAAGATTAGGAAGGAATCCCTCCTCCATCAATAATTGAAAGCGCGATAACAGTGAGATTGAAAAGCCTATTTTCTTGAGAAATTGTTTTAATAGAAAGATTTTATCAATTTCAACTGAAAGTAGTACTTGCCGCTTGGCCAATGAATGCTGAATGTTTCCTTATAAGGAAACGGCTAATATCACCATTAATTGTTCACCCAAAACAATACCCAAGAGCCACTAAGGAAATATAATAGAAACATGTGACCCTAGACATTAAAAGGTTAAGAATTGTAGTTATCGGGGAAGCATCAGCTCGGGAGTATGATCTATAAAGTAGTAGGTGCTACTTGTAGTATGATATCTGCCATCTATTTTCTACTATAGTATGATATCTGCCATCTATTTTCTACTGTAGTACGATATCTACTATCCATTTTCTACTATAGTATGATATCTGCCATCTACTTTTTACTATAGTATGATATCTGCCATCTATTTTCTACTGAAGTATATCTGCTATACATTTTCTACTATAGTATATCTACCATCCATTTTCTACTATAGTATAATATCTACTATTCATTTTCTACTATGGTATGATATGTAACAACTTTTGGAAGTATGATATATGTTAGGGTTAGGGTTAAAGGCAGTGAACCGGTTAATTATTAAAAATCAATAACATTTTTTTATATAAAAAGAAATCATCAAATAGTGATTTTAATGTTGATAAACTGATTTGATATCATTTAAAAAAACAACAACAAATAGGTCATCGTTTTTCCTGGGCATTTCCCAACAATAATGAATCCATCGTCATTTACAGCAGGTCGCAAATGCCTCGATGGATATTATACTATAGCAGGACCAAGTAGTCGTTCTTGAGAAGAACCTCTCCGAATTTAACTTTTTTTTTTTTTTTTTTTTTGTAATGGAATATGAAAAAATTGGCGATTGTTCGTCCCAGTGTCTGTAACATGGCGTGTCTTAGCTGTGAAGGTCCGAACTGGTAGAACTATGAAATGTAGTTCGTCAAAACATTTTCTAGGAAAATATCGAGAGAGTATCGAGATGCTGGCAACATTTCGTCTATAGGCAAAGTCTGTTAATGTGGAAGATAACTGACAATCCATTAGGGCGCATAGACTTTTTTTAAACTCTATCAAGAGTGGAAAGTGTGACCTGAGAAGTTCCAGCCCAGACATACCAGTCGTACGCCATTTTTTGGTCTGATCTGGTTCTTGTAAAAATAGAGCAGAACAGAAACGGTCAGGTATTTTCTTAAGCGGTAAAAACAACCAACCATTTTCCAGAGTCCTTAAAAAAATACAACCACAAAAGATTTAATTGATAAATGAGCGAATGAAAAAAAAAGTTTCACTTCAGAATTTAAAAAGAAACAACGTAAAAAAGAAGGGTGTGAAGATGGTCAGTAATTCTGAGGTAAGAAAAATAATAAAAAGAAAAAGAGTGATAAAAACGAAGAATAAGAACGAAAGAAGGAAAGTCGAATTATTTTTTTGCGATATCTACGAACATTCGTTGCCACTTATATAATGTCAACGTATACTCGTTGTCACCTTCGTAATGCTCGTTGTAGTAGAGACTTTGTAATCTCCAAGACAACTACAGTACGCCGTAGAACAACACTGGTGTCAGACGCCTTCGAATATCACTCGCACTAGTAGTACTTGCTTGGTAATACTCGCTCGAATAGTAACCCATACAGTGGTCTAAATAGAAAAATAGTATAGTATAGAGAATAGCGGTTCGTATAGTAATAGAGGATAGAATAGAAATGGCGATCAATTAGACACACGCTACCTCCCATATATGCGTTTCGTCTATGGTCTGTGGTCTACTTAATTCAGTTATGGGATCTCCTGTGTTTGTTCACTGGCGATCTATGTTCAAACTCAACTGTCGACAGCGACACTTTATTCTTGTATACCAGAAATATAAAAAGCAAAATCTATTTTATCGAACAGCTGTTTTGTAGAACTGTCTCCCACAAGGATGCTTCTCCGAACGCTAAAACCTTTAACCTCTTCAAGTCAGGAATCAGTCTTTAACCCTCTTGCACACCCACAAAATTCTTACGTGTTACTTTCTACATTTACGTTCACATCACACACTTCATTCAATAACCCTCTACCTACAGCAACGCCGAGCATGGTCAGTAGCTAGATGAGTAACCACTTGAAATACCAGGTGCTGTAAGCTTGAGTGTGCGGGTGGCGTAATGGATAACGACTCAGAATTGTTAATCGGAGAGCCAAGTTCCAATTCCCAGTGGGTTCGTTATATTCACTTACGCGAAAATAACCTTTGGAAAGTTATGAATCCATCGCTTCTGCCTCAAATGTGGGTTAATTAGTAAAATTGTATCATTAAAACCATTTTTATTTAAACAAAATATGTACAAAATATTTAGTTTTCGTCATTAAATAACCCAGAGAGATGTTGGCATGCCACTAGACAAAAACAACCAACCAAAATCTACTCTGAGTGACGCTTTAAAAAAAAAGAAATTTTCGCCCCAAGCAAGGTGGGAGTGGCACTACTAGCACGCAAGGGGTTACAGAAAGTGGGGGCAAGAATAAAGAGGCATGATAGAGAACAGGATGAAGAGAAGGGTGGGGAATAGATTAAAGCATCTGGAGATGTTGATTGACATTGCATTTGAATAGTTGGAGATTATAACTATCAGGGAAGCAAGTAAGAGGAAGGGAGTTCCACAGATGGGAAGTGCGAAACATGAAGCTATTGGAGTAGAAGAGACTGCTACATTTAACCATTTTCAACAGTAAAAGGACGGGACCGAAATACCGACCTAGTGGCACGTTTAAATTAATAATTAAATTTGGGATCTAGCGAAAATAGCTCGTCGGAGTAGTCATCGTGAAAGTATTTGTAGAAAAGATAGAGGGAGGCGACGGCACGTCAGTGAGAGAACGACTGTAAACAGATCAGGGCCAACCACATTGCATATTGTCTCTGGATTTTGTCGAGGACCCTAAGATGAACAGTGGGGGCTCCAGACTATATATGATAGCAATGTTCCATAATAGAATTAAAAAAAAATCTTCATCTTCCCATCTGTTGTTTTGGCAAAAGGAAACGTTAAACGTTGATGATAATCGAGCATGCTACGTCTTAGAGTAGCAAAAGAATATCTCATTAGTATGTACAAGCAAACAGGATGCTAATAGTGCATCTAATTTCGTTTGTATCTAGTAAGAGTTCTTCCGATATTTTTCGTTTTCATTTTACTATTAACAATAGAGTTTGTTCTATAGATCAAACTTGCCGAGTTCCCATGCAGAAAGAGATTGGCAACGCATTTTATATGCAATGCAATATTATTTAAATATTGGTCTTATTCTTTGATAAAATGGATAAATTCGGGTCGCATAAAAGGGATAGAAAATGAGTAGCAATGAAAGAATTAAAGTATTCAGGATGAAGAGAGAAAAACGTCAACTTAAGACGATAGTAAGAGAAAGAAAAAAAATGGATGATGGGAAGAAAAACAGAGAAGGAAAAAAGTAAAACAAATAAGAAAGAAAGAAAAGGAAAATAGAGAGAAAGAAATAAAGAAGGACAAACTAGAAAGAAAGAAAAACCGGAAAGAAAGAAAGAAAAATATGAAAGAAAGATTTGGTTTGGTTTACGGCATATCAATCGCAATGGTTTATTTAAAGCCTACAAAATTTTTTTATTTCTGGTAAGATTTTTTTCCTTCAAAAATGTACTGCGGCTAATATTTTTTCTTCAAAAATGTACTGCTAGTAATATCTTTTGTGGGGGGGGGGTTAACTATTTGTCCATAGCTAGGACCCTAACAGGTGCTACCACCTCGGGTCAGTGTGGACGTAGGAACACCAGAAATTAAGAGGTGATTCTACGCTCGTCAAAACTTTCTGATCAGAGGCCTTGCTGTTGGGTGTAGCTTATCGGTTTACCCAGAACGCCTCATTTGGTGGGGGTCTTAATCCTCTGCAGAGGTGCAGTCAGTGTATTCTGAAGCCTCATGCGACAGGGCGACAGAGAGAAATAAAAAAAAGACAAACCAGAAAGAAAGAAAAGAACACTTTTAGAACGATAGAAAATGAAAACTGAAAGAAAGAAATAACATTTTAAAATGATTATCTAAATGCAATGAAATATATTTACAAAGAAATTCGACTTCTCACTCGCCAGTGTAATATAGCAGAGAAAAAAAAATAAAAGCAAGTTAACCAATCGAAAAACGATGTGTGGAAAGTATAAAAAATTTTAAAAAGAAATCTGAGATAAAATAAAACGAAACATTCCTACATCATCGACAAAACTTTACTTTCTTACACCTTACAGGGATCGGAAGGGCAAGAGTACGCATCTGCACACGCCACTAAAGCAGAATGCGACACAAGGTCGCGTTTAAAGGGGGTTAGATGCCCTCGCGTACACGAACTAGAAACATAAATGATCCACCCCCCTGGGAACTTAGCTATGACGGGACGCCTCAGGCGTCAGGTAATTACCATAGCCCCCACTTCCTACCGAAGCTGAGTTATTGCCTGGGAGGACAGCACCCTGGGGCTTAAGTACATTATATTAAATGACTTGCGTACTGGCGGTCCAATTAGTGACAAGGAGCGGAAGACGGGTTCGAAACTGAAATGAAGAAAAATCAATAAATAAATTTAAAAAAGACCAATGGGCATTCCTGATCGAAACAAACTGGTCCAATTTCCCAGGATGCATTTATGCAGGTGATTAATTTACGTTTGACGACACGTTCTAATTCTCGTTGATTTGTTTTTCATCATCGTGTTCATCGGGTTTGCCTTCGACTCCACTTAATTTAGTTATAAGGTTTGACCTTAATAACATGTAGGGTTTCTCTTTGTGGTTTGTTGCTCGTACTTGGATGAAAGGGTCACCACCGTGCTACAAGGTAAGTAATTAAACTTTGTTACGAGGCAATAAGAAATGTGAATCGTAACTATTTCTATGTTTCTGTGTCTCCCTACGCTCCTTACCTTTCCTTCCAAATATTCTCTTCCAAGCGTCTTATTCGCCGAAGTTAAACATTGTCGAGTAGAAATGGTGAAGAAGAGAAATTCCACTGATTTGCAGTATGCCTTCAAGTCTGAATGAAAGCGATGAGAAATAGGAATCTTAACTATTTCTAAGTTTCTGCGTTATTAAATCAATTTCCAGGGTGGTAAAAGCTGTAAGGATCCCATTTATGGGCAAATAGTGAACCTCCACACAAAGCAAAAACAAAACACTATGAAAGTAAAAATACCAGCAATACATTTTTATATAAAAATGTTACGTACAATACTGAGGCTATATAAAATACTGCCAAACAACTAACATGAAATAACTTTTATGGCATTAATCCATATAATATCCTACAAGTTCCAAAATAAAGCTTTAAAAGCAACAACACAAAACACACACATCACCGCCTCTCGTAATCACCTCCACACAAACATGTATATGCAAAAATGTATCATCTGCTATGTACTCAATTGTGAAAGCAGAATAACATATTCCAAGCTCCCGAGAAAATTTAATTTCGGCATTAAATGACCCTTAAGGTGTTAATATGTCGTTAAACAGTAATATCAATCATTAAATGTCTTGAAAGCTATGAGTAAAGTCAAGCTGAGCTAAATCTGACTTTCTTTGCTTTTTTATTTCATCAATTATGTGCTATGCGTGATACACGCTTAGGTGATCATACATCTTTTCTTTTTTTTTCCTGCAGTAGTTTCTTTTTGCGGTTGACCAGTTGCCATCCAAGGCTATAGAATCCGGTCCGTCCTGCTATTTATCTATAACTGTTGGGGTAAGAACAAGGGGGGTCATAACTTTCCCAAGGTCATTAGCACGTAAGTGAATGCAATGGATCTGACTAGAATTCCTCAATCCCAGCCTCTATCCATTTCTCCACTGCACCTCCTCTCCTCTGTAAGATATTGGTTAACTTGCAAGGGGTCTGATACACAAGGTAGACTGGTGTAATCAGAGAACGGCAGTGAGTGATTTAATGGAGAGATATATGGGTGAATAAATTCTACTCATGCAAAAGTGTTGGCCAGGTCAATTATAGTAAAGTGGACTAACCCACCTACGGTATTAGGTACTCTGCTACAAATGAGGTAGATTAGTTCGCCTGCCTTTATAAGGAAACAGCCATATTAGAAGGTAAGTAATTTGACTTCTTCAGACTTTTTATTTAGTTTACTTTAAAGAATATATTTTCATTTATTATCCAAATATTTTATGCTTAGTTCATTATTAGATATCTAAGAGAAATCTTTATCGACAGGGTAAACAAGCGATAATCATGCAACAGAACAGACCCCTAGCTTTGCAAGTCCTTCTAAAAGAGATCGATTCTGATATGGTGTTCTGAAAACGTATATAAAAAACACTTGCATATTACATTCCAACTATTATGTGCGTAAAAAATAATGACGTAATAATGTCGTTTTTTGACTTGAAAAAATACGTCAAAAAACGACATTATTACGCATTATTTTTGCACCAACCTAATATTATGTGCATAAAAAATAATAAACATGCATAATACATTATAATAACATTATTAAATAAATTTACATATACTTAAAACCACATATATTTATATAATTCACTACACTACATTATAGATTTTTTTTATAAACCAATGTCTCAGATGATTGGCAAGTACTTGATATGTAAAGACGCTATGTGTGTGTGTCACTGTAAAATTTATCTGGAAAATTGTGTCAAATGAGTTAATGGTAAATAGATGTACGTTGGTTTGCCGCCGTTACGTATTTTGAAATAAATGTAACGAAGAAACAATTATTATTGTGTTTGATCTAAATAATATTGTACATTGAGAGTAATAATAATTACTTCAGCAACTTGTATTGCAAATACAAATTAAAATTGTGTCACGTAAGTTGATGGTAAATAGATGTACGTTGGTTTGCCGCCGTTACGTATTTTTAAATAAATGTAATAAGAAACAGTTATTGTGTTTGATCTAAATAACATTGTATAATGTGAGTAATAATAAATATTACAATAACTTGTATTGCAAATACAAATTGTGTAATTAATGACAAAAACGATAATATTATTAGCTGATCATCTTGTAATATGAATTGCTTTTTAAAGGAAGCCATTGGGTTTATGAGTAGTCTATTTTTTTCTTTTGTTTTTGTTTTTTTGGTGGGGTATTCTAAATACCGCACATGATTGCTTACCTAGCTTATAGATCTGATTCCCTGCCAAACCGTTATTGCTTTGCGTTTTGGCTGTTTCACAACACTCGTCTTTTATTGATGCCTCCTATATTTCTGTAGTTCGTCTTAATTTTCTGCTTTGTTGTTAGGCTATTTTGAATTAAGTCCATTGTGTTTGTTGACGTTGATGACTGTCGCTTGGCAAAAGAACTGTTGCGCTTACGACGGTCCGAATCAGCCACAAGAAGAAAAAAAACTCTGTATTTTTTTTTTTTTATATTTTATTTTCACACAAACCAAAATCGCCGTAAAGTTGATTTTCTTTGCCCTGACATGACTGTTTGCCCTGTGACTCGTTCGTATTGGCATCGCTTGCCGTCAGACTCGCTACTTGTAGCCCATAACAGTCAATAATAACGGCACATATTGTTATTGGTTTTTTCCGATTTTTTTGATTTTTTTTTTTTTTTTTTTTTTGGTGGGGGGGCTTAGAATTGTTGTTTTTATTAAAAACCTTAGAAATTCTGTTTTTGCGATTTGAACGAAACGAAGTCTGTTGACCAAACTGAATCTCAAATTTATATCAGTACACATTTGCAACATTTATAATCTTAAGGTCATGGAGGCAAACAGCACAGCGCTTTTGATAAATCAGATCATTTTTAAAAGAAAACGGGATGAAAACCACTGTTTGAAATGATTACCTAATTTCTCTTTTAAAGAAAAGAAACTTTTATTAGTAATTCCGTTCATATTCAAACAGTTTATATAAATATGTGTATCGAATCTTTATCAATATGACTTTCGGAACTATTTTAGTTTTTATGTAAAATATAACCTCACGATTCACGGATTTTTGACCGAGCAGTTAGCACTACTTTTGGCTAAAATTTATAAAATCACTCTATCAAACAATTTTCCAGGAAAATGCGTTTTTCAGGTTTACTTTTATTTTTAATTTCAACATTGATTGGGGTTTCCTTCCTAAGTTTTTATTCGAAGTAGTATGGAACGTGAATATCTTGGTATGCGCTGTGGCCTTGTTAGTGCCAGAAATAAAGAAACAAAGAGAGGAACCGAGTTAAACAAATATATTAACAGAAACAGTAATACAAACATATACAAGCGAGAATGTTACAGCAGGAATGTTCGGTCCAGCTGTCAGAGCTGACTGCTGGAAACTTACCTCTACAAAAGGCAGTACCTGCTCCTATTTATAGCTGGGAGAGTCCATGCGTGTGTGGGTAAATTAACATAGCAGTATGTCATAATCTTTTCTTTGAGTTACATGTGCTATCCATTTGAACTGTTGCTGCTGTTGAAAGTCCTCAGGTGATGGCTATTTGGTACAGTCCTTTGTATGGCATGCGGCCTTATTACTTTGAAACGTCAATTCCGATCACCGAAGTAAAACAATGTAGATCCTGGTTATTAACTAGATGGGTGTTCGCTTCGGAATACCAAATGCTTTTTTAAGCTTCGATGTGCAATTAGCGTGACGGATAATGGCTCGGAACTGTTAATCGGAGAGCCGAGTTCCAATTCCAGACGGATTCGTTACATTCTCTTACGCGGAAATATCATTGGAAAAGATATGAATCCACTTCTTCTCCCCCGCCCCCAGCTACGAGTTAATTAGTAAGACGTCTATCACTAAATCAGTATTATCTCTCAAAAAAATACTTTTAATCTAAAAATATTTTCTGGCTTTAAATAACATACAAAATGGTTTATAAACCGTAGAAAACGAATTAACTCAATAATGTTTTTGTGATTGTGTAGCGCCAGTCCACGAGGTTCGAAGAAGAATGTTCTTCGCTAAGACCTACTGGCGTCATTCGCCATTTTTGACCATTGAACTGAGAAAGCAGTTTTAGATAACTGATTTTAGCCATTTCTGAACAGGTTGTAAGTCATGCATGAGGGACGATAAAGCAACAAATGATAGTAATTTCTGAAGATACCATTATTTCTATGCTGAGAAGAGATGGATCCATCCCTTTTGCGAAAGCATTAGTATAGCTGACCACTCGTATTCGAGGTTACCCGTCTACTAGGCTAGCCAATGCCTATTGAAGACGCTTGCTCAGGCGCAGTTGTGTATATTCAACACCCACAGAGACCACCAATGATTGAAATTGCAACTATGCTAAGCAGACCTTAGTTAATCAAAATCGACTTTCTTATTTTGTCTTGTATCTGACCGGTAAGGTCAACATGAGGAAGCCAGAGAAGATATAAACTTCCTCCTAAAAATAATACTCTGCTAAACTTTTTTTAACATATGAAAGCGATCCTATTTTCTGCAATTCATATATAGCTGGCCTCTGGTATTCGAGGATACGCGTCAATTAGGGGGGCTAGCCAATACCTATTGCAGACACTTGCTCAGCCCACCTGTGATTTTTACTGCAACTATGCTGAGCAGACCTTAGTTACAGTTTCTGGGGAAAAGCGTGTTATCTAGCGTGATCATCACTTTGAACAAGGCCAACTCTCGACCACGATGACTTGTGACTTCGTGCTATCGACGACCCCCAAGGGTTCCGTATACCCAATTTCACTCACTGGTTTTCATGCACTTTCCAAAAGTGCCACACGCTGGGACTGACCGCACAATCCGATAACATCAGGAAGTTTCTAAATCGACCATGGTGAGACTCGAACCCGGATCTCGAACACAGAATGCGAACTTTCTAACCCATAAATACAAGAATATTAGTAAAAAGTGAATAATTCTTATGGTAACGTAATTCATGTTCGTTTATTAGCGTTGTGGATTCCTCGTTATAACAGCTTTACACGTCGTAAGTCAAGACAGGGTGATCGCAATGCATAACAGTCAACTTGTAGAACCAGACACACCTAGATTTTCGTTTGGGAAGTCAAATTACCAAACGTGTTCATATATATATATATATATATATATATATATATATATATATATATATATATGATGGTAGAAGAGAAGGATGGATAAGCTATTAAGAAAAATGACACTTGCTGACAACGTCAAATAAATTCACTTTTTTTAGCTTATATCCCTATCGATAGTCTCTGGAGTAATAGGGATTTTCCAAACGTAGCTTAGATGTAGGACAAGGCCGAAAGTAGGGGGCACCCAGTGAGGATCGAACTCACTACTAAGTCATAATTTATCAAGCTTGCTAACCATGGCACCATGTTGGAGTGCCCGAGACTGTGTTGTAATACATAAAGCTGAATTCAGAAACTGGAATCGACAATTTAAAATGCCTGAACCGTTTGACATCGTTTCTCTGAATTGCGAATGACCTTGAATGAACAGCGTTTTACAATCTTAACACGGTAGTTACGCCAATAGGCCCTTTTTAAAGTTTTGTAACGGTGAATCGATTTCTGCATATTCGGGTATTGAATAACTGAATGCTACCCAGATTAAATGTAAGCGTTGTTTATTCAATTGCTTATTTAAATTTTATTTTCTCTTTTTGCGATGCCTATGATGAAATCTTTTTTTTTCTTTTATATATATATATATAAGCTTAACTTATCCCCAAATTCAAAAACACGGTTTAAAGGTTTTTACATGCCAGAAATTTTAAGACCTTCGAAGAATTCGAGAGGAAATTTGGAAATAATTAACATTAAATCATGAACGTTCACGTGCATGCGCAATATCACTTCCGTTTCTGTTTTTTTCCATAACTGTGGTACATGAACTTTCTTCAGCAGACTTTATAACATTTTTCCTAAAATTTTCTTTCTCTCTCCTCGCCAAATAAAACTGATTTGGAAGAAACGTTAACACTGGATATATATATATATTCTTGCTATTAAGGAAGGTAGGTAGATAGTATTCATCTTTAAAAGGCGTAGATAATTGGTATGCATCTTTAAACGGCGTGATATTTTACTATTACCCATTAAAAATTATTTTTTATTACTCTTTAAATGGCGTGAGTTGTTTGCATTATTCTTTGAGCAGCATGGCTTCCTTCTTTGCCTTGATTCACTATTTGATAGGTACCATTACAAAATTTCGAAGCCAAGGCTAGGTGTGTCAATAAAAATACTCCAAATTTATAACTTCGTACGTACGCGCACACACCGACGCATATATATATATATATATATATATCATCTATAAAAGATACTTAAATATCACTATCTTTCGCAACTTGCTGTTTGATGTGTACGCATAGTTCGTTTTTGAAAGATTACAATAGTCAGGCATTTGGAAATGATAGAAGACTCAATTCTAAATGTCTGTATATATATATATATATATATATATATATATATATATATATATATATATATATGCGGCTACTGTAACTGTTATCAGGGCGAGAAGTGGAATCGTTCACTTTCTTACAAATGCCCTTGAAAAACATGATGCTAACTTTGGATTAAATAGTAGGTTAGACTGGGTTCTGAAGCCATCATTGGCAACCAGTCTGAGAAAAGAAAAATATTGAATTATAAACTGCGGAGAATTCAACGGGAACCCACTGCATTTTCTCCTCCCGAGAATTCACAGTAATTCACAGATAATAAAAGAAATCTATGAACACATGATCGACTACATCCTAAAGGCTCTACAAATATAGATATTATTTGGCATAAGAGAAATTTAATAAGAGTGGCTTATTTGGGGTGCCCTAAAGATCGAAATCTCTACTCATAATTGCTCGCTAACTACGGCCCACATGATGGAAATCCAGTGTTCCTATGTTAGTTATAAGCACGGAAAATAACGTGTGAACTGAACAGTTGAAATTTTAGCTTAATCTATTTTTCTAGGCTTCGTACTAATGCGTTTACAAAAGGCATGTGTTCACTTACCCTAGAATGTCCGTTAAATATATATAAATGCCAGCCTTTAAGCATAATCTGTACGTGTACAAAAATTCTGAATATTAAAAATATTAAACGTGAAAATGTTTAAAGTATTGGTTAAAACTTGTTGACCGGTTGGTTCATTCGGCTAAAAAATATGAACTAGTTTATGTTACTTGTGAAGAGAGACCTTAAGTTCAGATAAGGTCATCTGGAGACGCCAGGTTATAACAAACTGTCGTTGGTTGGTTGTGGCCACAAAAGTTGATTCTTGCACTCACTAACTTACTTTGCAAATCTTCCCTTGAAATGACTTAAAATATCTCGATACAAATTATCTGATTATCATATAATTATTTACCCGCTGCCTCATGCAACAAGATGTGGCACAAGGCCAAGTTTAAAGTGGAATATCCGAGCCTATAGACTCGGGCAAAAATTCACTATAGACCACGTAAAAATGGAGTCAGTTTCCCGAGACGAGACCCTGCCCTTCGTCAGACCCTCGTCTGGTGGGTACCCTCTGATATAAGCCAATGACACTTGGTGTTTTCTCATGCCACTGTCAAGGCTGTTGCCAATAGGATAGGTCGATTTTGTAACCATCGGGATTTTACATGATAATGACACAAACGATTTTATTCCAAATCGTTGTCGTTTTTTTTGTTTTTTTTTGAGGAGATGAATTTAAAGATTAAGTTTAGGTACAAAATCGTAGCGTAATCATTTCCTTCCGAGGATCAGTGAAAGCCTTATAGCACAGCCTTATAAAAGTTATAATTTGCCGAAGCTTTACAAATTGTATATAGACAAAATGCATGGCACAAACACTTTATTAGTAATTCATTGTGTCATCAAATATGACTTTTAGTTCAAAGGGAAATTATTATTAACAATTTAGCTATACAGTGTAACCCGGATATAAGAGAGTTGTCGGGACCGGAGAAGAAGTATCTTATATCCGGGTTTCTCTTATATCTGGGTTTGGTCTATTTTATTTAGGTAAGTATGGGGACAATTTGGGACCAGATAAAATCTCTCATATATCCGGTTTCTCATATATCCGGGTCACACTGTATTATGTATTCAGTTCAGTAATTTTAGTTTGATTTTCAATAGACAATGCAAATTAAAACATTTTCTCTTATAATTTATGACCAACAATATAGTGTTATATACGCTTTTATCTACAGTATTTACATTAGTCGGACTATTGTCCTCATCTTTGTCGCCATATTTGTCACAACGTTTCGGCCGTTGTACGCTCCGGCCTTCTTCAGGTGGTTGGAATTTCGAACTGAACCCTTTATTTCGATCACCTCAAGGACACATGGCACAGTGGATAAAGGCGTTGGTTAGATCCAATGACAAACCCAAAGAGTGTGAGTTCAATACCTGGTTAAGGCAGTGGAGAACTTTCAGAGGTGAAAATTAGCAGGAGATAACTGATAACTGACATCCATCAAACATGGCACGTGGAACTAAGACAGTCTACCCCAGTGATCGAAATAAAGGGTTCAGTTCGAAATTCCAACCACCTGAAGAAGGCCGGAGCGTACAACGGCCGAAACGTTGTGACAAATATGGCGACAAAGATGAGGACAATAGTCCGGCTAATGTAAATACTGTACATAATACCTCATCTCAGAAATATAGACAGACGCTTTTATCTGTTTTTTTGTTTGTTTTTTTTTTATTATGATCTAACAAATGATCAAAAAATCTTTTTCACTGAGGGGCCTTTTTTGTTTCCTTTCTAATATTTTACAATTTTTTTTTACAGTTTTTACTTATCGAATACAGTAAAAAAAATGTGTATTTTGCTTGTGGTAATTCATAATTAGAATTCTGGTCTGAATATATTTCCATTCAATGTATCTAATAGCAACTGTCTATATTTCTGAGATGAGGTACTGTGTACACTATTTACATTATTCGGACTATTGTCCTCATCTTTTTCGCCATATTTATTACAACGTTTCGGCCGTTGTACGCTCCGGCCTTCTTCAGATGGTTCGAATGTCGAACGCTCACTGGGGTTGACTGTTCTAGTTCCACGTGCCATGTCTAACGGATGTCAATTGTCAGTTATCTCCTGTTAATTCCCCTCTACAAGTTCTCCACTGCCTTAACTATCACTCTTTGGGCCCTGTCACTAGATCTAACTAACGCCTTTATCCCCTGTGCCATGAAATAAAAGGTTCATTTCGGCATTCCAACCACATGAAGAAGGTCGGAGCGTACAACGGCTGAAACGTTGTAATAAATATGGCGACAAAGATGAGGACAATAGTCCGAATAATGTAAATAGCGTATCTAATAGCAACTTTATTTGGATCTATTCTTGAAAGAGTAAAATTTTAAAGTCATTGTTTAAACAAAAACCTGCGGACATTAGGTATATCTGTACATTTTTCAGATGTCCTATAAGGGTAAATGCTCAAAAAATTGGTAAGAGTTATGAAGCTAATTTTCGGTGTCAGTAATTATCTCATCAAACTCCATCTTTTGAACAGAGTGCAATGTTGATATTCGAAATAAAAATTGAAAAATCAACATGCCATATTGTACCAAAGAATTTGTATTCTCTGAAAATCTCTTTAGTTTGTTTCAGAGACTTGTTTTGTGCTTAGTAAAGCCGAATCTTTGCTTGGTGTTGTAAGAAATATCCAGGTTTGTTAATCAAATGCGTAAATCGGGAGCCTAAAATAGAAAAGGCTTCCCTCAACGACCGTTGTTGACGTCGAAGACAAGTAAGGAAAGGAACTATTTCAATGCAGCCAGTGGAAAATCGACTCTATTCAGACGGAAGCTCATATCTGGAGATTTAGGAATGAAAAAAAAAACTTTACTACTCGGCGCTGATGATTTATAACAGGAAACAATCTGGTTCCAATGAATTACTTGAACCATGCAGAGCCTTCAGCTATTTGCAAACTGTTCATAGTATTTTTTTCTCACCAAAAACTTTCATAAGTTTCTAAGGATCGAACTCACCTGACCGTTACACCACATAGAAGCAGTTAGCACACCAAAAAGAGATAACCTTATGAAATGCAAAAAGTATCTTAAATTCTAATTCGCACTCTTACTCTCAGTCTTCCTCTCTCTTACACATTCTTAGTCATTCTCTTTCCCTCTCTCTCTCATATATATATTCTGCCTAATTACTTTCATTGCCAATGGACTTAAGCAATGGTTATTAATCTTATAGATCGAACACGGCAATAAAAAATTCAGCACTAGTCTCGCGCCAGGCTAAGGGACATTGATTGACTCTCATCAATTCTTTGGCGAGTGTTTCTGGGTAATTTCCACACATTCTGAGTAATTACCTGACGATTAGGTTGATCGATTTCTAATCGCAGATCCGAACGAGTAGGTTCTCACAGAGCGCCCGCTTCTCACAGAACCATTGTGCGTAACAACCCGATGGAAATTAGTTCATAGATAGATACAATATCGAGGAAATAGTGAGTGTGTGTCTTGAGACTATGGGCTGTGACCTTGATTCATTATACAGTGTAACCTTGATATAAGAGAGTTGTCAGGAAGAAGTCTCTTATATCCAGGTTTCTCTTATATCCGGGTTTGGTCTATTTTGTTTAGGTAAGTATGGCTCTAATTTGGGACCAGAGAAAATCTCTCTTATATCCGGGTTACACTGTATATCTCAAAATCGACACAATTCTTTGGCCCACTTTACCAAGGTTTGTGAATGAATGAGTATGAGCGAAGACAAGCTGGCAGCAACTTCATAAAAACTAAACACTTAACGTGTTACATAAGTTTAACGCGTAAATCCAATGACTAAGTATTTGCTGCAGATCAAACACTTTACAAATGGCTTGAGAGATGACCTTACTAAATATTTTCGCCACAAGAACTATTTTTGAAAATATCAAGTAAACAGATATTTTACAAGCATCGGATCCCCGACGACTGGCTAAATGTTTATTTATCCCTCTTGGGAGAATAATTTAATTCTTGATTCATTGATTTTTTTTTTTTTTTTTTACCTTGGGGACCAATGACAGCTGTGCTAGTGCGAAGTCACAAGTCATCGTGGCCGAGAGTTTGAGCGTCCTCTTAATTGTTGATCACACTAGATAACACGCTCTTTCCCAAAAACTGTAAGTAAGGTCTGCTAAGTATAGTTGATGTTGAGTATAAGTTTCTTTTTTCTTTCCATTTTCTCTAAAACCACGTAATCGCTCATACGTTCAGTCCATGGTATTCTCAGCATTTTTCCGTAGAACCACATTTCTGTTGCTTTAATTCTCTCCTTCATCTTTGAGGAGAGATTGTCCTGCTTTCGCTGCCATACAGGAAGACAAATACCATGTAACGATGCAATTCTTTTTTCTTTGTTTCTAACAAAATTTTTCTGTTTCTTAATATTTTTTTAGCTTTTGTACTACAACTTCGGATCTCAGTGTCACAATTTCCGGCCTCTGTTAGAACACTTCCCAGATATTAAAATTCTTGTTTGATTTTAGATCCTTGATTTGCAATTTACATTTTAGACTCATCTTTTTGCGTTTTTGTGTGTGTGTTTGTGTTTGTTGGGTAATAGTCTTATAACTTGCCTTCCTGTTTTTTTTAGATAGCTAATATTGTGCCAGTTCGTTTTCATAGGAAAAACATCTCACGGTTCTTTCCCCAACAGTGATAGTTAGATTGTTTATCATGAGAGAATATGATATATAAATTCCTATAAATCGGAACGATGTTAGGTAACTTAATGACACAGTGGAAACGATCGTGTAACTAGTTTCGTTCTCTTTAAGTCTGATGGAGTTGTTTTAGAGGTCGAAACGCATTATACAGATTTTTTTCCACGTTGTCATTTCTTTGTCTAACGATGCTTCTCATGCAACTAATTCTTCGTGAATTCAATCTGTATTGGGAGCTCTTCAAATGTGACCTTGAACAAACTATAGCCTAGTCTTGTTAGTATCTGCTTCAAAATAGTTAAGCACACATCTTACAGTAGAAGCGAGTCCGATGATCGAGCTAGTTTCCTCCAACTTTGGTGCACGGTTCTCGCAGTTTAGGTTGTGTGGACCAAATATTTACCTATGAACAAACATAGCTGCTTAAAGGCCTCTACTATAAAGTAAAAGTACGCGGAAGTTCTTTCTTTGGTGACTGTTTCTCCCTTGCATTCTGGTGAATACGGTCAAGTGCCAAATTTTGCTTACTTAAATATCCAAGAGGCAGTCACTGAATGCTCAGCAGATTATTCTGTTGAAGCTATCGAGCTCCATAAATGTGGCCTTGTTCCAATATTGTCTTAATCCTACAGATACCGATGGGCGCCCGCAGAAACTAGCGTAAATCTATGTTTGGAAATCTTATGAAGAGACATTAAGACAAATCTTGGAAATGATTCAAGAATATACAAAAAAAAAAGAAGAAAATGCTGTACAATACCATCGAAGGATGGGTTAGATTAATCATACAATTGGCAGTGCTTTTATTATGTATTTGTCGAAATCTAACCAATAACAATAGCTTAAAGACAGTGCCAAGCAATTACCTGGGTGGGGGAACAAACTGTACCCACAAATTTCCAAATCCTCTTCTTGTTCCAATAACAGCTACTCCTAAACTAGCCTGCGTCCCCTATCAGGTATATGCCAGATACACTACTGGTGCCAAGCAGTCATAGAATTGCGGTTTGTTACTTAAAGCATTCTTTAGCGCTTCGTATCAGCCGTGACGTGTATGTCTTTTTCGAATAATGGAAACGTGACCATGCCACTTCTGCAAAGAATGTTGCCAGATCGGGTTTTGTTTTTGATATAGATTTATGCTGTTGGTCAAGTTGGCAAAGACCATCGCCACGACACCGAATTCCGTTGCTTTCTCAATCACTTGCGGACATTTTACTTGTGTAAGGATCAGGAAGCTTTTTCACTGTCGTGGTTAAAATTAAGAGAGAAAGGATTGAAAGTTTCGTTGAATATAGGTGTATGTCTGGTTTAAATTTATAAAAGTTGGTGGAAAGAAACGATTTTTACAGATGGTCAGATAACTGTACTCAAAAAAGCCAATGTAACCCTGGACCTATAGAATAAATTCATTATTCCAATGCAGTTGATCAGAAAAATTTTTTTCCCTGAGCCGCATTCCCGGAATTCAGCAAATAATGGGTGATAAAAAGTACATTTAAAAATAAAAAATGACTAATAGTGCGTTAAAAATAATATATAAAACAATTAACTTAGTATCTGTCTATATTTCTGAGATGAGGTATTATGTACATTATTTATTAGGTTGGTGCAAAAATAATGTCGTTTTCTCACATAGTAACGTATGTGAGAAAACGACATTATTTTTGCATTATTCAGACTATTGTCCTCATCTTTGTTGCCATATTTATCACAACGTTTCGGTCGTTGTACGCTCCGGCTTTCTTCAGATGTTTGGAATGTCGAACTGAACCCTTTATTTCGCTCACTGGGGTAGACTATTCTAGTTCCACGTGCCATGTCTAATGGATGTCAGTTAGCTCCTGTTAATTCCCCTCTGAAACACATGGCACAGTGGGTAAAGGCCTTAGTTAGATCCAGTGAGAGGACCCAAAGAGTGTGAGTTCAATACCTTGTTAAGACAGTGGAAAACTTTCTGAGTTGAATAGTGTACTAATAACTTATATGGTTAAAGTAAACAAATTTAATGAAAGGTATGGGCTTGTTTTTGACGAATAATCTCCTTTATATTCCGTCTCATTTGAGATAAACAAACTCTCATCTCCTCATCAACACAAGGAAACATTCGCTACCATATTGGAAGATAGATGTCATGTAACAATTCAATGCTCTCTGTTTCTAACGATTTTTTTCTGTCTCATAATATTGTGCTTTGTTTTTATAATACACCTTCGGATCTCAGTGTCGCACTTTCCGGTCCCTTTTAGAACGCTTCCCAGATATTCAAATTTTTGTACTAGTTTGATTTTAGTGTCCCCGATTTGTAATTTACATTTTGGACACATCCCTTTGCGGTCTTTTTGTGTTGGGTAATTTCGGCTGTTGAGATTTGTCAGAACCGAAACGGCGCAAGCAGCCCTACGACAAAGAAGGTCCAGACAGATGATTAAAGTAAGCTAAGCACGAATTCAAAGCCAGAAAATTACGATTGATAACTCTCTCCTCCAATTTGCGGACCCTAGTTACTATATTCTTAAAAATTGATATAATGCAAAAATAGCACGATGATAAATTCAGTCAATAATTATTTATAACTATTTATATTGGGACCCATGCATACAAGTAGATGTAATCCATAATAATATTTTAAATTTTGAAATCATTTATTTTGGGCATATGAATTTTTTTAAAAAACAGTTTCTAAATCTTTGTTTTCCAATCACTTCCTATCACCTCCTATCCTCTCCTGTCACACCCATGAGGCGGGCCACACTGCTTGGTGAGCCACTGTTATAACGGGTGGCAGAATTAATCTCAACTCGCAAACTCAAAAAATGGTAATTTGCAGTTCAGTCCTCACGCTCATTTTCTAATAAAAAAAAAATCCCGAATAATTCTATTTAAGCGTAAATGTACTTTGAATATACGGTTTTTAGCGCTAGAAGGCGTCGTCAGTGATGTTCTGATTTGGATCATTGGGCAGTTTCGAGTCTTTCAAACATCATACTGACCTCACCAAGTCGATCCCATCAGAGCTGTTCGGACTCTGATACGCCCTCTAAAAAAAAATTCTTGTAGACACTGACTTCTATAAATATACCCCCGTTATCACGCATTTGATTGGAGGTTGACCAATAGCCAATCACAATGGTGGGAACTTTACTTAAGTTGTATACGGGGAGTTTTTCCTTTTTTGAGTGGACACCCCTTCATCGGATACTTAGAAGGTAATTATGTTTTCCGTTTTTAACCACTTCCCATCAAGTTTCATTTCACCAGCTAATAATTACTATTTACAGAGATAAGAAAAATTCGGCCATAAAAAAAGAAAAACTAAAAAAATTGTTTATACGATTAAAATGAATAAATAAATTACAGCGAATTAAACCGAGAGTGCTTATAAATATCATAATAAAAACGTTTAAAACATGTTAACGAGTAAAAATTAAAAACAAAATAACCCTCTATCGATTATAAAGTTAAATTTATGTTTTAGATCGTTAGAAAAAAAAAAACGAAACGGGAAGAGGGGTAAAAAAAATATTGGTGAGAATGTCGTGATTAATCATGCATAATTCGAAAATAACAAAGAAATTTTGATAAAATCTATAGTTTTGGAGTTATCTAGAATAAAAAATCGAACTCATTCGCGTCGCGGTGGGCGACGTTGAGATTAATTCTGTACTCCATTCCAACGTGTATGTAATGCAGTTGCCTTAGAAATTAAATTGAAAGTCCCCAGACAAAGCAGTAAAGGGAAGTCAAAAGACAGGACTAACTGTTAAATATAAGAAAAAAGAACGTATGATTTTTGGCAAACGATACAGCTCAAGGTGGGAGCTATATATTAGAGATTTCAGTATCGAGCTGTTGAAGTACCGTAATTGTCTTTCTAGTGTCGTAATAGAACGACGAAAAGTGCGACACAGATTCGAAAATGCATTGATATAGCAAAACTACTGAGGTAGGAAAATCTCATTAGAAACAAAGAAAAGACTGCTATGCATTATCTAATTTTCTGCATAGCAGTGCATGTGGGACAATTTTCCTCACACGCAAATAAGAAAAGAAATTCCAGATGAACAAATCTACTGTCAAATGTTAAGAATACACTGACCAAAAGATGCGAGTAAGACGGTTTTTTTTTTTAAGGACAATAGGAACAAGGTAACTTAGGCTTACAATCAAAACGAGGCAGTTGAAATTTCTGCTACTCATAATGAAGAAATAAACCCTGGGGAATTTGAGGAAATGTTGAAAGCAGGATAATCAGTTGGGGGAAACAGAGATAAATAATATATTTAATGTGATTGTGTGGACGGATGTCAGAAAAGGTACAAAGTGGAATGGTAAAGATTCACAAGACATACAAGAAATTGCGAAGTGTACTTGGCAAATCAAACAAGAATGCCACGATATTGAATTGCCAACTTAGTAATGTCATGACAATGCCCCCAAAAAATCTAATAGTTTTATTAATTCACAAAGAGTTATAAACCTTTTAGATTGACGGCAATTAAAACAATGTTTTGACGAGACGTTCGTAGTCTTTTTTTTAGCTGAGGCTAAATATAATTCAAATCTATTTTCAGGAGAAATATTTAATGAATAATTACACTATGATTAATTAATTAAAATAAGGTGTAGGTTGAGACACAAGTTTGGAAAGCATTACAAGTGACTGAAAAAGAAATCACCTTTTTATTGAACATGCCAGACATGATTGAGTCTTGCTATTTGATGTTTATTCAAATATTAGTTTATGACTATGAATTAAGTGTGACATTTTCCTCGCCAAAATTGACTTTTTCCTTTGACTCGACTTCCATTCAAGCAAAATGTATTGTGAAAGAAAAAGTAGAAAGAAGAAAAATAGAAACTTAGAATCGAAAGAAATTAAGCACTCTCGAAAGGGAAAAAAATATATTTTCCTGCTTAATTTAAACCAGATTCGTTTTTCCTAGACTGCTTAAATTCAAGATTGTTCAAGTAGCTCCATATTTATAAAAAAAAATAAATAAAGATGCAAACATGACAATTCTTAGAAACTCATAAACCTGTCTCAATTTGTTACTTTTTTTTAGACGCATATTTAGATTTTTAATAGGATTTTTATTTATTTAGTTAGTTAAAGTATAACTTAGGTTTTCGTTAATTTTATTCGGGCCTAAATCAGATAAGTTAAAATAGTGTCTATTAATTCTTTGCCATTTTTAGCGATTAAGACTTATATCCGACATGGACTAACCCAAAAAGTATTCCGTTAAATAATCCAACGTGATCATCTTTCTAATTGGGCGCCCGGGGATAATCCATCTGGGAATACGACTTGGGATTATCAATAATAATTATAACTCTACGGTTGGTTATCCCTTTTAGAATTAAAAAGTTAAATACAGTGGTACATAAGATTAGCCAGTGATGTAATGAACAGTGACTCAGAATAAGAAATCTTAGAGCCGAGTTCGAATCATAGTCGAGTTCGTTGCATTCACTTATGCAGAAATACCTTTGGGAATAAATCTGTTCTCTCTATACTATGGGTTAAATAGTAGGCTGGGTTTTCTAGCCTTAATTGGCAACCTGTCTAGGTGAGGGAAAATTAAATTCAAAAAACCATAACGATTGTCCATGATCACCGACTGCCAGCAGTGACATTTTCCTGATGGATATACTTGAAAAAATAAGTTTGTCCTTAATGTTTTAGTTCATATGATTGAAACATTTCAGTTTTATCAATAAAATCAAGGCTTGTTCCCTCCTCCTTTCGACAACTTTATTGTGTCCGTTCAACTTGCTCCTTTATTTCTTATGTCAACTTAAATAAATCAACGTTTAATCATCCGTCGAAATCGGCGCCCAGTGAGAATCGTTCTCAGGAAAGAGGAGATGAATTTGAAGAACGACTATTGATCGAGAATTGATTACGCTATTCAGAATTAAGTCTGATTTCTGGTGATTTTTCGAGGATAAATTTTCAAATTATCTTAGATGGGTTTGTTGGAACTTTTACCGACTATTAGAGCCGCTGGCAACGACTAAATCTTTCTCCATAGCAAAAATAAAATAAAATAAATTACATTGTGAGTCATCCATAATGGGTTTCATCTCCGATGTTGAATTTTTCGTGATAAAAAAAAAACCGGGCCTTATTGTCAGTGCTAGGTGTTTGAACGCAGATAAAAAAAAAAAATAAAGATAGTTTCACACCAATTGGACGATTGATATAACAGTATGTTCAGTATAATTCTACAAACTAGAAAACTAGCAGGCTTTCCGCTATATCACGTTGAAATACCGGTTCCCGTACGACCACCGAAGTTAAGCAACGTCGGGACTGGTCAGTACCTAGATAGGTGATCGCTTGATGCTTTAAGCTCGGGAATTTCTACTCTGAGAGACGAGTTCCAATTCTATTCGGATTCTTTGCATTCACTTACGCACAAATACCCTTCGGAAATATGTAAATCTATTAGGTTGGTGCAAAAATAATGACGTAATAATGTCGTTTTTTGATCTTAAAAAATACGTAAAAAAACGACATTATTACGTCATTATTTTTGCACCAACCTAATACCTCTTCTCTCCCCAGCCATGGGTTAATTAATAATATTGGTATCAGTCAATCATTAATTTAATATATTTTCTGGCTTTAAATTACCTACAAAAGCTGGACAAACCGTAAAAAATAAACAATCAACAAACATTTAAGCCACTGGCCATTTGATCATTTTTATTTTTTTTTTTTACTTTCTAAAGTTTAAGCATGGTAATTGAACGAGGTGTGTAATATTGAAAGAAATGAGGATAAAAGGTAGAGAATATGATTGACCTTTGACTTGAAAAGTTTAAGATCTTAGTGTTCTGGAAAGGATTCAAGCGGGAGTCTCTCCCACAAAGTAGCAGTTACCTGCCTCTATCTATTAGATGAGGTATTATGATTATAAACATTATTCGAACTGTTATCCCCATTTTCGTTGCCATATACAAAACGTTTTGGCCGTTGAACACTCCAGCCTTCTTCGGGGGTGGACGAAATAAAGGTTTTGGTTCGGAATTCCAATCACCTAAAGGAGACCGGGGCGCACAACGGCCGAAACGTTGTGTATATAGGAATGAAGATTATAAGTCCGAATAATGTAAATAATGTAAATAAAGTAGCAGTTCTTGACAATAATAAAAAAGAAGCTGTTCGAATGAAACTTCCTCTTTACAAATGGAATACGGATGAACTGATAGTCATTCGACTCTATGGTCGGAGACGAGGTGCCCGAACTTTAAATGTGGAACTAAGGAATGGAACTTTAAAATGGAACTCTTAAAATGGAACTCTTAAAATCTGTCATGGAAATAACGACGGAGTAGCAATAGTCTTACGACATTGAGTGGGTGGGGGAAAGCCTACAGTAAGTAATTCTACTCGATTTTGAGCAACTCCAGCCCGGATTTTACTAAGCGTGGCACAAGTCGGAAAGTATAAGGATCGAATGCTCTATTCAGTCGTAATTCATCCAGCGAGATATAATTGCATATCATTACACCACTTCAAAGTGACCATGTCATTTACTAAGCATAGCTTTGTTGTGACATATGACTTAGATTAAGGATTCCCGCCTCATAACAAAAGTTTTTTTTTTTTTTTTCATATTCTCTTTCATATTATCTCACACTCAGTAACACCTTGTTTTGCTTTGGGTGAAATGATTAAATAAATATTATAATATAACGTAATTCCCCAGGTATAATACGCCTACCTTAAATTGTGCTGAAAGTGTGGGAAAATGCTTCTACTCACGCATAATACGCACCCCTTGTTTGGTAATCAAATCCTATAAATTATACCTCTCCAATTTCATTATGGCCAGCGTTTCCTACTGTTGATTTAAAAAAAATTCTTTTAAATGTAGAATAATATTATTCTAATTTAGTTCGATGATAATTCGTATTTTATTTTACGGCAATTTTTTAAAACCCTTTTTTTTTTTAGCTGTGCATAATACGCACCCCTGATTTTGCTTACTATTTTTTTAAGAAAAAAATGCGTATTATACATCGGGAATTACGGTAATATAAAGATAATCGTGCCTACCAAATAAGCACCGTGTCGGGAGTGGAAATTGAAAGAAATAATATAGTCGTTCCGGCATTTTTATTTGGTAAACAAGAAAACATTATCTACTGATCGGCCTTCTGTTTAAAATGAATGTAAAATGGATGAATATTTGAATACATTTATTTGTAGAGAGACTGTCCTTTGTAATATATGATGCATTTCCCTTCCTTTACGAACGATTTCCAGGGTTACCTTGCACTGGTATCCCCCAGACGAGGCTCTGCCGAAGGGTAGAGTCTAGTCTCTGGAAACTGACTCCGTTTTTTACGTGGTCTATAGGCAATTTTTCCCGTGCTTACGGGCTTGGATACTCTGTTTTAAACTCGGCCTTGTGCCACATCTTGCTGCGTCGGGCAGCGCGTAAATAATTAAACATTTTCCTTCCTTTACGAACGATTTCCAGTTAAACGTTTATCATTAGAACTTTCTCCTGGCACACAGCTTATTCGTCGAATCTGCGTTTAATATTAATAAAATTAGCGTCACGTGACATGGTTAACCAATAAAACATAAGCACACCTACTCACAAACCTTAGCAATACGTCCATATTGAAAATCGGCCGTATTGTTATTATGACTGTTTCTTTTTCGCTTTAATATCTTTTTTTTTTTTTCCCCGTCACAAATGTATTTCTCACCAAATATCTGAAACAAGGAAAGAAAGCAAGAATGAGAGAAATTAATTTTTTAAGGGCGTAAAAAAAATCAAATAAAAAGAATCCTCAATATTCTAACCCATTAAGTGCTTTACTTCCAATATTTTGCTATTTTTCAAAAGCTGGGGAAATTTCGACTGAATCCATTAAAATTTCATTCTACAAAAGTGATTTATTGAGCAATTTCAGCTTATTTTTTAACACTTCTCCCTGAAAGTTTTCTCTTTTCCTAATTCACTGTTTTTACATCTTCAACTCCGCCTTCAGCTTTCTCCCGCAGTAGAATAAGCGCTCTCTTTACACCTGCCATCTATTTCTAACACGTTTTATCCGTCACACATACACACCCTCTCACATTCTGTTTCGTGAGATTCTGTCGTCTATCTCTCTCATATATATATATATATATATATATGTGTGTGTGTGTGCAGGTATGTAGAAAAATAGGAAAGAACGCATTAGGTAAATAATCCAGGATTCTTTAGTATTTTTGTTTTTATTTTTAAAAAAACAGTGCTCCATACAGAAGTAGAGTTTAGATTATAATTGTTTTTTAAATATGATTCCTTCGCTACATAAGAGTTCTCATGTTTCAAAAACGAGAGCCGAAAACATCAATATAATTATTAAAATTAAATTGAATTTTTAAAAAATATGTATGCGTGTGTCTTGGAAAATGAAGGAACGCTCTTTTAAAGAGAACTTTTTGGTCCAACACTTCTTCAGAATGTCTTGTAGGAATGACGGTAATCAAAACAGCGCAACTGAAAAAGGTCGGCACGGTGGGTAAATAAGGAGCCACGACTAAAAAAATAAATGTTTTAGTAAAAACAAACAAATTTATGTAAATAAAGATGTTTGTTTAAAGATATATAATCTTAACTTCAGTTTTCCTTTCTTTTGATTTTACTTTTTGTATTTTTTCCTGTCTCTTGCTGCCTTTTTTACATATGTTTACCCAATATGTGGCCCAAGAGCCCCTCAAGGTAGAGTGTTAATGAATGATGCTGTATGAGTGGAAATGAGGGGAGGATAAGAGGTGCAGATTATCTAAGAGATACAACGATTAACCATAGATTTGAAAAGGGTAAGATTATAGCGAACGTGAAACATGCCCTCGGGAACCTGTTCCACAAAGTAACAGTTTTGGGGAAGAAGGTGTTTAAATGGAACTACCTTCTTACCAATGGAATACAAAGGGAATGCGTGTGATTCATCCCAGTTTCCGTAGCATTGAGGGTCTTAGCTGTGAACGTGAAGACTGGTGCTGCAGTTTGAACTCTTTAATCCGGCACTACCAGCCACCATAAGTTCGTTCAGCGGCTACCAGAGCAGCGCAAAACGGTGGTCGTCTGGTGATATAGCACTTCATTTAGCTTCTCCTCGCAGCTTTATTTGCAGGCAAATACTCCAAGAAATGACTTAACCTCATAAATCCGACTCTACTGTAACCTTACAAGTGCGAGCGTTGCCAATTAATCGTTTCGACTCGAATCATGAATAAATGAGACGTATATCGTTCCCGATCACGAGTCTTGTAACCCTAGAGGGTCAAAGGTTAAAGACCATTTACTGGATCCGCAGACGCTGTAGTGTTTCCTGGGTAAGATAGCCTGACGGTGCCCAACCTTCTCTAGGCTGGTTTGAATTTGTCCTTCTCCTAAAATGATTGCCAACCAAGGATATAGAACTCAGTCTGCCCTGTTACTTAAATATAGCTGGGGTGGAGGTAGCAAACGACACTCCTAAGGTTTTGAATTCAGAGTTGTCCTTCTCCAAGATCGGTTGCCACCCAAGACAATAGGACTCAGCCTGTCCTGCCATTTACCAGTAGCTGGGTATGGAGGAAGAAATGAAATTATACTTTTCCTCGGGAATTCGAACTCGGCTCTCCGATTCTTCAATCCGGCCCGCTTTCCGTTACTTCAAGGTGCCGCGTATCGTTAAAAAATGTTCAAATCATAAATTAATGATAAGAAATGAAACAGCAATTTATGAGGTTCGCTTTAAATGCTTTCCCGACAATTATTTTGGCAAAAAATCGTTAATTTTCTGACGAATCTTTTTATTTGCTTTTAAAATATTATCTAGGAAACTGAGGTGCCTTGAAGTACCCGAGCAGTGGCTAACACCTCTACCAGACGTATGAGTTGACAACTGGACTCGTTTCAAGCTCAGAAGGGCATAAAAATAATTAAGATCGACGTATAAACACGGTTTACACTTCAGTAAAAATGTATTGGCACGTTTATGCCGGGGAGGGAGTTAATGGGACAAGAAATTCAGCGATAAGTAAGTTTTTAAATTATTCAATCGTCTGTTAAATCAGAAGGATAAATATTTTACCTTGAAAATAGTTCTGCTTTTGAAAATATCTGAAGACGCAGTTAAATCAGTGTGTACTTAATATAATCTTTTGGCATTATAAAGAATCATTATAATGTGCATGCTGGTAATGAGAATTCTAACTCGATGACGTGCTTTTCACAAGATAAAAGTTAATCTAATAACACCTCGGGAATTCAAAATTTGCCATGGTCTTCTGATTCGCCAACGATAAATATCGCGGCAATCATGGCGGTTTTACGACAGCCACAGATTGAAGGAACCAAAATGGTCGAGAGATTTTTCATTTGATGGAAGGAATGGAGACATTAAAACTGATAAATCTATGCTTTGAGAAAATCGTGATTACGATGGGGACGGGGGAACCAGTGAAGGAAAATAGCAATCATAAACACAGCTGGAGATGTGAAAGATGTTTTTGTGACAAAACATATAACGAATTGCCGGCACTCGTAAAATATTTCCTATTTCTTTTTCCTTCCCTTCTTCTTCTTTAGTATTTACTTTTCTTTTTAACTGCTCTTCTCTCACTCTCTCTCTTTCAATCTTATCTCTACCGCCACTTTTTCTTCTTCCTTTCTGTTTTTTCTCTCTTCTGCCTCTTCTTCTGCGTTTTCTTCTCTTTCACCTTCTGCTTTCGCATTTTTCTCCTCTCTCTTTCTCTTTCGTTTTCTTTCTTCTCTCTCTCTCTCCTTCCATTCTTCGTTCGCCTTCTTTCATTACTCTCTCTCTCTCTCTCTCGCCCCTCCTTCCCTTCTTTGTTCGCTTTCTTTTTCTCCTTCCTTTCTTTCGCTTTCTTTCTCCCCCCTATCTCCCTCTCTGCTCTCCCCCTCTCTGCTCTCCCCCTCTCTGCTCTCCCCCTCTCTGCTCTCCCCCTCTCTGCTCTCCCCCTCTCTGCTCTCCCCCTCTCTGCTCTCCCCCTCTCTGCTCTCCCCCTCTCTGCCCTTCTTCGTTACTCTTCTCTCCCTCCCCTTTTTTGTTCGCATATTCTCTCTCTCTCTCCCTTTCTTCTATAGTCGTTTCTCTCTCTCCCTTTCTTCTATAGTCGTTTCTCTCTCTCCCTTTCTTCTATAGTCTTTTCTCTCTCTCTCCCCACCTCTTCTTCGTTCCCCCTTTTCCCGCACCGTACGTAACTTGCGTCTGGCGCAAACTCTGAAATCTCTGACACCCAATGTGTGTAGAATACACACTTAATAGTCTGCAAGATTCCTCGCAATTACCTTGAGTCTGACGATTTATTCAGCTTAGGTTAGTTTGGCATAAGGCCACATGCATGAAAAGTTCAGTTAGATTCGAAATAACTACTCAATAATAACGGTCAATCACACAAGCTCGTTAACCATTACCTCACTTCAAGTCATCTGAGATATAGCTAAAGTTATTCCCTTCCGATATTTTTCACTGGCTGTCAGTTGTAATTTTTTATATAGAATATCAGCTATAATAACATCTTTGTAAAGGCTTGTTAAAAGAATTAACTCCATTGTCAGATGTTATGGTGTAAGTCTATGTTTTGACAATACAATTGATATTTACTAACTGATGTTAGTAAAATGATCAGGATATATTGGTAGAAGCAAAGATGAATTTCAACTTAGATCGTCTACAGTAATTTAAAATGAATTTCTTTGAGCAGGTTTTATGACGTAATGCTCAGCCTAACATTTTATTTGTAAACAATCTTAAAAACTATAGGCCACTTAAATTTAAAAGCACTATTTCTGTGCCACTAACTATGTTCAACCAATGTAGCTCTAAATTAATCAGTAAAAATAGCTGTCACAACCTGGTAAGGGGGTTCGTAATAATAACAACACAGTTTAATCTGGTTACTTGCTTTTAAGGCAGTCTCTCATCTACCTGAATAACTTATTTTAAATGCTAACATGAGATTTTTGATTTTCGACAGTTTTCATCCACTGAATTTGGTAAAATTTCCACTGTTTCGACTTTAACATGACTTGCAGGATGTTTTCTTGTAACCTACAGATCTTTTTTTGAATATTGTTTTTCATTCATATATAAAACCTTTTTTTTTTAACAACAAAAAAACACGTGTTTTCTATCAGAATGTCTGGAAAGGCTGGGGGCCCCTTACCTTAATTTGGTGTCTTTGAAATTTTTTTGGCAAGTTGAGCAATAGACAGAAGATAAAGAAGTATTATCTTGGATGAATATAACCTCGAATCAAAGATTCTTGATTGTTGCTTGTCCAAGTTTTAAAAAATGGCGGGGTGAGGATCTAAAAATCTAAAGTAATTCTCTGCAGTTATCAACTTCAGGCACTTTTCAGTTATACAAATACATATAATGCGTTGTGCAACTTTAAACGACGACATAGATTAAATTTGTTTTAATAATAAATATTAATCTTAAAATTGTCATTATTATATATAACAGCTATAATATTCCTCTGGTCAGCTTGTTTCTATCCAGAGCTAGGGTTCGTCTAAAATGTTTACTCGTATAACTAAAAAAAAAATGACCAACTCTGAAGAGATCCATAATTTAACTATCTGAAATAATCTACCCGTTATTTGTTTTCTCTGTAGAGCTGATATGTGTTCAGTGAGTACAGTCTCTATGCCAGTCACTATGTTCAACCAATGTAGCTCTAAATTAATCAGTAAAAATAGCTGTCGCAACCTGGTAAGGGGGTTCGTAATAATAACAACACAGTTTAATCTGGTTACTTCTTTCTACCGGCAGAAGTGATATTCCGACTTTTTATTCACACATAAACAATATAGCTGACACGTTACTTCCATGTCAGAACAATGGTGGAAACAGTGCTTCCGGTTTTTAGTTCCTGGTTACATTCTGAATAATCAGTTTTAATGTACTCTTTGACGTTTCTTTTGTGAGTTTTAATTAGTTTGGTTGCTTTCATTCCTTTTGAAAGTGTTCGTGATATTGTCTGTTTTTCTTTCTATTTCCATTTACAAAGTCTATTTGATAAATTCAAGTTCCTTGGTTATTCCCCTTTTAATTTCTCTTTAGTTTTCTTTGGGAAATTCTTGAAGTCAATCCCTATTTACCCTTTATTTTACCAATGTCGTTATCTTCATTTATGATTCCTTTACATTATTGGTTCATCTGTTTGGCAATTTTCAGATTTTGCGTTGCCATCAATCAGTAGCTTGTTGTTATCTTGTTTATCTTGAGCTGATCTCTCTTACGATCCATGGATTTCTCTGAAATTTTCAAAAATAAATATAAAAAATTCTACTGTTACTGATTTATTCACAAGATGAACAACCGCCATTTTGTCTAATATAATCTCACGCTTCTAAATAAATGATTGTAAATATTTCTAATAAAATCAGTTATTAGAAGCTGAAATTGTCAGGGTATGTTTACCGTAATAATTGTAGAAAATCGTTTGATTGTTAGGAACTTAAATGCGAAAATATTGACGTGCCTAATAAAATCTGATATTGAGTAATTGAATTTGTCTTCGAAAAGCTTTGAATTTCTTGCATTACGAAATCGAAACGGTTCTTTTTTACAAGCCTTAAGTCATCGACCGTTTAGCATTTTTTTTCCTTTGTGGAACTCAGTTTATATCAACAAAAATGACATTCTTTTATCCGGTTCTGCTCGCATTGGATTAATCCGTGAGTTTTTCCTCGCCTTCTTCCAGTTTAGTTTATATCCCGCCGTTTCGACAATGGCGCTTTCTTATCTTCTTCAAATATCTGATGTATTAAGTAACCTCTTTTCTAAGAATATATTTCTCATTCTTATTCCTTCAACAGATGTAAGAATAAAAATATGCGTGATGTACACTTAGGTGACCATCTATCTTTCGATACATGACTGACGAGACAGATTTTTCCAGAATTAAGTTGCCATTTCTTTCGGCGGCAGACCAGGCCCGGTCTGTCTTGCTATTTACCCATAGCTGGGCGGAGAAGAAGAGGATTCATACCTTTCCTAAGCACGTAAGTGCATGTGATTGATTCGACTGGAATTCGAACACTGCTCTCCAAATCCTCAATCCGAGCCGCTAGTACTCCACCGTGCCTCCTCAGAAGCGCTTGAAAATTTGACTATTTCTTAAGGACGAAGTGAGATAATATGACAACAAACATTGCTTACAGCTACAAAGGATTTTTTAATCATCTCGCTCCAAGGCAATAAAGCCACTAAGACGCAATAGTTACTGAGTGTTAGAGAATATGAGAACAAAAAGCACTATTAAGGAGAGAGAACATTAAAAGAACAGAAATTAAGAAGACAGTAGAATTGAATTTGAATTTTTTTAAACCAAGGTTGACTTGGAAGCAAGAATTCGGAAGTGGGTTCCATAAACGGAAGTGCAATAGAAGAAAATACTATCATGGAACTTAAGGTTACATCTCTACATTTCAATTGTAACATGAGACCTTGCCGCCAATCTAGTACTTCGCTTAAATTTATAAAGTCTATATACCATAGAGGTAAGTTGATCAGAATATTCACCATGAAAGTATTTATAGAAAAGGCTCAAGGAAACCATGTTAGGGCGGTGGGAAAGTGACTGAAGCCGAGATGCCAGGTCAGAATCAATAACATTGCATTTTCGTCGTTAGAATAGGTAGTCGATTGGTTGATTGTTTTTGTTTAGCGGTATATCAATCTTAATACCGAATTCTAAAAAATTTGGTACGCAGTTTTATTCTGTTCTTTTGGATAATAGCAGTTTTAGTTATATAAGTCTTACTAATTAACCCATAGGTGGAGGGAGGAGAGTTGGATTTCTACCCTTCCCAAGGATACTTGTACGTATGTGAATATAATGAATCCAACGAGAATTGGAACGCGGCTCTTCGATTAATAATTCCGAGCCATTACACCTCCCGCACATCCAAGCTTACAGCACCTGGTGTTCACAAAGCAATCACCTATTTACGTACTGACCAGGCTCGACTTCGTTTAATTTCAGTGATCGTGCGAGAATCGGTGTTTCAACGAGGTGACCGTAAACTCGTAGGAATTTGTGGAAAGCCATGAGCGCCCATATAATTGTATTAATTGTGGAGAATCCAGTGAGCGTACCAGTTACTTCGTTAGACAAGTGGATCAACAACCAATCAAAAAATGTGTCATTTCCTGTGTGAGAACCTAATAAATTGATCAAAATATTGTTACTCTGTTCAGTATATGTTTTAATGATTCATATATTTTTCTTTTTTATCATGATCTTATGATACAGAATAAAAAGGAAATTAATTTCTCTCTGCGTATTTCTTGAGGCTATGAAAATCAATCGTAGGGAAACCATCCCTACTCTAAATATCATGCGATAGGTTTTACTGTGTTACATGCTATCAACCGAACAGTTTAAACCCTGATCTAACCAATCCGTTGAATAGATAAACGATTTCTTTCTCTTTGCCTTCACAGTGGGTTTGAATCCAGGGTCGTCTTTCTGTATTGTCTGCTATTATTGACTAGACCGTCTGGTCTGCTTTGCTGTTTAACCCTTAGATGAGGGAAGAAGAGTTGCCCTTCATAAGAATGTATTAGTGCGAACGTAATAGATCCAGTCTGAATTTGAACTCGGCTCGCTAATTTCTCTTCCGCGCCGAATTACAAGAAAAAAAATTGCGACCCCTGGACTAAGTTCCGTATTATTTGATTTTAAATACGGATAGCAAATTTAGTTTGTTTGTTTGTTTGGGTTTTATGGCATATCAACCACTGTGAGTTATTTAATGCCAAATCCAGTTTATATGAATTTTAAATGCCTATTTTGTCCTGGCAACATTGTTTCAAAAACGTATAGCTGGCAACATTATTTGTTTCAAAAACATAGAGCTGGCAACATTGTTTCAAAAAACGCATAGCTGGCAACATTATTTTTTCCAAAAATCGTATAGCTGGCAACATTCTTCTTCTGAAAACACTATCTGAGGCCTTCTTTAGCAAATTTAGATCCCAAACTTTTTTGATGAACCGCCAAATTCATTAGATGTATCCTTTTTAGTTTGTTCATTTAAATGCCAACAAGAACACCGAAAGTCCCAGTTAAAATAAATTTTTAAATAAATAAATTATCCAGATCACGGATTAAACCAGATTTTAAGGTGACACAACGAATACAGTTTTCACAGAAAACGTTCTACAAACCCTCTACAAACCTTCTACAAATCCTCTACAATTCCAATCGTTGCAAACAACTAGCCTAAAACTATCAGTTCTCTTCAGAAATATAACACATACAGAAAAGAACATACACACACACATTATTTATATTTATATATATATATATATGTGTGTGTGCATATATATATATATATATATATATATATATAATATGTGTGTGTCTTTTACAGTTTATCTGTGTGGCTAGAAATCCGATTGGGTCAAAACAGGATTGAAACCCAACAGATCTGGCATCAAACGGAGATTTTTCCCCTGAGCTATCTCTGCTGAGAGGAAGGTGATTTTTGACGTATTTATTTTAGAATAAACACGCCAGTGACTCAGAGTGCTCAATTCATAGAAGAGCTTTTGCATCAGCAGTAGCAGTCACTGTGTACAAATTCGTGCTTTTTCCATCGAAAGTGCTCAAACGAATTTTATTTTATCGGTGGGGTTGCATATGTGTGTCACCCACAGACTGTTTCGCTGTATCACAGCTCATCGGTGATGGTGAATTTTTACGTATTTATAATATATATATATATATATATATATATATATATATATATATATATATTCCTTAATAATATAATATTTCCTTAAATATACTCTTTCTTTAGATAAATTATCTATGTACGATTCTTTGTACATCTTGTTGATACATTTCATTTGTAAGTATAATTTTTTTTTTTTTAGTAGGAACTATTTTTTTTTTTTTATACATAATAAAAAACTTGGTTTATATATAAACTCCCTTTTCGGCCTTTTTTTAGTTTCAATTCAACATCTCAATTATACAACCACAAGTTAGGGTCACAAGGTTAATCAATCATGTATCGAAAGATACATGATCGCCCAAGCATGTATCTTTAGGCATTTTTTTGCTGTGTAATTTATATGTGCTCGAGTGTAGTGCCAGTTTTTCTGATTAGTTTTTACGAACAAAAAAAAATAGGTCGCTCGATACACGGCTATATTTTTTTTTTTTTTTTTTTAAGAGGATAAAAATGCGTTTTCGGTGATTGATTGCATTATACACAGGTAATTTTTTCTGGAGGGATTAAAATTCATGTAAAAAATTCAGCTTTCGCGCTATAAATTAAGTCGACTTATACACGAATATATATGGTAAACAAAACTCTAAAACTATTGACACTTGTAATTTTAATAATGACTATAACTTGACGAAATGACAGAAGAAAACTAAAATACAATGATGAAATTAATATTTTTAATAATGATTGAATAATGAAAAAATTTTGAAATGTAAGAAGTAAAATATATTTGAAAGCAAAACATCTTTTCGAAACAAAATGAAAAAAAAAATGGAAGTTTAACAAATGCTTTCTCTCTCGCTGAGGCGATCAGTTCTATATAAATAACCGAATATCGATTTTGCAATAAATAGCGCTATTTTCTTTTAATTACTGTATATAATACTTTTATATTTGATATTAAAAAAATATTTCACTTATGTTCGACTTGAGCTTTTCAAAATCTTTTATCAATAAAATTCTTGAAAAGAATTTCTGTTCAATCCCTCACACTCTCGTTATCTTTTTCAGTAATTTTTTTAAAGAATCTTATTTTAATTTCTGTGTATTTTTTCTTCTTTTTACTGATCAGTGTGTCAAATTTAACTTCTTGTTTTGTTCAATCGTTCTAATCTGAAATCAACAGACAGCGAAGCGGAAATGAGTTTCGAACAGCCATTGAACAAACGATGTCCGGTCCGTTTGAATTGACGACGGGAACTCACGCCACCATCACCAAATCACGCTTCGTACATAGGAACACAGTGAAAGACACTGAAGTTCGGCCTGTGGACGTGATTCGATGAGATTCTGCGTGACTTCAGGAATTTGTGACCTCCAAAGCCTTTTTTATCGGGTCCTATTCTTAGAATATAAGCAGAAGTTAAAACCGGGTTCAAAAGTATGACTTATTTATGCTTTTAGATGAACTATTTTTACTTTTCCCAGATGGAAACTACGGAATATAAAAAAGACAACAATATGGTTAGATGTTATCTTATTAAATGAGTGGATTCTGTTGAAAAATTGATTTTATTTTACTGGTTTTTTTTTTTGGTTTTTGTTTTTTAGAATTTTCTTTTTTGCCATCAGATTTTTTCTGATGAGAAAGAAAATTATTTCATTAAGATATCTATCATCTCCTTTATGTATAATGTTATACTATTCCAACCGGCTTAAGTCTGTATCACGTTGAAGCACTGGTTCTCGTATGATCTTTAGTCAAGCAACGTCGAACCTGGTCAGTAGTTAGATTGGTGACCGCTTGGAAATACCAAGTCCTGTAAGCTTAGGTGTGCGGATGCTCTAATGGATAATGGCTCGGAATTTATAATCGGAAAGCCGATTTCGAATTCTCAGTGGGTTTATTATATTTACTTACGTGCAAATACCCTTAAGGGAAGGATGAATCTGCTTTTTTTACCTCAGCTATGGGTTAATTACTAAGATTTATATAAATCATTATTATCTCTCAAAATAGTACTCCGTGGCTGAATGGTTAACGGCACGTCAGGCTATGTGACGGTTTCCGTATAGGAATACAGGTTCGATTACTATCAGAGAAGGCATATTTTCTACGAACTTTCTCGAAAATTCAGGTCGATAAATGCACTTAATATTGTTCAATTAAAAAAGAACATTTACTAAAATAAGTTGTACTCCATAAAAATAACGTATAAACAGAATATCTAACTATCTCTCTCTCATATATATATGAGAGAGAGAGAGAGATCTCGTTCTAACTTTAAGAGAATACATACATTATTTTTTTACAGTAATGTTCACCCTGAACAAGGCTGGAGGCACTCGAGGTAAAAGTTTGTGTTAGTTAAGGGATAGTTTATATAGATAGGAGAGGAAAATAAGGGCTAACTATAGATTTGAACAGGTTATGGTCGTAGTGATCACGGGAGAATCCTCTCGGGAGTCTATTCCACAGTATTGGTTCGTGGGAAGAAGCTGTTCGAGTGGAAATTACTTATCACTGATGGAATACGGAGGCAATGTGGGTGGTTTTCCACAATCAAGTGGCATGGCGGGTTTTAGACGTGGAGGCTAGACCTGGCAGAACCAAGGAATGTAGTCCGTCCGAGTACTTTCCATGGTAGTAGCGAAAGAGCAGGGAGAGGCTGGCCACACCCCACTTGTGAAGGAGAGGTTGGGGAGTGGAATATAATTCTTCTCCAACAAGGATTCTGATACGCTTTTGAACTCTATCATTACTGGAAAGTGAGGACCGTGTAGCTCCCGCCCCTAGTATGGCATCAATATTCCATTTTGGGTCTGATTTGATAAAGGTAAAGTATAGCATGAGGAGTCATGTACTGTCTGGAGCGATACATAGTCGATCATGTTAACTGCACCTTTATCGATGGATCGTATATAAGAGTTCCGCTTGAGATCATATATATATATATATATATATATATATATATATATATATATATATATATATATATATATATGCATAAATTGCTAAAACCCAAATACAGCCTCTTTCTCTTTACTTCCATATCCCACTTCTTTCTTTTTCCTTTTCCTTTTCTCCCTTCTCCTTTCCCTATTTCAATATATCACTTCCGTCAAGTTAACCGTCTAAATAGATCAAGGTCTGGTCACTCCTCGTCCCCCAATACTAAGTATGCTTGAGAGATATAAGAAATTAATCCCTCCCTACATTCTACCATGTCTCTTTAACTACCCATTTTACACTCTCTGTTAAATTACAAAAAATTACTCTACCCTTCAATTTTAATTTCATTTTTCGTTTCATTTCATTTTTGGAAGTGCTATCTGATGATCCGGCGTCCTTTAAAATGGCTCTGGTGAAATAAATTATTATAATGGTGCCTTAAAGTGGTCTGTTTTTCTTTTAAATGGTCTTCCCAAATGAGCAATAGTGAGAGGAAAATGATCGTTCAGACTGTCAGTAATGGTACCGACATTCATACTCTGGCTTCCATCTTCAAAGTTCATTCAAGAACCATCAAGCGATTGGTGAATAAGTTTAAAAAAGAGGGAACAGTAGAGAAGAAAACTGGATCAGGAGGTCACAACAGCAAGAGACATCATCATTTAAACTTAGAAATGAAGACATTGTTTTTGTTCAAAGCAGAGCATAATAGTGATATAAAAAGTTCGTAGAATTCCAGTCAGAGATCTTTTATTATTTCTAAGATACAACGGTCCAAAGATTAATCTAACAATTGAACAATTGTGTTGTTACGCCCGATATATATATATATATATATATAGGCAGCATTTTTTTATTAATGCATGTTTCATTAAATAATATAGACAAGTTTTGTCTATTTATTTTAAGGAAGTTCTTTTCATATTCTCTGATAAGCTTAATCACATTATCGTTGAAAGGCGAAAGGAAAACACCATATTGATACATGTTTAAATCCAATCTAAGCTTTCGACTTACATAAGCCATTATCAAAGATGACAATTTCAATAAATCAAACAACACACGGACGTAACAACAATGATAGTCCGTCCTTGCTGCATGAAAAATTTCCAAGTAACGACAAACTCGTTTGTATAAGACGCGGAAGCGAAAATCACTTCGGAGCTCGTGACGTCACACATGACCACGCAAGAGTGAAAAACGATAAGTATTAGGTATGGGTATATATATATATATATATATATATATATATATATACACACACACACACACACTCAGATGGAGTGTGTCTGTAGAAGAGACAAAATTAATGAAAGAGGATGAAAAACTATTTAGCAGAAACATTTCCTCCTCTGAGGGACCTTATCATTGCCTTGATAAAGTCCCCCAGAGGATGAAACGCGTCGGCTAAGTACAGCTTTTCCTCTTGTCTCTTTATATATCCACACGCACACACACACATATATATATATATATATATATACACACACACATAATACATATATATATATATATATATATATATATATATATATATATATATATATAGAGAGAGAGAGAGAGAGTGACTGGAGGGCAACCAGAACAAATTCTGCTTTTGTCAGCTTTTTTTTTTCCATCCACCCTTTTGTTTTGTTTTGTTTTTCTATAACGCTCCATGCTCAAGGGGAATTTAACAAGAAAGCAACTAATTCACTACTTTTTCATCATTCCTCGCTAAGCAAACAGGAAGTTTCTCGACATAGACTTCTGAAAATATTATCGATTGTTTACAATTTAATCCTAAGTAATGAAGGAATTGTAAATACAAAATAATACCACGGGTAAAATGCAGATGGTGAAAATTATCAATAATTAATTTTGTATTACACAAAAATTACATTCGAACTAATTCCGTCCCGATAAATGTTATAGACTCTCGGCCATTTTACTGTTTCACTGTTGTCTTTTTTCAATTCACGAGTGTAAATTTCCCCATACTGCTCTTCAGTTTAGAAGATGGCGTATCAATTGTTTTTTGCAGTGACAGGTTAACTAGTTTCACTGAAATAATTTGTCATCTACAACCTGACCAACGGCTTGAACTCGTTAACTAGATTAACTGAACAAAATCTTTTAATTACGCCGAGGTTATCAAACATTTTTACTTAATATGACGGATAGCTGTTGAAGGTCTACGTGTATAATTGTCTAAATATGACGAAAACATCAAGTCTGGCTAGATTAATTACTACTGAATAGGAAGTTCGGTTCTCACTGGGTGCTCCATATTGTTGGCCTTCTGTCACATTATATTGGCACTCGTATGAACAGATTAAGCTATTTAAACGCTTATAATTTACATACATACATATTATGTTCGACAATTATTTTAATATATTTCTGTTCATACATTATTTTTATAGATACAAGTCTATAAGTAAAGTTTACGATAAACAGTATTAACAACATTTAACGGCCTGAATGTCCGAGAAATTTCATAAAAAATATGTGTCCTCCGACAGGAATCGAACCTGTATCCTACATGTAACAGTCATATAGCCTGACGTGCTATGCCAATTAGGTACAGAGCAATCATCTGGTTAGCAAGGTCGAATTACTGTTTTTAAACCTGGAATTTCCCATGATTTCTCTCGAACGCTCATATCTGTTCGAAGCGGATCTTAACGTAAACAAATGACGATTAAAGTACGACAATTATTTTTATATATTTTTCTGTTTATACGTCATTTTTATAGGTACAAATATTTAATATATTTTAATATTTAAAACTGTTTATTATAAACAGAATTTACTTAAATATTTGTATCTATAAAAAGATTTTTTGTTTTTTGTTTTTTTAAGCGTTTTACCCCAAGCAAGGCGGGAAGCCACTAGGACACAGGGGGTTACAGAAGATTTGAAGCGAAATCAGATACGAGTGATAGAGGAAAGAATGAGAAGGATAGTGGATAGATCAAGGCAACTGGAGATGTCGATTGACATTACATTTGAATAGTTGGAGATTATAGCTATCAGGGAAACAGGAAATAGGAAGGGAGTTCCACAGGCGAAAGGTGCGAAATATAATGCTATTGGAGTAAAAGAGACATCTACATTTAACAGTTTCAACAGTGAAAGGATGAGAGCGGGATGCCAGCCTCGTAGGGCGCTTGAATTCATGAAATCTGGGAACCAGTGAATGCATCTCCTCGGAGCAATTACCATGAAAGTATTTGTAAAAAAGACAGAGAGGCGACGGCGCGTCTGTGAGAGAGATAATGTAGACGAGATGCCAGAACAGGGCCAATTATATTGCATATACGCTTATGGAGCTTATCAAGAACCCCGAGGCAAACAGAAGGGGCTCCAGACCATATATGGCAGCAATACTCCATGCAAGGGCAAATTTTTGATTTGTAGATCTGAAGGATCGATTCCGGGGAGAAAAATTTAAACATAAAATATATTAAGATATATATGACATTGAGATTGATTCATGGCGTAACCTAAATAGCATAAAAACAGTTTTTAAAAGATTTAAAAAAAAAAATGAACCATTTGATAGATTAGAAATAAACTAAAAATATTATCGTAGACGATTCTTCCGTCAAGCAAGTTTGACATGTAACAGGGTCGTTGATTGGCCAGCGTAGACCAATCACTGCACTTTTCGAGTATCACGTGACTGTACATCATTCCCGCCAATTCCAAGAACTATTTCTCATTTTCCGTTCTATGCCCCTATATGTAAATTGCTGCGAAACTAACTCCGTTACGTTCACTAATTTGGGGGCGAAAAGAAGCCAGATAGAAACGAAGTTAGGTTTTCTTGAACTCATTACATTGGACCAAAAGAATTCCTATAAATGAAGCCTTCCTTCTTTAATGAACTGGTGAGTAGTCCTTTGTCCTAATATCGAACAAAATATTAAAACGCCGCTAAATTCAGCCTCTTTTCTACGGAGGTTCTGTTGGAACACTTAGAACGGGTGTCACGAAAAGCAAATAGTAACAAACCCAACGTACTGTTGTTTTTAGTTTGTTTTTCTTTTGTGATATACAGTGTAACTCGGATATAAGAGAGTTGTTAGGGCCGGAGACGAAGTCTCTTATATGCGAGTTTCTCTTGTATTCGGGTTTGGTCTATTTTGTTTAGGCAAGTATGGCTCTATTTTGGGACCAGAGAAAATCTCTCTTATATCCGGGTTACACTGTATTTATCAATTGAACATAATAAGAGATTGACAATAACTGATAATAAAATAATTTTGACAAATTACTATAATAATGATTCTATGGCCGAAGGAATTTTTTTTAATCAAAAGCGTTTCTTCCCTCGTAGAACCGTTGTTATAGAAATAATAATTAAACACCGTGTTTGACATGCTGGTTTTCCAAATCTAGTTTCTCAACATTACATAGCAAATTCCACTTAGTGATTATCTTTACAATTTTGGTCCGTTTTAATTTTTGTTTTCCTAAGTCTTTAACTGTTGCTCTTTTTTCTGTTTTTTTTATTTTTTTTATTTTTTTTTTAAATAAAAATTAATGCCATTAGTGGAACCTGGAGCTGACTTCAATGTATTCAAAAGGAAGCGCCTAAAAGTTTTACATTTAAAATCTCTGCTAAAACTTAAATGAGCAATAAATATTTAGAATATGCTCAGTATTAATCTTAACTCTTGATGTTAAAACAAATTCTCTTGTTGAGATTTTGTCAGGAGTTTGGAGAACCTACACCTAAATCCAGTAGATTCGAATTGCACTCAGTAAAACGCAGTTAATAAAACAAAAAAGAAATGACTGACATTTTCTGGGAAATATCACCGAGTAAAGAAAACAGATCCTGCGACCAGAAAGTGTTTTTCATATTAATATAATATGGAAAAATATTTCTGATGGTAGACCATTTTACAATTGTAACGCTGGTGGAGATTAATATATAGTATAATACTACACAGATGAGGAATATCAAAAAGAAAAAAAAATACTGTAAAACCATAACACAGAGTCGAATTTATGTAATGTCGAAAAACTCACTTTAGAAAACCAGCAAAAACACTGCCTTCAACATGACAGCAACCCACACACTCGGGTAATTTCACTTATTTTTCCACAGCTAAGTGATTCCCGTATGGAAGCCAAAATAAGATATATTAGGTTGGTGCAAAAATAATGTCGGTTTTTGACGTTAAAAGTACGTCAACAACCGACATTATTTTTTGCACCAACCTAAAACTTACTCGGCACGTTTTTTAACAAAAAAAAAATAGTCGTTATCTTGAGTTCCTATATATATATATATATATATATATACATATATATTCAATCATCCACTCTGCATTAAGTATTTTTTTCACTTACAAAATAACGTCAAATGAGCATAATTGTTTTACATTTCAGAGGGTAATGGTAAACAATTTGCATAGTAAATACGAACTCCCTAATAACTTTGATATATATTCATGAACAGGAATGCTTAATCTATGATATGAAATAATTTGTATGAAATGCTTTATGGAGACGCTGAATATTTTACGCGTTTATTGGCAATAAATTCCAACCTCCTCAATGGCTTTGAGGACCCAATTCTAAACCGAATAGGGGTATCGTAAATTAAAGAATTGCACTTGGTAAAATGGAGTTAACTTAAAAACTGTAATCTACCTGATGATATTAGCGAATCAAGAAAGAAAAAATACGATCAGTTTAGGATAAAAAAAAAATAAAATGATCGGAAAAAAAAGTCTGTCAAACTTTGATTGTTTAAAGCAAATGAATCCGAAACTTCACCAAATCAAATGCCTGTATGTTTCCGTTCTCTCCATCCTCAAACCTTTTATGGTAATTTTTTTTCTCAAACATTTCAATGAAAGGAACAACTTCTTAACATGGTATATGAAAATCTGCTACAAGAATTCGTCGTGCATTTTGAAACCCTTATTAAGTAAACGTTGTGAATTGATTAATTCAGGGGTTGTGTGCATCTATAAAAAAAAATAACAGCGAATTATTGATGCAACTCTGTTAACAAAATAGCAATGAATTTCCTACTTTTATGTGCCAAGTTCATTCAGAACGTAAGCGATCATGGCTCTCCGTGTTTTCCTATCATTTGTTATTCTAAGTAACCGATTGTTTATTCTCGCACATCTTTGCTCGTTGTATGCGATCTATTTAAACGATATTTTAATTAGGTTGCTCACTGTTTTTATCTCTCGCTTCCAAGTTTTAATATCCCGTGTGTGTTAAATTCCCTGGGATTTCTTTTCTCAACATATGTTCCAGAAATATCAGTTTTTATGTCAGACATGATTTTAAGAAGTAGTATGGGAACCATGTTTTTTTTGTTTGTTGTTTTTTTTTTTACATATTTTAAAGATCAATTTTCTTTACCACATGAAACATTTTTTTTTTTTTTTTTTTTTTTTTTTACTTGAAACTTTCGTTCTTTGCCACATTTCTAGAATTTTATATCAGTTTTTATATCAAACCCTATTTTCTTTAAAACAAGTCCGTTTTTATACGCATGTATTTAAGGATGAACTACCAATTTCCCGCTTGATAACCATCTGGAGAAGCTGGTATGCCTTCTATAAGTTGATTATCTTTGAAACCTTTTTAGTCATGTGGGAAATTATCAGATTGGATAATATGAATGAGCATCGGCTTTGGTAATAGTTTTTGTTTGTCGGAAAAAAAAAACTTTCGACGCAGTAAAAGGCGGGAGCGTAACCCAGAAGAGAGCAGCAACAGCCTGGTAAGGGTTGCAAAAGGAGTCTTCCTCTTGCGACCCGCTCCAACTAGGTCTAGTAACAGAGAAGAAAAAAAAGTAATAATCTTTCAGCACGTTAATTAACCAGTCACGCGTCGGCTGGTAGACAAAAAAAGTCTTGTGAAAGTACGGAGGACGATTTTTATAAGGAGGCTAACCGCTTCCCACAATCCTCCTCCTACCAAGACCATAAGTATCAATTGGTCACTTACTTCCAGTTTAGCTGAGCACAATTCCACCGCGGCTGAAGCAAACCATCCGTAAGTACCCCCCTCTCTCTCTCTTCCTCTTTCCTTTTCTTCACATGATTTTTACTTTAACTCTTTTTGGTTTTGACGAGCGTTACGAACGTCTTGGACAAAATTTTGAACAATTCTCTGATATCTATAATTGTACATCTTAGAATACTAACGCATTATATTAGTTCAAATCTCTCCTGCAATATTCAACACAGTGACTTCTCAGCGAATGTTGGACGGTCTCCTCAAAGATGAAGAAGAGACTCGAGGCAACGGAGGTATAGTTCTACAGAAAGATACTAAAGATACCATGGACCGAACATGTGAGCAACGATGAGGTTTTGGAGAATATGCAAACACAGAGAAATCTTATACAGGAAGAAACAGCTGAAATTTCTGGGACACGTAATGAGAAAGGGGGGCCTGGAGAATGTGATACTCACAGGTCGAAAAGAAAAGAGACAAGGGAAAGCAACGGATGACAGATCGTGATCTGGATGGTGGTGGCAAAGTGAAGAAGCTTATTGAGAGCTGCAAGGGATGGGGGGGAAGCAGAGCCATGATCCCCTACATTCTGAAAAGACACGGCACATAAAAATAAATTGTTGACTAAAAATTTAAAATAATTCTTTGATATCTAGTATTGTACTTGCTACGATATCAATGCATTATATTAGTTCAACTCTAACCTGTTCTATTCCACATCATGATGTCAAAGTATTCGAACAACGCAACATCTAGCGTCTGTCAGTTCCTGCCAATATATCGCTCTGTTCATCACTAGGAACTACTGTGGAGAAATCCTTTAAATATGACGTATTTTGTGATATTAAATTAAAGGATACTTTGTCGGAATTAATAAAAATAGAAAATCCCATTTGAGATTAGCAAGCATACTAAACATATACTAAAATTCTGTTTATCTGATTTCTCTTAATATTAAATATTTAAATATTGGGGAAATTAGCGTGAATATACAAAATATCTAAATGGATTCTCCAAATTTTAAATTAGTAATAATAATATTCATCATCCTAAATTATTCTTCAACTGATATTTATTTTAAGTGACGTTTTCTTTAATCTTAAATATGATTCCATTTTGGTTTTTGATATTTAGCTTATTTTGGGGTTCATCCCCTCCCCTCTCTTTGTAAATCATCCATAGATTTTTATGTATAAATTTTATAATCATCAAATTTTTATATCATGATGTGCGGTTTTTAGGTTCCCCGAATGTATGCGGCATTATGGTATATGGAGGATTGATTGGTGATGGATTTCTTTTTTTTTTTTTTTTTTTTTTTTTTTTTGTAGTGAATGAGTCAATTGTAACGAGCGACTGGGTCGTGAATCGGACTAGCTAAGTATAAGATAATGACGACCAGCCTCAACTCAATTCCCCTTTTCGGCCTTTTGCCACAATTTTGTACTCTTACAAAATAAGTCTCTATGAATTCCATTTTGTATTTTTCCCTTTGATTCTTATTGTACGGTTCCCTTTATCGCGAAGTCGCACGCTCTAGCAAAAATTCAGTCAAACTAGAATTTGTTGAAATCGTGTCATCATGGCCAAAGCCATCGTCTCGTTTTAACTGACCTATGGTTTTGATTGTAAGAGTGAATAGTGTTGATCTTCGTTGTATGACGATGCTATAAATGAGATTACCAGGAGGGAACGAGAGAGGTTTTGCAAGATCAATTAACATTGACAATGTTTTGTTTTTTTTCTTGTCATATTTTAATGATCAAATTACATTACCAGATAAAACTAGCAATGGCATCTCTACTTCAGACTTAGGTTCTTAGACGTATTTCTAGAATTTAAATGTATTTGCCGGTAATATTTTTAAATATTTTATTTGTCAAAATCTTAGACAATTTTTCTTACTCATACTGTTATTTACTGTTCGTCGCTTAAGCAATTTTTTATGTTCGTCGCTTAAGCAATTTTCAGAGCCGTTTTCCCGGCAATCAGTAAATTCAAATCTATTTTGTCTGTTGGACTATTTTTGGTTATTTTGCAGTGTAATACCCGCGCTCAGTTCGCATTAAAAAATTTCCAGAATACTTGCATTTCTGTGTAATTGTACCTTGTCTATTCGAATCTGGCTTAATAAAATCTACCGTTTTGGAATTATCTACAGTGAAATTTCGGATTCATTCGCGTCTCGGGCAACCATTACTCTGGCGTTGTTTGCATACATTTCTTGCCGCTCAACGCTGGCAGGATATGACATAAGAGCAGTTTAATGTGTGGGGGTCGATGCACCCGAGCCGAATCAAAAATAACCCAGACGCGGTTGATAGCAGCAAAAATGCCGAGAAAAAAAAATATTTTTCAGTCGCACAGTGTCAAACAACGAAAACCTAGTCAGGCAATCGCAAAAAAATTTAGTTACCATAAATAAAAGATCTGCTGAATTATTATTAAATGTTTGGAGACGGGGATTCTGATTTCGATAAAGGGAAAAAGACATTACTTTGTTTCAGTGAGAAAACGAATGAAAGATGGTGTTTAATAACTTTTTACAGTGAAGTGGAAAAAGATCTTTTCTTTTGTACCCACCTTTTATAATAACGACCAGCATTCATATTTATTTTTCTTGCAGTATTTGGTTAAAGTTAAGCTCAGATATTTAACCGTGATATAGGGGAATTTCTACGGATATTTTATTGTCGTAGAACTCGCCATGGACTTACTCTATCATTAACTTAAGATTAATCAGGATATTAAAATAGGAAAACTGATATTTTCACGGGTTAAAACTTAGTGCTATTATTACTACTGTCTTAGAAGGAAAATTTATTTTAATGTAAAAAAATGAATTGTCATCAGCCGTTGGCGAAAGATAATTGGGTTTTGTATGTTTACCTTCTGATTCGTTCAGATGAGAGAACAGTAATAAATCATATTTTCTCAATTTTAGGTAAAAAAAACAAAACATTTTAATAAGTACAATCAGTTTTGGTTTGTTACTGAAAGGAAAAAGTGTTCTTTGTCTCGAATTCCAATTTAATACGTGAAAGAAAAAACGATCGTGAAGATAAACGTGAAAATATTTTGGGAAATAAAAAAAAAAAAAATAAAAAAATTTAATTTAAATTTTTATTTTAGTCTCCAGTATTTAGAAAGTGACTTATTTATTTATAACACAAGTGAAAAATGACAAGAAGATTTTATGGATGCATACGCGGGCAAAGACCATTTCCCCGCATATTTCTGTTTTCTAAAACAAAATATAACTTCACAGTTAAGGTTACGCAACGTGATCTCTACTGCTTAGTAACGTATTCGATTATGATATCAGGGATACTGGTCTCGAAGTTCTCTCACCTTCTTTCATTGGGCATGAACATGAATAATTTGTGTTGATTTAAACATATAACTTATACTGCCATTCCCGATAAGCTATTATTCGATTGGCTACTCAATATAACTCTGAGACCTTTTTGTTTTCATTTTTATTTATTTTTTTTTTATTTTTGCAAACGGCCCACCCACCTAGCATAGGCTTCACTCTGGTAGTTACGTGAGTGGTTAGGAATCATTGATCGATTCCAGCTTATAAGTTTCATTTATGAAAAATAATCAGGTAGATAATAGAATATTAAAAATTTCACATTTAATATCAGAATTGCCCCGTTACAACAAAAGAATATCCCGAAACCATTCTTCCCTGTCGAAAACTCTTAAAGCTATATCAGCTGCGCTATTGCCGTCAGCATTGGGCTGGTTACCTGTAGATGTAATCACCCGTTAATGTTATTCTAGACGAAGTGCATTTCCAGTTGAGCATTTTTTCATTAGTTTCATTTGTTGTATATGATTTTTTAATCATATTACCATAAAGCTCGACAAACAAACGCCTCTTCTGTTTATCAAAACGCCAAAATCTGTGTCAACGACCTGGTCAGATGGGGTTTCGACAAAGATATTCTAAATCAACTTTGTTCGACCACTACACTCTTTCTGTCGATCTTTCAACGCTGCGTCGGCAGAGAAAGCGTCACTGAAACAAAGGCTTTAATCGTGATCACTTCAAGCAAGGGAGTAAAGCCACTAAGACACAAGAGGTTACTAGGTGTGGAAGTATTAGAAAACGGAAATATTACTAAGGAGCAAAAAGAAAAGCTTGGAGCCGAAAGAGAGTTCCACACGTGAGAAGTGCAACTGTTAGCATAGTGTTGGAATTATTTCACCGACGAGTAAGAGAGGGGGGAAGGAAAGACGGTGTTAGGACAGATTAAAAAAATACGTTCCAAGGGAAATAACTTTTTCCTGTTTCTAAGAGAGTACCTCCCTTTTGCCCCTGTCAAAAACCACGCAAGTCACGGGACCAACGCGACTTTTGCGAGTCGGCACGTGACACCAAAAAGCGGGCCAGATTTGGAACATGACTACCAGACAATAAGGACGGTATATTTTCTCCTGTCCCAACGAGTTGTGACACACAACCCAGTAACTTGGGGCCGTGATTTTTTACATACCCCAATATATGTATTAATGTTCTCCTGTCAATAAATGGTATTTCAAGCCAACCGTGAGTAGTAAATCACTCCTTTCTTATCACATCACCCGTATCTCCATGTGCCACACACACACACACACACATATTCATCCTCGGGCCGTGAATCAAAACTCATTCTAGGCATTTCATTCGATAGTTATTAGGCTGCAACCCCACGCGCGTTCATAACAGGCGGTTTCAAGGCTTGCAACGAAAAGTCTGACGTTGCTTACAAGGGAAGTCTTCCTTGTAACGGTAACAAAAGTCAAATGACTATTAACACTCGGTACTCTCTTCTGCGTAACAAGCGAGCTCTACAAAGGTTCTGTATATTCATTGTATCGAAAAATACAATTTTGGCACAAGGCCTGAAAAGGGGAAGGATTGAGGCTGGTCTTCACTGACTATCCTATACCTAGCTAATCCAATTCACGACCCATTCACCACAAGAACTCCTCCATCACCTTAGACCATAATACCACATCCTCACAAAGGGGGACCTACAAAACGCGCCCCATGCCATTACAAATTTAATGATAATTATATACATATAAAAATCACGTGATGAAGGATGAGAGGGGAGGGAGATGAACCCAATAATAAACTAAAAATATAAACATAAGTCAAATTAAACAACACTGATGTTAGTAGGGCCCGTCCAACCCTCAAAAACAAAGAGGCCGCTGTATTCTGCCCGTGAGACAAAATCAAGAAGCTCTCTCAGTAAGGGTAGTGATTTTTCCAAGCATGTCTTAGATGTGGTACAAGGCCGAAAGTAGGAGGCACCCAGTGAGGATCGAACTCACTACTCAGTTGTAATAGTTCTAGCGAGACAAGCTTGCTAACCATTACACCACCCCGAGGTGCCCATCTACAAAGATTCTGTAGAGAAAAAGAAAACTGAACTTGCGACTGAAAATAGCACCTTTTAAACTCTCAAGGTCTCGTTCAACGTCATACGACGAGACCAGAGCGTCTATAAAAATCGTCAATCCTTTGGCCCTAGTTAGGCCCGGGAGAAAGTCATTATTTTAGACGCCGACAGAGCATATACTTCCCCCTCCCGACCTAACTTCGGTGAGTACAATATATTGTTCTTTTTTTTTAGTCACCACAATAGACTTTAGGGTTACATCTACCTAACTCAATCGTAAATTGATGATACCTGGTCTCCAGTCTCGTACTGAGATTAAATTGATAAGGTCTAGGTACCAGCGTGAAGGAATCATCTGAACAGTGACAAAGTATTTCTTTAAAATGAACGGGGAAGAAAATTTGCGGCGGTGGGAAAGTGACTGAAGCCGACAGTCCAGAGCAGGGCCAATAATATCAAAGGTCTCTAAATATATAGCAGCAGTACCAGACCATATACAAAAATATAAATTTAATGCTAAGATTATATGCTTCTGCACTTCTCGCTTCCCAAACTCTGTTCTGGTTTCCACATTTGTTGTCGACTACGACATTCAAAGGTTTAAAAGGAAGCTTCTGTCTCGTGAAACCTGTTCTTTATTGTCCGAGTTCTTTCATTCTGAGTAAACCCTTGTTGTTTTTCTTTTTTCACTCTCAGGAAACCCTCGTTTTGTTTTTTTGTTTTTTGCGTTTTTTTCCCTCCACTCTCATTAAAACCGTTTTTTTTTTTTTTTTTTTTTTTTTTTTTTTTTTTGTTTTTTTTGGTTGTTTTTTTGCACTCTCAGTAAAAGCTTTTTTTTTTCTTTTTTGCACTCTCTGTAAACCATTGCATCCTAATGAATTTTGTGCCTTACTTGGGGTGGGATTATTATAAAGTTAAGGAAAGTGGATGCTTGCTATTAATTCCCTCTGGTACGTTATATTCCAGAATGACTGTTCGTTCTCTCTCTCTCTATCTATCTATATATATATATATAATATATATATATATATATTCCGTAGTTTCATATTGGATGGTTCTGCGGATGTAGCAGTTTTACCAAATCAAACCCGGAAGTAAGAAATCGTGCATGTCTTCACGATTTAAAAATGTCCTTCAGCTATTATTACTCCTGTTATCAAGCGTCTTATAATCACAATGTCCTGGGCATGACTAGAATAAGTATCATCAACCTATTTACACATCAATTATAATTATTTTTTTCTCTTGTGATATCTTCAGTGATGTTTGTCGGAGTTACCTTCGTTCTTTCTACAGACCAGAGTATTTTACCATCCTCATCCCACCGAAATTTTGCGAGAAACGAGCGTTCTCTTTACCGTCCGGAAAATTGAATTAAAACACAAACCAAACGTGGCGGACGAATGAAGAATGAACGGTGTGAAATGCCGCGAAGAGGAGCCACAATTTATATTCAGTGCTTTCTTTTTTTTTTAATTATGTTTTTGCTATTTCTTTTTCTTTATCAGAAACGCAAAACTTGTTGATGTGTTGCTCGACTTTCACGAGGACCTATCGATTGACGAGCGGCAAATGTTTTGAGAATCGCCGGATAAATATTTTACTCTAAACTCGCCATTAAATTATATTAGCCCTTGTCACGTTAAATTTCGTTACAGAAAACGCGTGCGAATGTGCTTCTTTCCACCCTAACACAGTCAATATTCACGATCTTTTTTTTTTTTTTTTTTTTTTTTTTTTCGGTTTTAAGTTTTGCGTTCTGTGCTTATAACTCTTCCTTTTGTTTTTTTCTTCTTTTTTTTTTTGTCATCTTTTCTTTTTTTTTTGTCATCTTTTATTTGATTTTTTTTTTTTTTTTTTTTTTTTTTTATGCTGATAAAAGAGAACTGGAAAGGTGTTGGATTTTTTTCCAGTCTTACACTTCTTTATTCGTAACTGTGTTTTTTTTTTTTTTTTTTTTTTTTTTTTTCTTTAGTATGCAGTTTTTTTTTTGGGGGGGGGTCACTTTTTTTTCTTTTCTTTTTTTTTTTATAACGCGTTTACCTTTTCGGTTTCAGCGGCTGATTTTAGTTTTCTGCTTGACAAATTTATTTGAAACTGTTTATTCCTCATCTCATAAAAATGCATTTTTCTTAACTTGTTGCCTGAGCATAAATGTGTGTGTTTGTAATCTAATTATTTTTATCGATTCAATGAGTGAATACCTAAACCTTGAAATTGAATGCAATGGTTTAGAAAATTTCACGCCGAGCTTTACATACTAAAATATACAAAGATATTATTTAATTTAGGATAATCCCATAAATGTAAATATATAGAAAGAGTTTCGGCTATTCTGGGACGCCCCACAGATTCTGGGGAACTTTTTTCTTGTTCTCGAGCTCCACAAATTACTCACTTCCTTATAAGGAAACATGCAGCATTCATTGACAGGGCAGCCAATGCTACTTTGAGAGGAAATTTATAAATCTGTCTTAAAACAACTATTCAGGAAAGTAGGTTTCTCAAATCCAATAACTGTTAGCGCTATTTCAGGTACTGACCAACAGTGAAGTTAAGCAACGTCCATACTGATCAGTACCGAGATAGGCGACCGCTTGGGACTACCATGTTCTGTAAGCTGGATGTGTGGAGGGTGTAATGGATAGTGGCTCTGAATTGTTAATGGGAGATCTGAGTTCCAATTCCAACTGGGTTCGTCATATTAGCTTACGAATTAAATAACCTTGGAAAAGAAACGACTTCACTTCCCCCTCCTACTATGGCTTTATTAGTAAGACTTGTATCACTAAATCGTTACTTAAAAAGACAAAAACTCTTAAAATTTAAACAAAAATTCGGACTTCAAATAAACTGGAAATGATTGATATGCCGTAGAAAACAAATCAATAAAACGAGCCATCACTCCATCCAGTATTGATGACGGTGGGAGGTGGGATTAATTCTTCCTAACCTTTTGTTTTAAAGTCACGTGGAATATCAAAAGCTTGATTATGAAAATTGACCCGTTTATAATGACTCCTTTTTTACTTTTTTTTTTTGTTTTTTTTTTTTAATCAATTTTAAATGATTTTCCGATTCCTTCTTTATGACGATCAACACATTTATATTGAGAAAAAAATCCGTACGCTACGATTATTAGAACTCTTTTTATTAGACAAAAAAAGAGCAAGCTAATCTAGCAGATAATGAGATCTTAAACTCTTTTCTCAAAGAAGATTCTGTTATACCCTTTTGTCAAACCTCTGTGTGAGTGTATATATATATATATATATATATATATATATATATATAATTTGTTTGAATAAAAAGACCACGTTAAGGGGGTCTGTTTTTATTCAAACATATCTGCTCTGAATTTTACATTGAGCTCTCCGGATATCATCCTCCTCGGGTCTACCCATACGGATTACCTAAGTTTGCATAAACTATATATATATATATATAATATTAGTGGTAATATACACATACATATGCAATATATATATATATATATATATATATATATATATATATATATATATATATAAATTTTTTTTTTTTTTATTTATTTATTTATTTATTTTTTTTTTTTTTTTTTTTTTTTTGAAAAAAAAAAAAAACAAGAGGATAGAATACAGGTAGAAGTCAATGTCCAGGACAGAGTAAGGATATAATAAAAAGGCTTAAACACTAATATTCCATTGTCATAATTTGGAATCGTAAATACAATCCAATTCATCAGACCTACAAATTCAAAAAGAAAACAAAAAAAAACAACTCCGGAAATAAAAATAGAATTTAGACAGTGTAAGTATGAGAGTGTGGGACGAATGTTAGAGCTAAAGAGAGGGGTAACAGACGAGAGAAGATGGAGGATTAAAACTTAACAGTGGGGGGGTTATAGAGGTGAGTGGGAGGGGGAAATATGAATGTTGTCGGATGTCTAATACATTAAAGATACATTTCGTGGTGACATACACACACCATAGACGATCTATATTAAAAAGAGAGAAACCGCAAACGTTTTTGGCTATAATGTGGATTTTTTTTTTTTAAATATGGAAAATAGAGTATAATATATACTTGTAAAAATCCGCGTTTTAACCAAAAACATTTGCGGTTTCTCTTTTGAAAATATACACTTTTTCTCACGTTGGATCAACTATAACCTCTTCCTTTATTTATATATATATATATATATATATATATAGTGTAACCCGTATATAAGAGAAACCCGGATATAAGAGCTTTTATCTGGTCCCAAATTAGAGCCTGTGTTAATGTAAACAAAATAGACCAAACCCGGATATAAGAGACTTCTTCTCCGGTCCCGACAACTCTCTTATTAGTCTTAAGATGTGTTATATTTATGGGATAAAGTGCTCAATATCAGAGATAGAGCGTGTGTAAACATAGAAGTCAACACTTAAAGGCAACAGTCAGGGCCTGACGATTTCATCTAGCATGAAACACTGTCGCCTCTAAGTGTTGACTTCTACGTTCACATATATATATACCATACCATGTGTTCATGGACTCTACTTAAATTTTTAACACTTTTAGGGCCAAATCATAGGTATTAATGTTTTCGTGATTTTTCTGTAAAGGTCTACAACAATTTTAATTACGCAATGTTCCCCTTATTGCAAATCGCTGCTTCGTCTTCGTTTTGTTCTCTGTTGTAACTAAAATTTGATTTAAAGCAATAATATATATAGTTTCAGACCAATATATTTTTTTCTCTTTTTGCCCAAAACATGCTAACAAGCAAATAAGGTTTCATCGTACAAACCAACAGTTTATGCGTTGGGTAGCTCGTTAGATTTTCCTCGTGCCCATCCAAGATAGATTTCTTACAAATTTCTGAAATACTCTGTACTTATATGCAGAGACTCTTCATTTTCTTTTTATGGCTTCTCTTGTTATTAATAAAACAATACCTAGGAAATAGATACGAGAAACTTATTACCAATCACATTAAATGTAGGTGCCTGAAAATGATTTGCGAAGTTTTGGTTTGGCTGTAAGACACTTTGAACCTCATACTCCTCAATGCGAGAGAAAGGAGTTCTCTGGTTCTTGCCTTCTCGTTGGATGTATCCATATTTTTCAGTGTTTTAAATCTGTGGATACGAGCAAATGTGTTTTCGCACGTGCTGCCTTATTGCCCATTATCAAATAGTTTTTGGTTTAACCATTTCAGCTCGGCATTTCTGAACAATTTTAACCTTTCTACCGGAGCTCCTGAGTTAAAATTTCCGAATAATTGTTATGCAATGTTTCACGGTAGAAACATAAAAAAAAATGTATTTACCCACTTTTCATTTTTCTCTACCTCCGGTAAAGCGGCGGTCAGGGAACAAAGTTATTTGAAAAAAAAGTTACGTTTTTCTGTCCGAGTATATTCTGTTTAATTCATTTTTTTTAATATTTTAATGCTAAAATTACCTGTAAAAATTTCACTTTCTTATTTGAATTTCCGATGAATCCTAGTTCTTAAGTTAATAAGTAAATAAGCTCTTTGCGAGTTCCACAGCTATAGAACACCTATAGAAATTCTATTATCGTTAAATATTTGAGCTTTAACGACTTTAACAAAATACTGCAATAATGTTCATAAATATGAATGCTAGCAAGAAGGGACAAAAGAAGGGATTTAAAATTGAGAAGGTTTCCCTTTTCGCTGAAGCAGAGGAACAAAAAAGAGCATTATCACCTCTGTCTTCAGTTTGTTTATCGTCAAGTTCTCTTCACGTTTCCGCTGAATACTCTTTGTATGTTTTCTTCCGTCTGTCCTCCAAACTGATCGAGAAAGACCAGTTCTTTTATCAGGTAATGGCAGGGTATAACGTACTTAACTAAGGAACAAGATGAATTACGATACTTTACGACGTTTACTACCTTTCGATTGTATTATGATGCAGATTTTGTTGTAATGCATTTATAAAATGTTCTCAATCCAATGAAGTTATTGACAATCTGTTACTTTTTGGTAGCATTGTAATTCGTGAAAGTTTTGTTTACATTTCATTTTTATTACCTTCTTTCTAAATTGTTTTGTCTACCCCCACGCTCTTCTCTACCTACCACCCTCTTCTGTATAGACTTGATGATTTTCTCCGCACGTCAGTCCTACATACATGATCTTTTACTTTTTCTCTATATACGGACTTTTCAGCTTCTTATTATCAACTTCATTTGTTCATCTTCCTCTTGTCTACATTTCCTTTTCCCTTCCTCTACTCTCCTTGCTTCTTCTTTCCCCCCCCTCTACTCTCTATGCTTGTTCTTCTTCTCTACTCTCTATGCTTGTTCTTCTTCTCTACTCTCTATGCTTGTTCTTCTTCTCTACTCTCCATGCTTGTTCTTCTTCTCTACTCTCCATGCTTGTTCTTCTTCTCTACTCTCCATGCTTGTTCTTCTTCTCTACTCTCCATGCTTGTTCTTCTTCTCTACTCTCCATGCTTGTTCTTCTTCTCTACTCTCCATGCTTGTTCTTCTTCTTCTCTACTCTCCATGCTTGTTCTTCTTCTTCTCTACTCTCCATGCTTGTTCTTCTTCTTCTCTACTCTCCATGCTTGTTCTTCTTCTTCTCTACTCTCCATGCTTGTTCTTCTTCTTCTCTACTCTCCATGCTTGTTCTTCTTCTTCTCTACTCTCCTCTCCATGCTTGTTGTTCTTCTTCTTCTCTACTCTCCATGCTTGTTGTTCTTCTTCTTCTCTACTCTCCATGCTTGTTGTTCTTCTTCTTCTCTACTCTCCATGCTTGTTGTTCTTCTTCTTCTCTACTCTCCATGCTTGTTGTTCTTCTTCTTCTCTACTCTCCATGCTTGTTGTTCTTCTTCTTCTCTACTCTCCATGCTTGTTGTTCTTCTTCTTCTCTACTCTCCATGCTTGTTGTTCTTCTTCTTCTCTACTCTCCATGCTTGTTGTTCTTCTTCTTCTCTACTCTCCATGCTTGTTGTTCTTCTTCTTCTCTACTCTCCATGCTTGTTGTTCTTCTTCTTCTCTACTCTCCATGCTTGTTGTTCTTCTTCTTCTCTACTCTCCATGCTTGTTGTTCTTCTTCTTCTCTACTCTCCATGCTTGTTGTTCTTCTTCTTCTCTACTCTCCATGCTTGTTGTTCTTCTTCTTCTCTACTCTCCATGCTTGTTGTTCTTCTTCTTCTCTACTCTCCATGCTTGTTGTTCTTCTTCTTCTCTACTCTCCATGCTTGTTGTTCTTCTTCTTCTCTACTCTCCATGCTTGTTGTTCTTCTTCTTCTCTACTCTCCATGCTTGTTGTTCTTCTTCTTCTCTACTCTCCATGCTTGTTGTTCTTCTTCTTCTCTACTCTCCATGCTTGTTGTTCTTCTTCTTCTCTACTCTCCATGCTTGTTGTTCTTCTTCTTCTCTACTCTCCATGCTTGTTGTTCTTCTTCTTCTCTACTCTCCATGCTTGTTGTTCTTCTTCTTCTCTACTCTCCATGCTTGTTGTTCTTCTTCTTCTCTACTCTCCATGCTTGTTGTTCTTCTTCTTCTCTACTCTCCATGCTTGTTGTTCTTCTTCTTCTCTACTCTCCATGCTTGTTGTTCTTCTTCTTCTCTACTCTCCATGCTTGTTGTTCTTCTTCTTCTCTACTCTCCATGCTTGTTGTTCTTCTTCTTCTCTACTCTCCATGCTTGTTGTTCTTCTTCTTCTCTACTCTCCATGCTTGTTGTTCTTCTTCTTCTCTACTCTCCATGCTTGTTGTTCTTCTTCTTCTCTACTCTCCATGCTTGTTGTTCTTCTTCTTCTCTACTCTCCATGCTTGTTGTTCTTCTTCTTCTCTACTCTCCATGCTTGTTGTTCTTCTTCTTCTCTACTCTCCATGCTTGTTGTTCTTCTTCTTCTCTACTCTCCATGCTTGTTGTTCTTCTTCTTCTCTACTCTCCATGCTTGTTGTTCTTCTTCTTCTCTACTCTCCATGCTTGTTGTTCTTCTTCTTCTCTACTCTCCATGCTTGTTCTTCTTCTTCTTCTCTACTCTGCGTACTTGCTTGCTCTTTCTCCCCGCCCCCCTCTACTCTAACACATTTTGTCTTCTTCATCCCCCCCCTTCTGTTCTTGGTCTATATCCCCAGTTATGTTCATTTATTTCTTTCCTATCATTATTCCCTCTAAGTTATCCTCTTGTCTTTCCCTATTCCTTTATTATATTTTAATTTTGTTTCTTCTGTGCGTGTGTGATTGATTTTAGTGTCTTTGCTGCTAGACTCATTCCAGTTTGATATTACTCTGTTATCTTTTTCACGCTCCACCAGCCACTGACGAACGTGAAGACTTGAAATTCTGACACGAAGTTCCCGGATGTCGGACATTCTCTGACCGCAACCACGAAAATAAAAACCTAAACGAGAAATCTCGGCACTCGTTCATGTTTCCCGCCGTCCCACTTCAATTCGCTTTTCTTTTTCTTTCTATTTCGGTTCTCTGTTTAATCGTTTTAGCTTATGCACGTCTTTGTTTTTTGGGGGCTTTTTTTTGGTTGTGGCGGGGGGGGGGGTCTTTGTCTACCTTTTTGTATTTTATCGCTTCTTTTTTTCTTCCCCTTGAATCTTACTTGCATGATTTTTTTTTTTTAATTATGGACTTCTACCTCTTGGTAAATTTCTTTTAGTTTTTTTTTTAAATAAAAGTAAACCATTTCATGTTCATCTATTTCTTTGATTAGTCAAATTGTCTTTCGTATCTCCACAATGTCATCATCACAACCATTTCGTATCTCCACAATGTCATCATCACAACCATTTCGTATCTCCACAATGTCATCATCACAACCATTTCGTATCTCCACAATGTCATCATCACAACCATTTCGTATCTCCACAATGTCATCATCACAACCATTTCGTATCTCCACAATGTCATCATCACAACCATTTCGTATCTCCACAATGTCATCATCACAACCATTTCGTATCTCCACAATGTCATCATCACAACCATTTCGTATCTCCACAATGTCATCATCACAACCATTTCGTATCTCCACAATGTCATCATCACAACCATTTCGTATCTCCACAATGTCATCATCACAACCATTTCGTATCTCCACAATGTCATCATCACAACCATTTCGTATCTCCACAATGTCATCATCACAACCATTTAATTTAAAATTTATCCTCTGCGCATGCGCGCGCACACACACACAGAGAGAGAAGGAAAATATTCAATTTCTTATTTATATACTTCTCTGTAGATTCACACACAAACACAAGTTATGCAACATAAATGAAAATGAATTTCGCCTTGTTGTCTTTCATTGTTGGGTTTATTTACTTTAATAGAATGGTTAACCCTATTAACACCTAGCGGTTGGATCCGTTTTTTGTGTATCTTTGAGTAATGATTGATTTGTCTGTCTGTCTGTCTTTTAAATTTTTTTTCCTCATTTTAATTCTGTTTCTGTCCTGTGCCATTTGTTGTTACTTCTTTTTTTTTCTCTTCCTCTTTCTTTTTTTTTCTCTTCCTCTTTCTTTTTTTTTTCTCTTCCTCTTTCTTTTTTTTTTCTCTTCCTCTTTCTTTTTTTTTTTCTCTTCCTCTTTCTTTTTTTTTTTTCTCTTCCTCTTTCTTTTTTTTTTTTTCTCTTCCTCTTTCTTTTTTTTTTTCTCTTCCTCTTTCTTTTTTTTTTTTTCTCTTCCTCTTTCTTTTTTTTTTTTCTCTTCCTCTTTCTTTTTTTTTTTTCTCTTCCTCTTTCTTTTTTTTTTTTTCTCTTCCTCTTTCTTTTTTTTTTTTTCTCTTCCTCTTTCTTTTTTTTTTTTTTCTCTTCCTCTTTCTTTTTTTTTTTTTTCTCTTCCTCTTTCTTTTTTTTTTTTTTCTCTTCCTCTTTCTTTTTTTTTTTTTTCTCTTCCTCTTTCTTTTTTTTTTTTTTCTCTTCCTCTTTCTTTTTTTTTTTTTTCTCTTCCTCTTTCTTTTTTTTTTTTTTCTCTTCCTCTTTCTTTTTTTTTTTTTTCTCTTCCTCTTTCTTTTTTTTTTTTTTCTCTTCCTCTTTCTTTTTTTTTTTTTTCTCTTCCTCTTTCTTTTTCCCCCCTTTCTTCAACCGCACTTGTTTTCTTACTAATGCAATTCATCAATCTGATGAATTTATTTTTCTTTTTCCTTTCGTTTGCGCTAACCCGCCATCTTGGGTGGTCATCAAATACAAACACACAGACGCCTAGTGATAAAATCAAAATTATGTGTTCGTTTCAGGTTTGGATCGAAATCGAATATATTTATATTTGCTCTTGCATTACCAAACCTACTTAAATGAGCTTCTAGGCTTTTTCGTTTTTCACTTAAAAGAAAAAAGCGGAAACTGACTACCCATGTAAGAACAGACATGGACATCCAACAGCGAACAAGGTTTCTTCATTCTAGCAAATACTGGTTTAGTTATCACTTCATTGAATTGCGTGCAAGTTTTCTAAATTTGATTCAACCTGACTTTCTAGATTTTTAGATCAATCAAAAAGCCATGTTCTAAGTAAAATGTAGAACTCTAGCTCGATATCCTGATAAGTTGAGTTTTATTGTGATAAGTGTACCCAGAAATGTTTTATGATCTGTTCGTTTTTCAATATCTAACAATATTTGAAACTGTGATGATCCCGTCTTGTTCTACTAGGAAACTGTCTATTTGGAAATGGTATCGGAATAATTCAGAACTTACACTCGGAGCAAAGCACCTACAAAAGAACAGAAAACGAATTAACAATCTATACAAGAATAGAAATGGGCGCAAAACAAAGATGTCTTTACTCACCAGATTCATTTAACCTTTACAGCAACGTAATCCTAAGGGAACAAGAAACCGTACGAGGATTTATTATCGGTTGGGGTTATATGAACTACCGTAATTCCCAATGTCTTATACGCATTTTTTTAATAAGAAAATAATAAGCAAAATTAGGGGTGCGTATTATACACGTAAAAAAAATCTTAAAAAAATTGCAGTTTCATAGGTCGATTTCAATTTCGAAATGTCTACTCACCACAAACATACGACCATTTGATACTAACATTCGGTGATGCGACTCCGTAAGAATGTCAAATACAATCATACGTACCTAAGAATACTTAGAAATGTTAAAATAAGAATTATCATAAAACTAAATTAGAATATCTGTCTATATTTCTGAGATGAGGTATTATGTACTCTATTTACATTATTCGGACTATCTTCCTCATCTTTGTTGCCATATCACAACGTTTCGGCCGTTGGGCACATGGCACAGTGGATAAAGGTGTTATTTAGATCCAGTGACAGGACCCAAAGAGTGAGTTTTAATACCTGATTAAGTGGACAACTTTGAGAGAGGAAATAACAGGAGATAACTGACATCCATTGGACATGGCATGTGGAAGTAGAAAAGTTTATCTCAACGAGCGAAATAAAGGGTTCAGTTCGACATTCCAACCACCTGAAGAAGGCCAGAGCATACAAGGTAACATTGTGATAAATATGGCAACAAAGATGAGGATGTAAAATACTCTAAATTAGAATAATTTTCTGTGCTAACAAGTATTTTTAATTGGAGAGGTACATCAGCACAAATTTGTGGGTGCGTATTATAGATGGGGCATTACTGCATGTAAGATAAGCAGAAAAGAGTATGTTGATGGCCGACCCGAAAAGAAAATAATAGGTCCTTCTACACAGTGTGGTAGAAGGAAGCAAGAAAAGGACTAACAATCAACTGTAAGGTTATATAAACCAGTCATCAGCAATAGAACAAACTCAAGATGTGAGTTACATATTGGAGATATAAACATCAAACAGATGCAGAAGTTTAAATATCTGGAGAATTCTTTTAACAGGGGATGATTGGACTAGCGAAATAAGGATTTCACTAACTAAGCAAGGTGCAGAGAAACAGAAAAAGATCGTTAGAATCAAAGAAATAATGGCAGTGAATGTTGAACAATCTACGCACGGATGAGAAAAAGCTAGAGGCAACAGAAATACGTTTTCAGAGAAGTTGTCTTGAGAATAGCATGGATGGATTGCATAAAGAACTAAGTCCTTCAAGGAAAAAGACAGAATTCTCGTACTGAGAATCACAACGGAAACACTTTGGACACATAATGAGGAAGGCAGGCTTGACATATTTTAACACTCACAGACTCTATCGAAGAGAAAAGGGGCAGGGGAAAGCAGCGGTTCAACGACCTGACAAGCTTGTGTGAATGGATGTCGGAAAGTGAGGTGGGAGGGTAGGCTAAAAGACAAACGGTACTAAGAGCTAAAAAGATTATAGGAAGTTATGGAGAACCATGGTCTCCAAGGTCGTGAAGGGACGCAGCACAAAGACGACAACGATTAGAATTCAAATTTTCGTACTCTGTTGACGATGTTTTTCAACCCAGTTGAGACTAGTTAACCAGTTTCATTGTATTAACGAGTGTTCTCCTTGGTCACCAACCACGAATCTCCCATGCAATACAGTACACGCTGAACAATGAATTAGCTGATCGGCATAGCGTCGCTAACAGTTCGCGGATAGATCATCTTCGATTTATAAGCCATGAAATACGTGTTCTCAGACAGAGGATGCCCTCTATACATGTGTACCGGACACTAGGCTATACTCATCTGTTCTCGGATTAATACACACCTATGCACACACACACACACACACATATATATATATATATATATATATATCTATATATATATATATATATATATATTAGTTTAATTAGAACCAATGTCCTTTGCAAAATCACTCGTTTACTTGTCTATGCGTCGTTTCTTGTCGGCAGATAATATTCTCAAAGATTCTTGTCATGTTTCTGATGGCCGGCATAGATGGGAGTGAGAGAATACGAACTTAAGCAAAAAATGCCCCCCCCCCAACACTCTCGCATAAAATACCTAAACTCCAGTAGTAAATGCCAGTAGCTGTTACACACATTGCCAGCCTTGACAAGGACAAGCTTGACAGTTTGTGAGTGGTGGGAGTAAGTAGATGCACATAGAAACTTAGTGTTCCATTTCATGGAGCTGCAATAAAAACAGGTTACTTTAGTTTTTCTCTTTACCTCACGCGTTTCCTGCATCTGCCTCTCTCTTTTTCTGTGTGTGCGCGCGTGTATATATATATATATATATATATATATATATATATATATATATATATATATATATATATATTATTATTTTGCTACAGCTGTCACTCTGCTTTTTCGCTTCACACGCACCTTTGTCTTCCCCCCCCCACACACACACACACACTCTGGTCCTCTGCCTCTCTCTCTCTCTCTCTCTCTCTCTCTCTCACACACACTATTCAAGACATATCGACTGATCTAGCATAGAAGTTTTTGGATTTTTCCCCAGATTTTTGCGAACCGCTGCTAGTCTAATTTTGTCTTTGTCTCTCTCACTCCGTTGAAGTATCTATTGCTTTCTTTCTTTTTCTTATCTAATCAAGTTTACAGCATCTCTTGTTTTTTCTCTCTCTTTATTCAGTTCACTCGTCATTTTCACGACTCCATCCACTTGTTAAACTTCATTTCTTACAGTTTCTTCTGTAAAACGGCTTTATCTATCTCTTTTCTTTCTGCAGTTTTCCCGCTTCTTTTAAACTCACTTCATTTGAATTCTCTTCATTGCCATTCCTCTTGACAGTTCTGGCAAAGGTCCGGCGTTCCTTCACGTCGATTAAATCATATTCTTTACTTTTTACGTCTTATGTTGGGGTTTTATGAGACCCTCGTTCAGCTAGGAAAAAAGGTTGTTTATGTGCTATTTGCCAACCATTGTACAATTGCACTGTGTAACGCCGGGGATTGTGAACGATTTTTTTGCTCCCCCCCCCTTAGTCAATAACGAGGAAACAATGAGGCTACTACTTGGGTTAAGCGCCAGGTCGACATTTCGTCAACGGTGCGTTTTGTTTTTGTTTATTTTTTTTTTGTTTTTTTTTTTTTTGTTTTTAATATATCGAAAGCAACCATTCTCTTTCTTGTGTATTATTTTGTGGAGAAAATTAAGTTGAAACGAAACAAGAGTGAAATGAGGTGATGAATGAAAGGTTAAAACTGACAAAAACTCGGAGGAGTGGGGTGGGAAAAGAGGAATTAGTTGCTATAAAACATGGAATGAAACATAAAAGTGGAAAAAGAAATAGAAAGAGGAAATTTAAAATAATGAATGGATAAAGATAAAAAGTATAAAATGAATGAAAGTGAAAAGATGGAAAATGGAGAGGAAAGGAAAGCTTGAGAGGGGGGGGAAATGGAGAGGAGAGGAAAGCTTGAGAGGGGGGGAAATGGAGAGGAGAGGAAAGATGGGGAGGGGGAAAATGGAGAGGAGAGGAAAGCTGGGGAGGGGGAAAATGGAGAGGAGAGGAAAGCTGGGGAGGGGGAAAATGGAGAGGAGAGGAAAGCTTGAGAGGGGGGGGAAAATGGAGAGGAGAGGAAAGCTTGAGAGGGGGGGGGAAATGGAGAGGAGAGGAAAGATGGGGAGGGGGAAAATGGAGAGGAGAGGAAAGCTGGGGAGGGGGAAAGGTGGGGAAAATGGAGAGGAAAGCTGTGGAGGGGGAGATTGTGGGAAGGAAAGCTGAGGAGTGGTAAAGTGGTGAAAATGAAGGGAAAAGTGTGAAAAGAGCAATTATTAAAAAAAACAAAAAAGAAAACGACCAAACAAACAAATGAAAAGAAAAAAAAAAAAAAAAGAGAGGTTTAAGAAAAAATAATAAAGAAGAAAGGGGAAAAATAATAAAAATAAGAGACGGAAAGAAACAAGAAAAAAAAATTTACTAAAAGAAAAAAAAAAAAAAGTCAGTGAAAGAGTTTATGGTGAGAATTGACATCAAATCCTGATGATGGAAAGCCTGAAATTGTTGATCGGGTATCTAATCGCTGGCTTCTTTATCCTGACACGAAGCAAATGTTCGTTGTTAATGGTTGCCATCTTGACCCGCCTTTCTGTCGTCACGTCGCTGATTCAACGGAAAGTATCAGAGTATTTCAAGACGAATTATGTCTTCAAGACTTGTTTTAACTGCTCACAACTCACTGAAAACTTTTTATACGCTTTCTTGGCATTATTTTGTTTTTATTTGAATCCATTTCCTTTCTTTACTGGGGTGTTTTTGTTAATTTGCTATATTAGACAAGAACTCTAAGGCAAAGTTTAATATATATATACACAGGGAAATTGGTGAGTAAAAAAAGTACTAATTTTGTTTTGTTTTTTTTTTAAACCACGATAATTTATTTTTTATTGTTTTTAAAAAACAATTTTTAGAATTTTAATAAAACCCAACACTCAGACTGAATTTATGCGTTCTCTTTTCTTTTCTTCTCCAGAAAATTAACAAAAAGAAGTATTTCGCATTACTCTTCTAAATAGATTAATAGTGTTTTAACCATTTTGTTCTAAATTTGGAACGTACGCGTTTTATTTGAACATTCATGTTCGGACATGATTATAAATTCATGAATAAAAGAAAGCTGTTTATATCGTTATTTCTCAATAATATCGTGAATAATAAATATCGTGTTACACTTAGTATCCATAATTTTACAAACTTGTGAATATTAATTATTTTTTTTAAGTAAACAATCTTATAAAATTAAGAGATTTAATTTTTTACTTATATTTCTGAGATGAGGTATTGTAGCGCGCGCACACACACAGTGCTATGAGTAAATTATCACCAATTTATATTTTTAATTTTGCGCATGCGCGTTGCTGCTGTCAACTGCACTGTTTAATAGGGTCAATTAAGCACCGTCCGAGGAGAAAAAAAGGCACCATGACATAATTCAGTCCGCCAGAAATTTGGGTACGGCATACTGCATTAGTTGGCATTCGCGCCGAATGCTCCAATACGCACATTTCAGAGTGTTTGTGTGCAGAAGACTCGGGAAAATTTGATGATTACGAAGGTGTTTGTCGTGATTGCGACATTATACACCTATTCATCTTCCCACAGAGCCTTAGACTCAACTCGGAGCTCTACATGAAGTTTTTTTAGTGCTGCCATTGGTCAAGAGGGTGGCTGCTGGAAGACTCTGTCTGGCAACACTACTCTGCATCATACAACACAAGCAGTATTTTTTATCTAACTTTAACTACCGGCCTTATTTTAGAGCTGTGATATTCATTTTTTTATGTTAAGCATAAAGAGAGGTTTTCACTTTATTAAACAAAAAAGTAATTACATTAAATATTAATCGTGATCAATGTCTTTAACAAGATATTTATTTCTATACCAAAATGTAACCGTAAAATGATTTCTCGTGTTTAATAAGTTAGGGTTATTTAAGTATTAGGTTGGTGCAAAAAATAATGACGTAATGTCGTTTTTTGACGTATTTTTTACGTCAAAAAACGACATCATTAACCTAATATTTTAAGATAACTAATTTTTCAACAGTACATAAATTACTTCTATTGCATTTCCCCTTGTAAGATTTGGCTCTTGCCATAATATCCTACGTGATAATAGGTGCATTACCATCGTTCTTTGATTGCCAGGAATATGCAGAGAGCACTGTTGTTTATGTAGTTTATATTGCCTGAAATCATTCGATGATTGTAGAAAATGAAATTCCAATTATTTTCATTGGCACGAAAATAAAATTTGACATTACTAATGGAATGTATGCTAGCTCGGTATACAATATTATCAGTCACACATTGACCGTTTAAGGAACAAATCATATTTTAACTTTGTTGGAAATATATTTATTTAATAGAATGTTATGTTAGGATATAGATTTATCGATGCTACAAACGAAAATATAGCTGATCTCAACATTATTTTTTTCAATTCTTTTTTTAGTGTTGGTGAAAAATATATATGAGGTTGGTGCAAAAATAATGACGTAATAATGTCGTTTTTGACGTTAAAAATACGTCAAAAAACGACATTATTACGTCATTATTTCTGCACCAACCTTATATATATATATATATATATATATATAGTGTGTGTGATGTGAAGATTGCGTTCAAGCTTGAGATAAATTGTCGCCGCTCGTGTTGAATTCTGTGTCCGCTGTTGAATTTATTTTTAGTTTTGCTATAACCCTGATAATGAGCATTTTTAGCCATAAATATAACATACCTTAAAACTATACATTTATCACTACTAATATGGTACCTAGACTTTAAGAACTTCAGCGCAGTAATAGATTGGCACCAAGGTTTGATCAATTTTCTGTTGGTTAGATACAACCCTATGTTCTATGCTAAGAGAAGGAACTGTCTTCCGGCTTTCAAGAGAACGCTGCCTTTAATGTCAATCCTTATCTATTATCGGTATCTATTATTCTCGCTCCTTAATGATGTTTCTCTTTTTTTCTTATTTTTTCATATTTAGTAACATATTGTGTTTTATTGGCCTCACTGCCTTTCTTAAGGATGAAATTTATTTCTTATATATATATATATATATATATATATATATGATTACATTCACTTACGTGCTAATACCCTTGGGAAAACTGTGAATCCCTTCCAACTATGGGTAAATAGCAGGACAAACTAGGTTCTATAGCCTTGGATGGCAACTGATCTAGGAGAAGGACAACTCTGAATTCAAAACCAGCAGAGGGTCGTTTGGGGACCTTGTGGTACGTAGTGCACCAGGTCTCTGCATTCTGCCTTTCAAAAAGTGTGGATGGTCCTGCACGAAACCTTCACCACTATAATCAAATCTCATGTGCTGTTGTCGGGACTGTCGGTTTCCTTGGAACTGATCTGCTTTACTCTCATACGTCGAATCCGACGGGAGAGTCGAGAGAGTATAAAATGATGGAATCTCAGTCTATCATACATAAAATAGGGAGTTACTTTTCAATAACCCTGTACATAATGTTCTATATACACGACCCAATCATTTTGTCTCAGTTCGTAAATTTTCGGTCACAATTACTGAACTTATCGGAAGAGTTTATCATTTATATATATATATAATGTGTGTGTGTGTGTGTGTGTGTGTACGAGAGAGAGAGAGGTGCATTCTTTTCTTTACGGAAAACCACTTTTCTTTCATTTCTTTGACTGTAGAAACAATTCTGATTAGCTTTTATTCCTATTACCTCGACAACATGAATTTAACTGGGTTGTCAATTAGGTCTCACATTTTTACTGTTGAACTAGCTTCCGATTGCTTGTTTCACTTCTACCTTCGATGTACCGTGCCTCTTCTGGACGTCATGCTTCATGTCTCTTGTAGCTCTTAATAATTTTTTTTTTTTTTTTTTTTTGCTTTCTCTCCCAAACACTCCTCTGCCATCTATTCACTCAAACTCGCCTGGTTGCTTTCCTGTATCTCTTCCTTTCAATCTGTCCTATGAGTATCAAATTTTCCAAGCCCTCTTTCCTCATTATGTTCCCCCAGAAATTTCAGCTGTATGCGTCCACTTTTATTGCCATTGTTTCCAGAGCTTCGTCGTTGCTTATATGGTCGATCCAGTATCTTTCTGTAGAACCGCATTCAAGTTGTTTCATGTCTGATGGGCAATTGTCCAGCGTTCTCTTCCATAAAACAAAACTGGGATTATATAACAGTTTATTGCTTCTAACAATATTTTTATGTTTGTAAATACTTTGCTCAGCTTTTGAAATGCATCTTTCGTTATCCCAATACGACGCTATATTTCAAGATTACACATGCCGTCCTTCGAAATTTAAATGCAACTTGAATCGCCATCTGCCTTCCTGAACCCTGTTGCTTTATCCTTTTCTGACATCGTCTCACTATTTGTCTCTTTTATTCCCTGTAAACCCCTGAGTCCGAGTGGTATTATCGCTATGCTAAAACAAACATAGTATATTATTATACAGGTTTTTACTAATTCACTATCACTTTTTCACTAAAAATTCGATCACATGTCATTAACGCTAGAACACTAACCATTAATTAAAGTTAAACTACTACTAACCATGGGCATGTCACACCCGATTTTGAAAATATCAAAAAAAAAATATTAAATATAAATCTTTATTTGAAATATTTTACATGCAGGCACTTCAAACTTTGTACGTTGAGTTAACTTCCATTCAGATAGCTTCTTTTCAAGAAATGCGAACTTCGTGAAATAAACTCCCGAGAGGATGCTTTGTTGACCAAGACAGTCTTAACCTCTTCAAGATGTTATCAACCGTTATCTACTTTGAACAACCTTTTCAAGTCAAGGATCAAATATTATCTACTTTGAACAAACTTATTCGGTAACCCTTTACAATGATTGGCGTTTTACTCGGTGAACATAAGTGATAAAAAAAGATTTACGAAAGGATAGTGACGGCAAAAGTATAAATGAATAACTTTTGCAGCAAGTGTGAAAATGGCTGAAACAGCCAAGCCTCATTGAGTGACAGTAACTTCACACTAAAGTCTGTAGGGATTGTAATCAGATTGACGATTTAATTAATTGGTTTCTTTCGAAAAACTGACAGATTAATGACGACATTGTTCAATGATTGTAAGGATTTCAGTAGATGGTAACGACAACATATTTGTCACATCTTGCTGAATCTCTTCTCTCGTGGCTACTTCCCTCTCTCTCTCGGTATTTGTTTTCTCCCTCCATCCCGCCCCCTTTTTTCTCTCGGTATTTGTTTTCTCCCTCCATCCCGCCCCCTTTTTTCTCTCGGTATTTGTTTTCTCCCTCCATCCCGCCCCCTTTTTTCTCTCGGTATTTGTTTTCTCCCTCCATCCCGCCCCCTTTTTTCTCTCGGTATTTGTTTGCTCCCTCCATCCCGCCCCCTTATTCTCTCGGTATTTGTTTGCTCCCTCCATCCCGCCCCCTTATTCTCTCGGTATTTGTTTGCTCCCTCCATCCCGCCCCCTTATTCTCTCGGTATTTGTTTGCTCCCTCCATCCCGCCTCCTTATTCTCTCGGTATTTGTTTGCTCCCTCCATCCCGCCCCCTTATTCTCTCGGTATTTGTTTGCTCCCCCGCCCCCTTTCTCTCTCGGTATTTGTTTGCTCCCTCCCTCCCTCTATCTCTCTCTGTTTTTTGTTCCCTCCCTCTATCTCTCTCTGTTTTTTGTTCCCTCCCTCCCTCCCTCTATCTCTCTCTGTCTTTTTGTTCCCTCCCTCCCTCCCTCTATCTCTCTCTGTCTTTTTGTCTTCTCCCTCCCTCTATCTCTCTCTGTCTTTTTGTCCCCTCCCTCCCTCTATCTCTCTCTGTCTTTTTGCCCCCTCCCTACCTCGCTTGGTACATTTAAAGAACCTTGGTGCTGTTGCTTTCTTCCGTCCGTCTTAATGACACCTTTTATTATTTATCCTTTTCTCAACTACTTTATTTCTTCACAATTTCTCACTCGGCCTTTTCCCAATTCTGCATCCACCATTCCAATCAATTTAACGACTACTTTGTATCTTAATTCTTTGCCATTTTCGTAGTTTGGCTTTGCATTTGGCTTTTTCACTCACTTTTTTCTTTTCTTGCTCTTTGTGTCGCTCCTCCTCCTAACATTTAGGTCTACACACGTGTGCACAAGCAGACACAAATCGCACATGTGTAGGTAGTTGCGCGTACGTATATAGATGCAATACATATCACCTAAATTTTTAGACTTTTTATGGACCCATCCCCAATTCGTGTTTTACCCAACTCCGCCCACTTAAAAAAAAATACAAACCTCGAGCTCTATTTAAGATGTCAAAATATTATTAGCCCGACCCACATTCCCAGATCTGACCCTGCTTAAGAAATTTTGGAAAATCCCTTCTTGGTCAGGCCGAGAATATTTCAGTACGCTATCCTATTGCCCCACCGACAATTGCAACAAGAAACTAAGCATAAGTCTATTGGCCATC
>OZ010595.1:67427537-67490037 GCA_963932145.1 Acanthosepion lycidas
TGCTGCGATGGCTTTCCATTGCTCAGTGTTAAAGCAGACTTGAAGATCTCTTCCCAGATTATAATGGAATGTTGTATTCCCGTCGATAAACACATTTTCTTTAATGAGATTTTCGACCTCTAGGCCGGTAAAGATGAAATTCAATTTTAAAAAGACAATCATGCCTACACAAACATGTTCCCAGTGAATGTAAGCTTATGCAACAAAGAAAAATTGCCAGGTTAAAACAGCCATTAACTGCTTAGAAATTGTTCGGATACGAAAAATGAAATTAGGAGATAGACTTCAAACGTTCCAAACGAGAGATGTGCATCTATTAAATAAGGTAATTGATATTTGCTTAACTGGTTTCCCTTGACTTAGTCGTGAAGCACACATGGCTTCCAAGTGGTTTCGTTTATTTCAACCGGAATAAAAATTCAATTACTCTTGGGAGTTACATCATCTTCAAGAAGACTTTGCATCTCCAGGCTGGTAGACATTAATTTCGCGATTTAAAACAAAAACAGGGCTGTTTATTTAAATACGTGTACCAAGTAAATATTACTTTTTGAAGTAATAAAACTATCTCTGATTTTATAAGCATCCATCAATTACTACTTAAACCCAGACCGTACCCACCATCAGCCGGGCGTTAAGGCTGGTTTGGGGTTGAAATCATTTATACTGAGGTCCGTTAATGTTTTTTTTTTTTTTTTTTTCTTTCACTGGAAGGAACATAAACTCATATTTGCCCCTTTCAGAATGGTGAAAAAATCGTTTTAACATATGCAAATATTAAAACGTGTAAGGAGAACAGCACAGAAATAAACTAAATTTAATGCAGATCACGAGCTCATAAAAATGTCAGTCAGTATTTTGGTAATCAAATTTATTTTTTTTTTTTTTATTTTATTTTATTTTACTTAATCACTTCTCGTTGTATGTCAGATTGAGAACACACGCAAAAATTCCGACTGATTTTCACTCGGGTAGATTTCAAAGTTGGCAACAACCGATTTTATATAAGCAACAAAAGGAAATTTCAACAGGGACTGAAATTGTTTAAATGGTTGCATGCTTCAGCCTAATAAAGAAATTACCACCTCAACTAAACATAATAGGAGTTGGCATGCCGTTAAATCCAACAACCAACCAAACAAGAAGAAATAACACAATTCTTGAAAGCAGGTATAAAATAACGATTTTAGACATTCACTCTTTAATTTTGCTGTTGCTTAAGATACACCGATGTCATTTGTGGATTTAGTCAGATTCGAACCCAGTTGCTTATAAAATAATCATGTATATCTCTTCTCCGTACTTCAAAGGGTGTGTAATAGTTAACAAACTTTTCTCGTTAGATCTATTAGGTTGGTGCAAAAATAATTTCGTTTTCTCACATAGTAACATATGTTAAAAAACGAAATTATCTTTGCACCGACCTAATATTAACACCGAGGGGGGAGTTTCATCCTCAGAGGGTGTTTTATAGTTGGGAGCTATAATTTAATGGCTGTTTTAACCTGGCAATTTTTCTTAGTTGCATAAACTTACATTCACTGGGAACATGTCTGTGTAGGCATGATTGTCTTTTTAAAATAGCTATCTAAGCTACATGTAGTAAATCACTATATCTATCTTTCTCTTCATTTACACACACACACACAACATATATTAGGTTGGTGCAAAAATAATATTATTTTTTAAACGTCAAAAAACGATATTATTTTTGCACCAAACTAATATATATATATATATATATATATATATATATATATATATATATATATGGCTTGTTGATTGCATGTAGCAGACTGTCACCTCTACTTGATAACTTCATTGTTAACTCACTCTCTCTCTCTCTATATATATATATATATATATATATATATATATATATATATATATAAAATGAATTTCTGGGTTAAAAAGTAAGCCTTATTTACACCGTTTCGGCCGTTGTGCACTTCTGTCTTCCTCAATCCGGGTGACATACAGAAAATCCGAACTGAGCTCTTTATTTATCTGCGACGGGTCGGAGACTGTTCTCGTTCCGCTGTTGATGTCTAGGAATAGTTACTTTTTTTTTTTTTTTTTTTTTTTTTTGTGCAGGAATATTCAGTTTCTGATCGCCCATTTCCACTGACATTTGAGTCTATATATATATATATATATATATATATATATATATATATATATATATATATATATATATAATATATACATGGTGGTTCCCAATCCGTGTACGGCCATTACTACATAACTTTTTGGGAGAATATCTACTGATGTACTGAACGAATGTTGTTCTCTACATACTCTGGCACAAACAGGGCACTTAAAAGGTGCAACAGCGGTTCTTACGTTATCATGCAATTTAAATATCCCATGAAACCTCTTCTGAACCGGAATGTCTTAACGCAAATATCACATCATATCAGTTGCTGGACGTTTACGGCTTTATATTCAATTGTCACCCTCCCTTGAACTTCCCGCAGGCAGCTCGATCTGACGTGTGCAGATTGTCGTAGTATGTTTGTCGATGGCTGATCAAAGGAGTCATATATATATATATATATATATATATATATATATATATATATAATATGAAGAGGGAGGAAATCATTAAATCACATAACACTGAAATATTTTGAAATTACATAACAAATATAATAGCAATACTACTGCTGACCTTAATGCGTGTCCTACAAATAACCTAATAATGTAGTTGTAAAAATTCCAACCAGTGCCCGTTATTCAACAGGTGTTTAACAAAATCCCTAGTATATACATGTTCTATTACGTCGGTCGAAAATTCTAGAATTTCTGAACGATTTTACATCGGGAGTACAATGAATGATTTCAAAAATCGCTTTATTACCATATCTCATCTTTTAATAACGCAGCTAAACAAAACATGACTTTGCTTTCTAAGTATTTTTGGAAATTAAAACATTCAAAGTTAAATGCAAAATTCTAGAACTATCTAGAACCTCGTGGTCTCTAAACGGACCATGTTTTCTCTGTCTACTGGAGAAAATGTAAATTATTAAATACTCAAATGATGACAGTCTGTTGAATCAGATACGAAACGGCAATAAATTTTAAATATACAAAAGAATTAACTTTAAAATCTTACTAAAGAAATTTCTAACCTTTGAACGAATCTTATGTTCATAAACATTACAGCCTAGTTGTACCTGTATTAGATATTTCATTTTAATCTTGCTTTAAATTTTTAATTTTAAACTTAAATATATTCTAATTTATTTTTACCTCTGTGTCGAAGTTAGTTGTAATCTTAATTTCATTTTTGTCAATAAAATGACAATATAAAGATGTAAAATTTCTTTTGTATTCTAATTTATATTATAATGTCTGTTGTATTAAATATTTTTATTGTGTTTTTGTCACTTTTATTTTTGATCCATTATTTTATTAATCATTGTTACCTGAACTCGTTATTAATAACTTCTGATTAATATAATAATATACAAATTTAAAATATGTACACGTTTGTTCCCATTCGTAAAACACAATACGCTAAAATTAGGAGATTCTATAAACCGAGAGTTGGTGGCTTATGGGTAGAAACTCAGACTGACGACAAATTGTTCGGGTTTCGATCCAAGCACATTTATATCTCCCGTTTTTCATTTTGAACTTTCTATGGGCAATAATATCTATTCTCAATTCCAACTTAATTTCCTATAATATTAATTTTATTTTAACTCTGTTTCTATCTTGATTTTCTCTCTATTTATTTAAAACATTTTAAATATTTATTTGTTGATATTGTTTGGAATATTTTTCTCATTAATAACGCTTTATAATAAATAACAGAAAAGTTCAAAATGTACTTCGTATTCTAATTCATAATATAAAGTTAGTTTTGTTATGTATAATTAATATAACAATATAAAGATTTAAAATTTCTTTTGTATTCTAATTTATATTATAATGTCTGATGTATTAAATAGTGTATTACTCCTTTACATTCCATGGATAAATATCTTTGAACATAGATTGTTTCTAGGCAAAAATTCCTAACTCGCTACGTTACCATTTGAATTCTCTGAATCGACGGAATTTCATTGGTTGAATTTGTTGCTTTGTTTCTCTCACCTTTCTCCTCTTTTTTTGTCTTAAACTGAAATGAATTGCTTTATATCATATAAACACCTTATCTCTTATATCCTCTCCTTACAAAGAGGATAATGTTGAATACTTGTCTCAACCTTTACTCGCTTTCTTGTTTTCTTCCTCTTCCTTTTTTCGCTTTTAGTAATCACTTAGCTTTCTTTCTCCATATATAAATCCTTTTTACCATTTATGGTATATTTCCTAAAGACGGAAGCTTCAGTTGTACTTTGTTTACTGTATTCTGGAAAAAAAAAAACATTTTAGTACCATCATGGTTTCCCACCGGAAGAGACGTTAATTTTTGACGTTGAAACAATATGCACAGTTTTGTAGTGGATATTCTTATATTAATTATACTTAACAAAACTAACTTAGAAGTCATTTTTCATTTAGTGGCATTATTAAAAGATGAGATATGCTCATATATGCGCTTTTTGAAATCATTGATTGTATTCCCGACGTAAAAGTCTTCAGAAATCCTGGGATTTTCGACGTAATATACTAGTGATTTTCTTAAACACCTGTTGGATAACAGGCACTAGCTGGGATTTTTTACAATTCATACGTACATTTTCTAATGTAAAAGTGCATAATAAATTTTACACACACACACACACACATATATATATATATATATATATATATATATATTTATTAAAGACATTTTTATGTTTAACGTTCTTTTTATAGATACAAGTATTTAAGTACATGCTCCTTTTATAACAAACAGTATTAAATAACATTTACCGGCCTGAATGTCCGAGAAATTTTCATAAAAAATATTCGTTCTTTGACAGGATTCGAACCTGCATCCTATACGAAACCGTCATTTACGCTGTAACGGTAAGGCACGTCAGCGTAAATGACGGTTTCGTATAGGATGCAGGTTCGAATCCTGTCAAAGAACGAATATTTTCTATGAAAATTTCTCGGACATTCAGGCCGGTAAATGTTATTTAATACTGCTTATTATAAACAGAGCATTTACTTAAATACTTGTATCTATAAAAAGAACGTTAAACACAAAAATGTCTTTAATAAATAAATTGTCGGACTTTGTCCATTTCGTTATATATATATATATATATGATAATTAAAATACAATTTAACAATCATCATGCATCATGAACTTTACAATAAATTCACATACACGTCAATATATATATATATATAGTTTCGTAGTACATGTCCATAATATTAACGTGTGTGTACATATGGTTTTCCGTGAGACTTGCTTACACAAATGTGAACCTATTAGCAACAATCTATGTAGTGTAGTTCGTGTAAAATATAATACGTGTGTATTCCGCTGCCGTATGAAGGAGAAGAGATATTAAAACCCTCTCAATGCGTTTTGACATCAACATATCCGGTTTGCTTGCGAAAATCTGAGTGCACCAATTTCATGTTTTAGAGAGTGCTTTTCGCCCCAAATTCTAAAACTCACTTTGATCTTTCACGGTGCCTCCTCCACTCCACTCTACTTCCACCTGCTGGGAAGCCTACGTTTTAAAATCATTGGAGAATAACATTGACAGCAATGAATAATGCAAAATGCAGCAGTCGTAGGGGAGGGGGAAAAAGGAGTCCACTTTCGAGAGACGCGAGTGTTAACAAGAAAGTTACGACGATCGAAAGCGAAAATAGTTTAAGGGTAGCGAGGAAAAATAATGACTACTAGATAGATTTTGGATATGCTTCGGAAAGAAAGGATTCGGATAGCTAGAAAGGAAAAAGAATTGTGTCAAATTTAGAGCCAAAAATAGACGTTTACATTTCAAGCATATAAAATTGTCGAGAGAAAAGAAAACGGTTCGATAAAAGTCGTGACAATTGCATGTAGGACACTATCATTTGTAATGACTTAAGCTATATTCTTAAATCATTTAAATAGATCAGTGAGACTGAGTATAAAATGTTTAATCTAAATATTTCGTTCAAAATTTCTTCGTGGATATATATCTGTAAAGCTATTTTGTATGCTACATAGATTTTTTTCTTGGAGAGCAAATTTATATTGGCATGATTTGAGGCAGCGTTCAGAGTGCATTTTCTCCTAATGTTTCTTTTCATATCATTTCAGTATTTTCAGCAACCATTTTTCTGTTTTTGCCAAAAGTGGAATCTTTAGAATGATGTACCCGATAAAATTCTATTAGACTTCCTCATCTTCTGAAAGAAATTTCCTCCAAGGAGGAAGCTTTCTCTTTGAGGATTTGGTATTTATGAAGTGCTATTGAGAGACTTCGCTTTCAGCTTCTGGTATGATCATTGATAAAAGGTCTATAAAAGTATAAGGTCCTTTTTAAAATGCATTTACAATTTGTACAAGTCTGGACAGACAGCGTGAGTCTAAAATATTTCACTTCTACGTAAATGTTATTGGTAGAAATAATGCTCGACCTCCATCTAGCGAATGACACAGCATATTACCAATGTAAACGATCGGGTTCAGGCCCCGACAGTCTGTACAGGAGTAAAGATATCTTAGCAAACTTAGATGTAGTGCCATAGGCATATCCTGAAAAAGCTTAATGAATGGAGTTGAAATAGACATATATAATGCTCGTTGATTGTAGAGAAAATGCACACACGCAGAAATATATATATATATATATATATATATATTTATTAAAGACATTTTTATGTTAAACGTTCTTTTCATAGATACAAGTATTTAAGTAAATGCTCTGTTTATAATAAACAGTATTAAATAACATTTACCGGCCTGAATGTCCGAGAAATTTTCATAGAGAATATTCGTCCTTGGACAGGATTCAAACCTGCATCCTATACGCAACCGTCATTTATGCTGACGTGCCTTGACCGCTCGGCCACAAAGGATCGTTCGGTTGGCAAAGTCGAATTTACTGTTTATAAACTTCAATCTTCCATGAATCTCGTACATTCACAACTGCTCATGTGTATCAAATTTAAACAAATGACGTCATATATTACGAAATGGACAAAGTCCGACAATTTATTTATTAAAGTCAAATAAATTGTCGGACTTTGTCCATTTCGTAATATATATTATATATATATACACACATATAGTGATTAGATGTGGCACAAGTGAGGATCGAACTCACTACTCAGTTGTAATTGATCTCGTAAAACAAACTTCCCAACGATTACACAATGTTGAGGTATCCCTATATATATATATATATATATATATATAAAATAATAATAATAATAATAATAAAGCGAAAGTCAACAGTAAGATATGCAATGCGGTGTTCTTAATATTTTCTTTTTTTTTTTTTTTTTTTTTTCTACAAAACAGTGTTCGATGCAAATCTATAGAACATAAATATTATAAACTATGGATCCATACTTTTAAAATATATAGTCATCCACAGACTGACTCGCAACTCATTAGTGTGGCTAGACATCTGATTGCTTCAAGTCGGTATCGAAACCCAACTGATTTGGCATCAATGAGAGATTCTGTCCTCAAGCACGACACAGGGAAATCTTTACGTTATTACTGTATGAAAGACGTCAGTGGGTAGGAGAATTCTCTCATATAATATATATATATATATATATATATATATATATATATATATATATAATCTCCACCAAGAAAAAAAAGAATACACACTTGAGAAATGGAGAAACTTATCTTTCATAGTTTTAGCAAATTGACATAACTCTGTTTGCAGTAGTAAATTCTCTAGCTATTTCTAAACTGCTGTTTGTTGCTGCTCCAGCTGACTCTCTTGGAGTTGTTCAGTGGTCAGCTTTACCGTTTGATCCCCCCCCCACTGACTCCTCCAAATCTTCCCCACTGACTCCTCCAAATCTTCCCCATTCACATCCAAGCCCAGATACTTCCCCATTCACATCCAAGCCCAGATACTTCCCCATTCACATCCAAGCCCAGATACTTCCCCATTCACATCCAAGCCCAGATACTTCCCCATTCACATCCAAGCCCAGATACTTCCCCATTCACATCCAAGCCCAGATACTTCCCCATTCACATCCAAGCCCAGATACTTCCCCATTCACATCCAAGCCCAGATACTTCCCCATTCACATCCAAGCCCAGATACTTCCCCATTCACATCCAAGCCCAGATACTTCCCCATTCACATCCAAGCCCAGATACTTCCCCATTCACATCCAAGCCCAGATACTTCCCCATTCACATCCAAGCCCAGATACTTCCCCATTCACATCCAAGCCCAGATACTTCCCCATTCACATCCAAGCCCAGATACTTCCCCATTCACATCCAAGCCCAGATACTTCCCCATTCACATCCAAGCCCAGATACTTCCCCATTCACATCCAAGCCCAGATACTTCCCCATTCACATCCAAGCCCAGATACTTCCCCATTCACATCCAAGCCCAGATACTTCCCCATTCACATCCAAGCCCAGATACTTCCCCATTCACATCCAAGCCCAGATACTTCCCCATTCACATCCAAGCCCAGATACTTCCCCATTCACATCCAAGCCCAGATACTTCCCCATTCACATCCAAGCCCAGATACTTCCCCATTCACATCCAAGCCCAGATACTTCCCCATTCACATCCAAGCCCAGATACTTCCCCATTCACATCCAAGCCCAGATACTTCCCCATTCACATCCAAGCCCAGATACTTCCCCATTCACATCCAAGCCCAGATACTTCCCCATTCACATCCAAGCCCAGATACTTCCCCATTCACATCCAAGCCCAGATACTTCCCCATTCACATCCAAGCCCAGATACTTCCCCATTCACATCCAAGCCCAGATACTTCCCCATTCACATCCAAGCCCAGATACTTCCCCATTCACATCCAAGCCCAGATACTTCCCCATTCACATCCAAGCCCAGATACTTCCCCATTCACATCCAAGCCCAGATACTTCCCCATTCACATCCAAGCCCAGATACTTCCCCATTCACATCCAAGCCCAGATACTTCCCCATTCACATCCAAGCCCAGATACTTCCCCATTCACATCCAAGCCCAGATACTTCCCCATTCACATCCAAGCCCAGATACTTCCCCATTCACATCCAAGCCCAGATACTTCCCCATTCACATCCAAGCCCAGATACTTCCCCATTCACATCCAAACCCAGATACTTCCCCATTCACATCCAAGCCCAGATACTTCCCCACTCACTCCTCCAGATACTTCCCCACTCACTCCTCCAGATACTTCCCCACTCACTCCTCCAGATACTTCCCCACTCACTCCAATCCAAAGCACTATTTTAAACGAAAATTTTCGAAGCAATTCTTGCGGAGATATTCACTTAACTAGTGACAAAGGCTGACCGAATCACGCACACACGGTGATGCTTTGCCTGCTAACCTTAACTGGCGGTAGTTACGTGATAGCAAACGAACAGCAAATGTACAGATTAGAAACGGGCGGATTTTCTTCTTCTTCGATAACCGACGATATGTACAATTTGTGATGCATATTTTTAACCGTGAAAAAAAGTGAATTATGTTGTGTTGCTTTATTTGTACTTGTCAATCATTAGTGGTTTATTTAAAATCAAATTAATTTGTCTTTTTTAAAACGATATGATTTTTTAATGGAATAGGTAAATATTCGTTTAAGCGGGTACTTGTTTAGAACATTTTAACATCCAAATCCCACCGTGGTCGATTTGTCAAGAAGGTGGCCTTTTCATGATATAGGCTTGGGGAATATCTGTAAAATGTTTCTACGGGTTGACCCATGTCTGGTGGGTCAAATTTGGGTAGACAGTTGTACATTTTTTTTTTTTTTTGCTTATAAGCATTTACTTGGTAGCTGTCCCCCTTTTAGGTGAGGTTCTCTTAAAGTGAATAATAGAATCCAGATATTAGCTTTTATCTTAATAAGTGATTCTCAATAATAAAAAAACACACACACACGTTATGTTACAACTTCTACACATAAGTATTTTGATGCCACAATTGACTAGTGTGGAACTTTTCAGCTACCACACTTTAATATAATTTTGTGACAACGTTTGGGATAAGTTTTCAGTGGTGGGTGACGAAGATGGTTGATTACGACATGAAAATAACGTCCACGCAACGTCACATGTTCCCTAACCAGAATACAAAATGTTTACAATTCCGGGAAAACGTTCCATATTAGCTGGGTAGACAGGTACCTCGACGCGGTGTAATAGTAAGCAAGCTTGTCTCGCGAGATCAATCACGACTCAAAAGTGAGTTCGACCCACCACTGGGTTCCCTCAAACTTCGGCCACATCTGAACTCAGTTATGTGCCATTCTTTCGATACATGACTGACGAAGCATATTTTTCCATTTCTTTCTGGTAGACCAGTTGCCATCTAAGGCTATAAAACCCAGTCTGTCCTGCTATTTAGCTGAGCTGATGGAAGAAGAGGATTCGTACCTTTCCAAAGCACGTAAGTGAATGTAATGGATTTGACTGGAATTCGAACTCGACTCTCCGATTCCTCAATCCGAGCTGCTATCCATTACTCCAACGTGCCTCTACACAGGAACTACGCTTAGAAAATCAGGATATTAGCTGGGCAGACACTTCGAAAGAAACCTAAACATAGAGTAAGATATCGATATACTAATAGATAGGAATTGAAGAATTGAATCGAAATAAAATATTGCCTAATCATATTAACAGGCTTTTACAAGAATCGGGCTTTCCAGCAAAAAACTACGAATTAATAAATCGAGGTAATATTCAAAACTGGTTGAAATAGATAGGGATACACTGAGACAGATATTGGCTTAGGTTAACAGAGAACAGCTTCGACTGAAAGACCGTGATTGAAGGTAGATAAAGCTGAATGAGATAGACAGACTTAACTAGCGAAGGAAGCAGAGATGAAGTGAAAGAATAGAACAGCAACAGAGAGGCCGGCTTGGAAATTGGATAACTTTTAATTACTCCGAGCAAAGCGAGAATAAATTTCATAACCATATCATACGCTTCAATTAATTCCTCGCACATCGATACATTTTCAAAATTCACAACATCACAATCAGTAACTACCAACCATCTTCATCATTCTGGTCTTGATTTCAATTTTTCTTTTTTTTTCTCTCTCTCTTTCTCTCTCTCTCCTCCTGTCCTTTATTTAAAAGAGGAATCGGTTAAGACGAGCCATCTTAACTCATTCCTCATTTAACGGAAACAACATTGCCACACACCTTTCAAAACCAGCCATCACTACATTTTTTTCCGTCAGCACAATCATCTGGGTTAATCACATCATCTAACTTATTATCACTTGCAATACTTGTGGTGTCAGTATGATTATAATGAAATCGTCATAATAGTCTTCTCCGTTTCGGTCTAAATTGCCAATTCTCTTAGAAAATCCTGCTAATACTAGAACTTGGAGAAAGTGTGATACGCATCATTCTTATTAAGAATTAATAATATCCTGACTGATTTAGAAGAGGGTAAGTGGTTGCACTTGATAAATCGTAGCTTCATCATTGGAAATTGCTAAATGGTCACCAGTAACTTTACCAACTTAAAGGACAAGAAACTGATTTAAAAAGCAGAGAAAAATTGTCTTTGACAAAAGGACATTTTCTTTTAGTCACATGGGGTGTTTTAACCCCAACATTTTTTAAGTACTTGTAATTTCTAGTTAGCAATTTGTTTCTTTGGCTCCCTCCCTCAACGTTCCTGACACAGTCTGTATTCCGCTATCTGACGCAATTGTAACTGTTTTTTGTGGTAGGCAGATGTCAGAGGACTATCCATTTTCGGTAATCGGAGTTAACTAACGCTGTGTTTAAACTTGGTATTTACTCTGTCTCCCCACTAAGACGAATTGTGACACAAGGCCTTTTTAAGGTGGGATCCCGAATGCGTACATCCAGCCCCCTTTTTATTATTTGAGGGTTGACTTCTCGTTAGTTAGTTGAGAGAGAATTATTGATAGAAACAGATATACGTTTTAAAGGAAAGCAAATAAGTTATTTTGAATTCTTTACAGACACACACACACACACACACACACTAATATATATATATATATATATATATATATTTATAATTTACTAGTTTAAAAATATGGTTCCATCGCTACACAGATATTACCAGGTTTCAAAAACAAACTAAAAACTTCAATTATAGAATTAAATCAAAGTCCCTAGTCTAATTTAATTTTCAAGCGAATTTTGGAATAACTTATTAACGAGGTTAGGTTTGGGGTGCCTGTTCAACGAATGCTCAGTAGATTTGCATTGAGCAATGTTTTCTAAAAGATAATAACACCGGATTATATACCTTATTGTTATTTTTCATTTTATATATATATATATATATAAATATATATATATATATATATATATATATATATATATATAATTATTTATTTAAAATATGATTCCAACACGCTACATAAGAGATCTCAAGTTTCAAAACAAGAGCCGAAAACCTCAATATAATTATTTGAATTAATGTAAGCTCTGTTCCATCTTCAAGCGAAAATTTTTTTGGGAATAACTTATTTCTGAAATTTACGTGTTTTAATAGCATATTCATTATTGAAATCATATTTTCCATGGTAACGTGCTGGAATCATATTTTCCATGGTAACGTGCTGGAATCATATTTTCAAATAAATAATTATATTTATGTTCTACTTTTGTATCGAGCACTATTTTTAAAAAATAATAACAAAATACTAAAGAATTTTTGATTATTTACCTAACCAGCTCTTTCCTATTTTGTACATTTTATATATATATATATATATATATATATATATATATATATACGAGCAGATTGAGACTCGTTACGTGATTTCTTTCGCGATGTTCCCTGGGATGTTGTCTTTACGCTCGCCGTTCAAGAATGTGCTTCTGACGTCTTCCTCCTGGAATCTGTGCTTTCATCCCCGCAAGGAAATACATGGTCAAATCTCGTTCCTCCCATTGGTTCTCCGCTGCTTGCTCAGCCACCATTGCCCATAAGAACCACTTCTTTTACCTATATCGTAGCGACATGTACGACTGCAATAGACCGTCTCTTTGCCTCTGCCCATAACAAGTGTAACGTATTCTCAACGAAGCTAAGTCACTATTTGCTGCTCGAATGAAGGAACGTATTGCATCTCGCAAATTCGGCTCCAATGATTATTGGCGTCTCTGTAAGAGTGTACTTAACAATAGCAAACCCTCTATCTCCTTTGTTCAACCAGTTTGAGATCCTGACCTCCTCTGCCGACGAGGCTGAATTCTTTGCTCGGAAATTTTCATTCAATTCAAAGCTAGACTCTTCCGATGTACCCATACCCGATTTCCCTCCTCGAACCGAGGTCCTATTCAGCGGGTTGCACATAACCCCGTCATTGGTATTTACATTATCTCTAATTTAGACTTCCACAAGGCTAGTGGTGGAGATGAGATACCAGCCATTGTCTTGAAGAAATGTGAGCCTGAACTGGCGCCCGCCCTCTCGAAATTATATAACTATTGCCTCAAGGTATCTTGTTTTCCAGACTGCTGGAAGTCCTCATCGATTGTTCCTATCTTTAAGAACTCTGGTGACCCCTCTGACCCTTCTAATTACCGTCTTATCAGTCTCCTCCTCCTCTTCGGCACAGTCTTCGAAGCTTTAATGAACGCCGAAATGGTTAACCACCTTACATCCCATGATCTGCTCTCGGACAAGTAATATGGTTTCCGCTTTGCCCGATCTACAGCTGATGTGCTTAAGGCAATCACTGAAATTGTCTACCAAGCTCTTCAAAATAACGCAGAAGCTCGTGCCGTGGCTATAGACATCTCCAAAGCGTTTGATAGGGTTTGGTATGCCGGTCTTCTTCGCAAGCTCCAATGTTATGGAATTATATGTCTATAGTTTGACTTAATACAATGATTCCTGTCAAACCGTGAATTGAAGGTCGTTTTCTCCTCCAGCTCCTATCCCACGAACGCAGGTGTTCCCTAAAGCTCTACCCTAGGCCCTAATCTGTTCCTTGTCTTCATCAACGACCTTCTGACATCATAGATTCCCAAGTAGGCATCTACGCGGACGACACTACAATTTACTCCTGCCTCAAAAACAAATCTAGTGTCGTTGACAAAACTAACTTGGCGGTTCGTCTCGAAAAGGACTTCCATTCGGTTGTGAACTGGGGCAGTAATTGGCTCGTTAACTTTAACAACTCAAAGACAAAACTGCGAATGAGATATATATATATATATATATATATATATATATATTTACCGAACTCTATACAAGTCAATCTATTGCAAGCAGATAATTCGGAAGTGGAGGATGACTTTTATCCCTCAAGGAAAAGCAGGGTCTGAAGATTTCTTTCCCCCGATGATGAATTTTAATAATTTAAAACATTTCGAAGTAAGCAATGTTAGAGATTTGTCTGTCAAGTTCCTTATATTCTTATAATATTTGTGTTGTGTTCAGTTGAAAGGTCATTCTACTCAGTTCTTATCTTTTCAATATCGATTCTTTCTTGTTTGTCATTCTCTTTCATATAAAGACTTCTTTATGCGCAGTGACGAAGAAAAGATGCTTAAATGCGCAAATCTAAGGAGAACGGGTTTATCAGACGGGACGCAGAATTAAAGAAAGGCTTACGAGATCATCGTAAAAACCTTTTCAGCTGTGTATATTGAACTGATCTACGAGGTCGTTTCTCATCGTCTTTGTCAGTTGATGTGACACAAGCGTTCTTTTCGAGAGTTTAAATCTTTGCTTGTAAAAACTGCGATATTTAGGTATATATAAGCTTAAAATATCGTCAGGTACAGATAGATATAGTAATTTCGTATCACAAAACGCATACGTAAAGAAACGAAAAGAAGATAAATAAAACTAAAATGTATGCAATAATTATGGGTGAACGTTTACGATATCATGGATAGAATGTATGTAAATATAAAAATGAACACTGAGCTCAACACCAGATAAACAGAAGATTACGTTAAAAAATGAACACTGTCGCCACATGGTGCTGAACCGTTTCCATTATATATATATATATATATATATATATAATATATATACACTCACACACACATACCCAAATATAGGATTGATGTACACGGAATAAATTCCAATAACAAAAAATTTACTATTCTTAAGAGTGCTCAATACTAAGTAGAGCAAACATAACACCATCACTTGAGACACCGGAAATGTTGAAACAAAATGGTTATTTTGGTAGTGATTTTAATAACATATTTAGATTATAATTTTCGAATAATTTATATATCCAGGGTTTAAATATGCAGCTGTGAATAGTCTGCCCACAAGAGCCTTCTGGCATAAAGGTGCTCCATACCACAAGAATTGGCAGATATTTTGAATATTAATTCTAATAACCATTTCAGCTGAGACTGGCCACTACTATTAGTAATCATCATGTATCATACTGGGTTATATGATGATTGTGTGAAAACACATGAAACTAATAGTAGTCACTGCTAACTTGGGTATTTAAAATATATATATATATATATATATATATATATATATATATATATATATATATATATATATAGCGTAGTGGATAGAGGCTCGGATTGAGGAATCTGAGAGTCGAGTTCGAATTCCAGTCGAATCCATTACATTCAATTAAGAAAGATATTAATCCTCTTCTTCCTCCAGCTGTGGGTAAATAGCAGGGCAGGCTGGGTTTTATAGCCTTGGATGACACCTGATCTAGTTAGTTGGGGTACCTTAGGCCACATGGTGCACCAAGTTTCCGTATTCGGCCCTTCAGAAAGTGTGGTTGGTTCTCCACAAAACCTTCACAACTATAATCAAATCATATATCTGGGCTATCGGTTCACAGTAACTGAGCTGCTTGACCCTCATACATCGAATCGATGGTAGAGTCCGCCACATACTGCCACCCCGAGCGGTTTTTGGCACTGGACAAGGTATTTCTTTTGTAGAGGTGTCAGTCTCTGCAATTTTTATGTAACTGCATGTCAGATTTTCAACGTTGTGTTAAAGGCGTTACACAAAACATAATTCTCTCGTAGCGACCGTTATGAATGACGATGAATGGAAGTTAAACGGATGTTTGACGCCGGAAGTAGCATTATGTTGCGTGCATGGTTTTAATTAACTTTATTTTTTATCATAACCAGATCTAAATTGATGCCCGTTGTCTGGAGAGGATGTAAAGACCTCTTCAGGCATCGGCTAGTGATGCCCCACCTTCAAAAGGAAGGAAATGATTGACCGTCAAGGAATCCACGATACCCGACCTCACTTTTCCACGCAGTCGGATTGCAGCGATTCGTAGCGGTTTTCTTTCGCATGTTATCCTCCCATGGAACCGTTACTTCTACCACTACCACTTTGAATCGAACCACAGAATGTCAGCGCGTGTGTCTGTCTGGTTAATGTGTACTTCAAATTGCAGAGGTGTTGTAAGATCAACTACAATCCTCAAAACAGGACGGACTCTACTCAGTAGCGTCATGTTGAACTGTTTCAACTGAGAGAGAAGATAACGTTGTCAAGCAGTATCCGTAATTGTAGAGCTGAATTTCGTTAGCATTTACTTTATTTATTCAATTTGATGCTCTATTTCGGGGATTATCAGCTTCCCGGAGGTTACATCTACTCCTCAAGAGACTTTATTTTATCTGTTTACAATCAAGTCCCCTGACGAGTATGTGTGAGTAGGGACAAGATAAATGAACCTATCTACTTTATTACTTTCATAAAATTTGGCAGCAACCCTTTTATTTATATATATATATATATATATATATATATATATATATATATATATATTGTAGATTATTCAAACGTATTATTAACTATAACAGACAACGAATGTCCATTATGTTTGATCATAAGCTGTTCTAAGCTTCGTATAGTGGCTTTAGTTTCGGAGTTTTTGTCGGGAGTTTTCTCCCTAAACTAAACCCATTATACAAATCTGAGATGTTTATGGTCAGACATAATAGACATTTGTTGTCTGTTATATTTAACAAATATATGTATATGCACTACAGTGCAAAAGTTTGACGGCTGGCAATTTTTTAAATTGCCCCTAAAAGTAAAAAGTGTGAGATATGGATTATTCTTAGAAATTTTTATTTTGACGAAAGGAATAAAGCATTTCATGATTAACTTTTGCTCTCGCCGAAATACCCTTCTTTAGCCCTGATTACTGCAGCACAAGTTTTTGGCATTCATTGGTAAAGTTTTCCAAAATATGTTGATTCTATTCTGGGTTTTTTTTTGTTTTTGTTTTTTTTTTGTTTTTTTTTACAATGACTCTAAGAGCTCTTTTTTATTTTATTTTTGTTCACTGTCACTTTCGAGTTCATCCCATGCTTATTCTACATGTGGCTTCAATCCTTTAAACTGTAGTGTATGTATATATATATATATATATATATATATATATATATATATATATATATATATACACACACACACCTTGGTTTGAATACTATTCTTTATCCGAAAGAGTTATTGGTTTATCTAAAAAAAAAAAAAATTATTTTCACTTCATGTTAAAAACAAACATGTCATAAGCTTACATTTTGACATAACCAAATTTAATAACGGAAAAATTACAAGCGTCTATTTTAGAAGCTGAAACAGTTTGGCGAAATGTTAACTACCTCAGTTAATATCAATTCTATTGCATAAACATTTTTATCCTATGTCTATTCAGGAAGGAGAAAACTGATCTCCATCTCTCTCTTTCATTATCTGTGGATTTCTATGATTTGTTGTTCAGTAAATTGTAGTGATTTCCTGTTGACTTCTCAACGGTTTTGTGTTCAGAATAATTTTCCGTAGACTGGCTTCCCACCCAATGCTAGGGTGCCAAGTCTACACAAGGATTTAATTTGTAGATGAGAGTGGGGAAACATTAGACGGGTTCATGTCTTTCCTAATGGCATTTGTACAAATCGGACGCCATAGACGATGATGGAACCTGAACTCTGTTCCCCGATTTTACTCACCACGCCGTTAACCGGAAATCTATTCGTGCATCCGCTGAAAACAAAGTATACCGTAATAAAATCTAAGTTCGTGTCGATTTTTTTGTTTCTCATTTGATAAAAAAAATTGTAACAAAAAAAAAAAAAAAAAAAAACTTTATTAGAATTTGAACCCGTTTCACGGATTCGTTTTTCTGTGCTGTCATCCTGCTATTTCGATGTCACTTCTTACAAAATCAGTGCATAAAAGCATTAATCGCGGTAGGGGACGCAAGGAGAAGATAAACCAATTTCAGAGAAAAATTTGACAGAATTTCGAAATTCTGAGAACGCTTAGAAAAAGACTCGGTGTGGATTAAGGCCACGTTTTTTCTCCAAGGTCACTGGTGACCGATTTTTGTAAAAATGACTCACATTCTCATTGGACAACTTTCATTCCATCTAACACGCTAAATATTAGTCAAAGAATATGTTCTTATTTCAACATAGATACTAATGTAATCAGTTTAGTTACCCGAAACCGTTACTACTCAATCACTACGTCTGTGGATCCCACTGAATTTAATTTAATTCTTGCTCTGCATTTTTCTAAAAGTATTCTTTAATATTTAAAGATCGCGTAAGTTGTCGGCAAGTTTGGAAGATGTTTCGAATGTCGACCATGAAATGTAGGCAGGTTGGCAATCACGAATCCGATGATCAATAATACAGCATTAATTTTCACGAGAGCAATTTCCAACTTTCCCGGTCGCCACAGGGAATGTCAATACTATTCGGTAGCTGCATCAGCTGTTTGTGATCATTTAAAAAAAAAAAAAAGACTAGAAAGGCGTTTCTGCTTGTCTTCTTTATTTTATTTTATCATAACCTTGTTAATTTTAAAGTCTATAAAACAAAACCGCTCTCTATTATCGTCTGAGAGAGACCTTTCTGCCTTCCACCAGCATGGCTAATGCTTATCTCCAGGAGATTGACTCGTTACGCCTTCCCAGGTTAACGTCCTCCGCTGAAATCAAGTAGAAAGATTATATCGAATCAATTATTACCTGAAAAGTTGGTTCTCTGTATCGTGTTAGACAACTTTTTCTTTTCTTTTTTTTTCCTTTTTTTTTTTTTTTTTTTTTTTTTTTTCCTTTTTTTTTTTTCGCCCGGATCAACCTTACATATTTACAAGTCGACCATTTATCTATGCCTATTCATTGATGCCACACATGGTCTGATGCTCCTGCTGCTTATTTAGAGATCCTTGATAAAAATACAAGGCAAGAATCAGCGATGCCATTCGTCCAGAACTGGGAATTTGTCTTTAGTCTCTTTCCCATTGTCGTCATATTGCTGACCCGTAACTTTTCTGTCAATATTTTCATGTGACTTGTTCTGACGAACTCTCTTCAATCGTACCCAGACGCTAGGGATTCAAACGCAAGACTAGATTGGCGAGGCGGAGTAATGGATAGCGGCCAGGATTGAGGAATCGGAGAGCCGAGTTTGAATTCCAGTCGAATCCATTACATTCACTTACGTGCTAATACTCTTGGGAAAATTAATCCTTTTTTACCCTCCCAGCTATGGCTAAGTAGCAGGACAGACCGTGTTCTATAGCCTTGGATGGCAATTGGTCTACCGCAGAAAGAAATGGCAACCTACTGCGGGAAAAAAATCTGCCTCGTCAGTCATGTATCTAAATATACAGGATCGCCTAAGTGTGTATCAGGTATGGCACATAACTGACTCGATTGGCATTGTGATCTCTTCATTTTACAGTTTGAATGACTCGATATAACCGTAAGTTCTACCCTAACAGTTTCTTTTCTCGCTTGTGGAACTCACTTCCGGTTTCTTGCTTTCCATTCAAGCTTCATCACAAGTGTAATCGTTATCGTCTTAATTTAGGCTCCTTCTTTTCTCTCGTTTCTTAATGTTTTTCTTACATTCTTTCTCTCCTATATCCTTTCACTCACTAAGCTCCTGCGACTTTGTTGCCTTGCTTGGGATGAAGTCATAACAAAAATCTGATGTTTTGATTTAGTCTTGGTTCAAATGAATACAAAAAGTGCTTCTTCTGGACCTAAGCACAAACAGCGTACACTGTCCTTAATATTCAACGTAGAAATGAAAAGAGGATTTGATCGTGGCGTGTCTGTGACATTATTCTAAATTAGACAGCCGTGGATCGTTTACAATTCATAACATGAAGGAAAAGAAAAAAAAAAACGCCCACGTTCTTTGAAATGATTGAAAGATGTATATAAGGTGAATAATGTCAACAAAATTAAAATTTCATTTGACGCATTGAATTTTTACTTTACTAATCAACATTACTGCTTTAAAGATAGTATTAACTTAAGTGTATTCTAACGTAGCCATAACTAATGCGACAAAATCACGTGATACTTCCCAATGATGCTGGATGAGTGCTGATCAACCTGTAACAGAAAAAAAAATGTCTTCAGACGAAGCAGTCTAGCTTACTGAAGTGTTTCAAGTCTTTCACATGATCTAATTTGTTGTAGAGGTAGGTAGTCTTAAAAAAAGGTATTTCGTGTCTGATAGAGCAAAAAAATCTATATAAATAGTACGTAATTGCTTTTTCGTTTTACGCCATTTCGAGGAGCGGATAGATTTCTGCAAAACGAAGTGACAGCTTGCAAACATTCGAGGGAAGAAGAAAAAAATGAGGGATACGAATAATATATATAATCTTTGTTTTTAGCAATAATTTCATTAGATAATTGAAAAAAAGATGTCTACGCAGTTTTTTTGCGTATAATCATTATCCATCAGGGACATTTTTATCTTGGGTTGCGTTGTGTGTCATCTACGGGAACTAATCGTCTATTGTAATTTCTCAGTAGGAACCCCAACGCTGCATCACACAGCAAATCAACGCCAGGCAATTTCCTTCCATTTTTTATTACAGGCAGTCAGGGTATATAGAAGTAGGCACAGTTTCTTCATATGAGAGAAATCAAGAAAAGGGATGTCAAAAGATCGCTCAGCTCGCCATTCTCTGAGTGGGGAAAGTTCCTCTGTTGCACCCACTCTGATCATTTTTGCAGTTTTTTTTTTTTTCCTTTCCCAGTATTAAAAAGTAAAACAATCATAATGTGTCATACTTTCACTCACAAGGGTTTCAAAATCACCCTACCTCGGAGTTTGGATCGTCAAAATTCTAAGTAGTATGGTGAGTGCAGAGTAAAGATAACGTTACTGTCTTTGCCAGGAAATCTTAAAAATTCGTAGATATTTAAAAAAAAAAAAAAAAAAAAAAGGAACTTGTGGAGAGCCGTTTGACTTACGTCCGAAGATTCGACATTTAAAAGAAAATCCCTAATTTTCAAAAAGAGGGTACTGGTAGCTTTTGTACGTATATGGTGTTTCACTATCAGAAGAAACTTACATACCTTAAGGGAAAATCATATCCCTAATTTAAGCACGCGCACAATGTTTTTCTTTTCTTAGATTATTCCATAGGAAAATGGCAGAACTTAATCTGCAAGTTCTGCTAATTAGTTTCACCCAACATTGCAAATTGCTACAAAAGCAAATTAACCTAAGAAGAAAAAAACTCTAGTTGTGCTTAAACAGCCTCGTCAGATAGGCTTGTAAATTGAGGTAATGCATCGATCCAAACCTGTTCAGAAATATGTAAACCGTCAGCTGTATACAACCATTTTATCAGATTAAAGGCTAAAAATAGCTTTGAGCTAGTTAAACCTGTGGGTACGTGCGAAGACAATCCTCCTTCGAGCAATGAGGTCTCGGGCTAGACAATCATAAAGAACTGTACGATAACAGTAACCCCATTGAAGATTTCAAACAACGACCGTAACTAAAATTTATATCACATATAACTCGAAAAGAAAATGACATTCCACACTACTTGAAATAAAAGCTAGGAAGGAAACCCCCATCATGACGGCTACTCGACTTGAGAAACCTATTTTCCTGAAAAATTGTTTTAAGATATATTTTATACATTTCAAAGTAGAGCAATACTTGCTGCCCTGTCAATGAATGCTCAATGTATCCTTATAAGGAAACAGCTAATATTACTTTTGTGATGTCAACAAATACTCGTTGTCACAGACTTTGTAAACCCAGATACAACTATAGTTACGCCGTTGAACAATACTGGTGTCAGACGCCTTCGAATAATCTCGCACTAATAGTACTTGCTCCATGATATTCGCTCGAATAGTAATCACTGTATAGTGATCTGAATAGAGAAATAGTATAGTGAATAGAAGTACGTATAGTAATAAAGGAGAGAGTAGAAATGATGATCCGAATAGTAATAGAGGATAGACTAGAAATGCAGATCAATTAGGCACATGCTACGCCCCATATATGCGTTTCCTCTATGGTCACGCGGTGTACTTAATTCAATAATGAGATCGCCTGTGTTTGCTCACTGGCAGTCTATGTTCAAACTCGCGTGTCGGCAGTGACACTTTATTCCTATATAACAATTACCATTCCTTCATGACATTTTATCTGTTTATTTTCATTTTAGTGTTCGTTGATTGTTAAGAACCTTTTTCTAAGAACGCTAACCTTGTAAACGAATAGAACAGGGTAAATATCGCAAATGCTGTATACACGGCAGTTGAAAATTGAAAATAACTGAAGCTGAATGCAACCGTGCACGTAGCCGTACAGAGTATAATGGCGACTAGTGGAGCGAGTATACTGTTCGGAGAAATCACTGGCGAATATGAACGGAGCATATTGTAGTGACTATTGATATGATAACCTGTACAAAGGCAGAAGGTCGGAGAGAACAAGATCGATATTGTACCGATCAAGTCTGTCAATAAATGCGCAGGTATCGATCAGAAGTCGGCCGTGGATTGTACCCAGAAGAGAAGTGTTCATAGTGATGGGCGCGCCTCGTGACATGGCAATAAAAATTCCAGCAGAAAACTCGACGTCTAACGGTATTGACGCCGGCGAACAAGCTGAACTTTCGAACAAAGGTTAGCCTGGATATATGAAATCAGTCATGGGCGAAGATCTGCACATTTGAATCGGCCATAAGGAGCGAAAAGGAACGAACAATCTCGTTCTTACTCTTGTCTGTCTTTACCGCTAGTTATGTATACGTATGTCAGTAGATCATGTCTATACATACACACACATACATTATAATGTTAGTATCCATAGAATTGCTGTCAGTCAGGGTTGATTTAAATCTTGGCCTATGAACATTTTTCTTGCTAATATTTCAATCATTCAATAATAGGTTGGTGCAAAATTAATGACGTAATAATGTCGTTTTTGACGTATTTTTAACGTCAAAAAACGACATTATTACGTCATTATTTTTGCACCAACCTAATATATATATGTGTGTGTGTATATAAACATGTAAAACATCGCTACACAATCGCAGTCATGTTTCAACGCATATCATTGTGTCTCCTCAGGTGAATGTAAATTACTGGCGAGTCAGTAATTTACAACCGGCTGAGGAGACCCAGTGGTATACGTTGAAACAGGCTGAAATTGTGTAACGATTTTTACACGTTGCTTTAATATCCTAAAATAAATAATATTGATCTACTCTGTATTGAGTCTTTGAAATTATTGTATGAATGTTGGAATTGTACTATATTCGTTCTCATCTTACTAGAAAAACACGCACGCACACACACACACATATATATATATATATATATATGTGTGTGTGTGTGTGTGAGACCCTTCTTCCAGTAGCGCTTGTATTCATCTCTAACACTGACGAAAATTCTAGTTATGCTGAAAATTAAGTAGAATGGGATTTTAAAAGAAATTCTAAACTTCAAAAATTCTAATTTGATATGCCAGTGTTTATTAAATAATGTTAATTTTTTTCAAATTCTTGAGAAATATTGATTTCAGAATACTATCATTATGTAATGCTGTTGTTTATTTTTTAGCCAATAAGAAGTATGTTCTGGTTTAATTAGAACGAGAAAATTTATAATGACAATAATTCCAAAACCAATTTCAAAGAGTGGAAGCGCCTATGACACCAAGGTTGTGGGAGCGGCTCTGACGCCAAGGCGAAAAATAGAGAATTTTGGCTATCTTTAATATTAGATTTGCGATATTTAGCTAGAGTCTAAACATAATACAAGTTATTTTTTTTTTCCGTTGTGATTTACTTTTAGTTTGGTACAAGACCACAATCATTTTGGAACCTCGTCAGAAAATAACTCTTGACCCCGAAATAAGGATTTTGCAAGAAAAAGTCGATAATCCATTCTCTGCTTGCTTACTTGTTATGCTTTTAGTATTTCTCGTAACCTGACATATATTAATCGATAAGTCCGTAGCGTTATAATAATAACACAATTATTTTACACAACGAAATTATATTTTCCACTTTTCCTTACTTGTCATTGCACTTGATTTACTGGAAAAAAAATTAATATTAGAGACAAAATAATATGTAATTGTCAGATTTCTTCATATGACATCATTATTAACATTCAGTCTAGTATCTTAAACTTTGTCGTTATTAGCATATTGTTTCGACTGGTGAGCCTTTTGCTCTTCTTCAGACGTTTTCTGCTCATAAATTAGTGTTCGGGTAGAAATTCCGTGAAGATGACCCAGATCGATATACACCTGAAGAAGGTCAGAGGGTACAATTACCTATACGTTGTGATAGCAAAAATAAAGATGAGGATATTAGTCCAAATATATGTAAATCCTCAGCCTCAACATCCAGAAATTATTTACAGAATCATTAAGGAAATGTAAGTTTAGAGGTATTTCAGTAACCGTACCAGTTTTCATTCTTTAATGTATAGTAACTCCTTGCGTCTTAGTGGCTTTCTTGTCTTGCTTGGTGTAACATGACACCCTGATTATTGTCCACGTCTTCGTTCCGTCATGTGGATTCTTCAATAGGCTTGGCTGAAAATAGAGAAGAAAGTGTGCCGTTTTACAGCTGCTTGACAGCGCTCTCTAACGACTTCATGGTAAATCCGGCGAAGATGTGTTGGAGTAAACCACAATATTTACATGCCTTTTCTAATCGTAGCGTAGATATGGAACAAGGCCGAAAGTATGGGGCACCCAGTGAGGATCAAACTCACTACTCAGTCGTAATTGTTCTAGCAAGACAAGCTTGCTAACCATTACACCGTCAAGGCCATAGCGTATGTTAGACAGTGTAGTCTGAAGATGTTATCGAAGGATAAAATTCTCACCATGCAATGCACACACACACACACACACACACACACACACACACATATATATATATATATATATATATATATATATATATATATATATAAGAAATTTCCGCACCACCCATTGTCTAACAAAGATTTTCCTAAAAGAATTCTTTACCGCTTTCTTTCTTTTTTTTTTTTTTTTTTTTTTTTTTTTTTTTTTTTTTGTGCTATTTCTTTTCCTCGCTCTCTTGTTTTTTGTTTTTTTTTTACTTTTACTGACAATCTAGCTATGTTATCACACTGGTCCTTACTCTCAAAAAAAAAAATCTTTCAACACTAATACCGCCCCTACCCCTGGTTCTAAAACCCCTTTCCCCCTATGGTCAACATATGACTCCCCTGCCACCCAACACCAATAACAATTTTTAAATCTGAGGTTATTTTCACATTAAGTTTCGCACGCGATTTTATTAACCGACTTATCTACTCTACTTATATATATATATATATATATATATATATATTGAGAGAGAGAGGACTGAGTTCGACAAGTAATTTAATATATTTTCTGTTTATACGTTATTTTTATAGATACAAATATTTAAGTAAAAGCTCTGTTTATAATAAAGAGTATTAACTACATTTACCGGCCTTGAATGTACGAAAAATTTCATCGAAAATATCTTCTTCGACAGGAATTGAATCTGTATCCCACATTGAACCGTAATATAGACTGTCGTGCTATACCATTTAGCTACAGGGGAAGTTTCTGGTTTATTTAAAAACAGTAATTTGACTTTGATAACCAGACGGTTTGTTTTAATAGATATATTTACCAAAATTACACAAAAAATATTTTGAAACACTAAAGAGTAAATTTATTCAATGAAATTGTCATTGGCCTTAACCACGTACGACTTCAGAATCTCCTGCAACTCATATGGATGGTTTCATTTCTGAAGTTGGTCAATGCTGAATGATGCCATAATACTTGCCTTCAGTTCATCCTTGTTGATAGAATTTTTTTTTTGTCACTCGCTCAACTGATAATCAAGGTTTATCTATTTTTCTGAGATGAGGTATTACGTACACTATTTACATTATTCGGACTATTGTCCTCATCTTTGTCGCCATATTTATGACAATGTTTCGGTCGTTGTACGTTCTGGACTTTTTCAGGTGATTGGAATATCGAACTGAACCCTTTATTTCACTCATTGTGGTAGACTGTTCTAGTTCCACGTGCCATGTCTAATGGATGTCAGTTATCTCCTGCTTAATTCCCTCTCCAAATTCTCCACCGCCTTAACCAGGTATTGAACTCAAACCCATTGGGTCCTGTCACTGGATCTAACTAACGCCTTTATCCACTGTGCCATCTGTCCAAACAGCGGAAGAAGGCCGGATCGTACAACAGCCGAAACGTTGTAATAAGTATGGCGACAAAGATGAGAACAATAGTCCGAATAATTTAAATAGTGACCATCAAGGAGCTTGCTGTCTGGGGAGTTAGGTGGCCAAATTTTCAGGGGTAATGTGGTCGTAGAAATTAAATGCCATGACTGGGTTATCCTGTTTTTGTGGCATTCTGCACAGATTTAGCCATCTTCTTGAACTATGGCATCAATACCTCCACAAGGCAGTTGATGTAGGCCTACGTGGAACTCTGTGGAAAAATGAATGGCGACATAACGTCGCCATCACTATTGATCACTCGAAACATTGTATCATCCAAATCCTTTGCACTGTACTCAGATTGACACCCAAGCACATAGAAATATTCGTATTGCAGCCTCTGCCGCGAATGCCATGCAGTACAACATGCCATTTACAAATTACTAGCGGAGTGAATTGCGTCCCCAACGGACCCTACTATACTGTGCGGTCGACAAATTTTAAAAAAAAAAAAAACGCGCATGCGCGAAATTAAAAATATAAAATGGCGAAAATTTACCCGTCGTGTCCTGGAATAACTGACCGGACTCGCGTGTCGTCAGCGATATTTGTTGACTTTCAGCAGTAGCAATGACTAAAACGACTAGTACATGTAACTTGAATAATAACAATCAAAATATTGACGTTGCATTACTACTTCGAACAAAAGGCTAGAAAAGTCCCCACCCACAACAATACTGTAAAGTGTTATAACAGTGGACTTGCGAATTTTTTCTTCAGGGAAAATTATCGTAAGAGAAAGATTTTATAAATTTCCTCTAACAGTATTTGTGGTGGTTCGATCACCGATTGCCGAAAATTTCCTTATAAGGAAACTGCTAATATTGTTTTGTATCATATTTTATATCATATTCTCGTAAAATCATCGTAGTTAAGTAACTTCTGGGCTGGTCAGTACCTAAATGGTCGGCTGTTTGAGATTGCCATGTGCTTGAAGCTTGGATCTGCGGTAGTCTAATAGATAACGGCTTGGAATTCGAAATCGGAGAGCAGGGTTCCAATTCCAACCTCCTTCATTAGATTCATTCACGCGCAAATACTTTTGCGAAGGGTATGAATCATCTCCCCAGCTATGGGTTAATTAGTAGGACTTGTATCAGTAAAATCATTATAATCTCAAAAAAATCCTACAATGTAAATATTTTCTGGTTTTAAATCACCTGAAAATGGTTGATAAGCCGTGAAAAATATCAATCGCCTTGTTATTGACTAACATTTGTTGATTTTGACGAAAGGCAAAGATGTGTGTCAATGAAAATGGAATTCTCTATGATGTATACGAAATATGACTTAACCTAGACCAAAACTAAAATGGTGCAACTGTTAAGGATTGAACACGGTACAGTGGTAATAATGAAGCGCGGCTTCTTTGCTAGTCACCATTCAATGCATTCTTCACTATATTCGTATCGATATATTTTTCGAATAGGAATGCACACATACATTTATACGCATATAGATAGACATGTACCATACTCTCTAATTTTGTTCAAATATTATCGACTATCAATAAAATCGATATCTAATTGAGTCTATTTCTCTCTCTCTCGTCCCAATCAATTGGAATTTTTTCCCTTCACGATGCGAGTGAAAAGTTCCGTTTTTTTGGGGGTTTTTTTTTTTGTTTTTTTGTTTTTGTTTTTTTTTTCAATTCGCCTCGTTCTCTTTCACCTTAGAAATTTTCTAATATAGTTTGCCACTTCTACAATTCTATAATTGCTACCGTATTTTGTTATTTTTTTTACTCCCTTCCTACCACTCTCTCTCTCTCTCTCTCTCCCCGTGTTGAGATGAATCGTCAAACTCGGCTTGTGGATAAAAATTCAAGAAGCGTACAAATCAGGCGAAGGTATTTAAGCCAATCAGGCTATCTTTGAAAAGTGACAACAAATTAATGCTTATTCATCGACGAGAGAAAAAGACAAAGAATCCTTAATATGGAACCAAATCTTCGCCATTGTTGCTCTTGCTGTTATTCTACGATCTTTCAACACGATTTTCTTTTTATTAGACAATTATACCGATTGCTATTAATTTTATACAATTGTTTGTTTTTCCTTAACCCCCCTCCCAATATATATATATATATATATATATATATAATTGTGTATTTGAGCTCCAATCTCTGTTTTATATAAGTTTCATTAAAAACGACTGACAAGGTATTCTGGTTAATGACCGGTGTACAATTTCAATTTGGGTCTTTGTGAGGCCAAATTTAAACTGGAGATGGCATTTTGGTCCTAGATTTAGGAATTCCTTCTGGTCATCTGTTAATTTCTAACTTGGTAGCTTTATATATTTATCACTCCTATTGGGAGGAATATTTCCTTGCTATAAGTTTCAAAGCTTTTCAGTAATTATTTGTCTGTGTTTAAGTTCGTCATCATAAATACTTAGGTTTATAGAGTATTGCCCTTCATTATATTCGGATTTAGTCAAGATATTTTTAGTATCACATTATGTCTTTGGATTTTATGTTTAGCTTTTATATTACAACAAATAACAACAGCCAAAAATGAAACCCACCATTTACATAATAACATATGCATCTGTGAATTGATATAGTTATCATTTAAGAAACCTGGTTTTACTACCCTATATATTTGTCTAGTGCGACCCCTGCATTCTTTCTTTTGCATAATTCTTAACCTCTTCAAAAAAAATAATGTGCACCCCATTTTTGGCGTAAAAATTAATCCTAAAATTAGCACTATGTTTTAGTATATACGCTATTGTATAATATGATTTCCCTGTAATGGTCACTCTCGATATGAAGATGCCATAACAACACGCTCATTGCCTCTGAAATAATCTGCTCACAGCACAAGTCTGTCTGTAATTACGACTGAGTAGTGAGTTCGATCCTTACTGAGTGTTTCATATTCTCGGCTTTGTGCCACATCTAAGCTACGCTTAAAAACTCCCTATATAAAATTAGGCATAATTGTTGTCTTTTAATCAAGTTAAATTAAATATTATAACGTCCAAATATAACAAAACTTGATGAAAAGGGTTTATTTTTTATATAGTGTGTGTGTGTGTGTATGTGTGTGTGTATGATCATGCTTGAAATCCTCGCCAAAGACATGTATTTTAGAATTGCAATAACATGGTCAACACGATCAAAGATGTCTACCATCCTGAAGTTCAAAACTGGGCTCAAAGTTGTTTCTCTTTCGGTCATCAGTAGACACTATATTGACCCAGCATTTCGACGTAAGTAAAATCACCAGCAAAGCTTTGGCGAAACGTACCGTGACGTCAACTCTTCCATTGGTTCACACGTTTACAGATTGGACGTGCCATGCCACTTCCAAGGAGTCGAATCATATTCCATTCCCATTTGTCCAAATTTTTTAAAAAAGATTTCGTTCAAAGAGGTTTTCCTAAAAACAGCAGCCTTTGTCGAAGAGTTCTTTACTGAAAACTTCAGCCTTGACGTCTTCAAGTCAGGCTCGAATCATCATTTTTCTTTTTATTCTCATGATCCTCAAAGCCTCCCCACTTCTCGCCCTTTGATATTACACACCTTATTTCAAACTACTATGTTGGGTGTCAACCTCTACTTTGAAAGGTTCTCGAATCTTGTATTGCGTGACACTGAGTATATAAAAAAAATTGTTTTTTTTTAAGTAAACAAAAATATCTAAAGAAATCTAAAGCGAAAAAAAAAGCATTATCAACCTTTTCTCATTACTTAGATATTCTGTAATAATATCGAGAGGCATATTCCTTTATTGGCATCGACTAATACTTGCAGAATATCCCTGTTAGTAAATAGGGAAAATAGATGCGTGACCAGTAAATGTAAAGTCATATTGTTTTTTATTATGGTAAGAGCTATTTAATAGGTACTGTTTTGTTTATTACAGTGTAACCCGGATATAAGAGAAACCCGGATATGAGAGATTTTCTCTGGTCCCAAATTAGAGGCATACTTACCTAAACAAAATAGACCAAACCCGGATATAAGAGAAACTTCTTCTCCAGTCCCGACAACTCTCTTATATCCGGGTTACACCGTATATTTTTTAACATTGTTAATATTCTCCTCAGCGAACGGGTACCTCGATATATTAGGTTGGTGCTAAAATAATGACGTAATAATGTCGTTTTTGACGTATTTTTAACGTCAAAAAACGACATTATTACGTCATTATTTTTGCACCAACCTAATAGTACGATTTTTTTTTAAATGTTTTATTAAGTAAGGCGCCTATGGATCATAAGGAACTTGTCTTAAGGTGTCCAATTATTAACTCTTTGAGCCCTGCGTTCCTGAAAAAATTTAACCCTCTGCTTGAGCTCCTGAGTCAAAATTCGCAAATAATTTGCATGTAATGTTTTACAGCAGATATAAAAGAGTTACAAATGTTTACCCACTAATATTCAATAATTAGTTTATAAATTTTGCGATTTACAATCATTCTCAAGCCCGACAGTGGAATTAAGTTTATTTTATTTCTGCAAAAAATTTCGTTTTGATTATTAGATTGTACGTCGAAATTCTAAGATTTCTCATTTCTAGCTAATCCGCACCTATTTTTACATACATTATTACAAACTGGTAATGATAAATCTAGAGAAATTATATGTACGCAAACTAAAAACAGATAAGTTTTTCTCAGAAAATTCTCAGAAAATTATACATCATTCATGAAAGAACTTAATAAAATTAACAAAAGTTCATATTTTGTCGCCTCAATAATATGCACCCTCTATAGTTTGTTTTTAGATTTTTTTTTTCTCCAGCCAATAGAATTTAAGTTGACCTATTTAACAGATCCTCCTTATGATGTCATCAGTTATTAAAATATCACAGGTAAGACAGCTATATATATATATATATATATATATATAATAATAATTTGTTCGGATAATTCGAAGGAGGACATTAGTCCAAAGAGAGCTCAATGTACGATCAGAACAATATAATAATGAATCCAGACGATCTTTACAAATCTATTCGGTTATAATTTATTGTATTAATACATTCATCTCTTCAGACCGAATTGACTCCATTTATGAAGAAAACGTCGGTCTATAGAGATGAATATAACTTTGTATATTCATGAAATAAATTATAACCGAATGGATTTTTAATGATCGTCTGAACTTATATATATAGTTTGGAAGCATGTTTTCATTAAGACGACTCTTATTGAATAATCTAAACAAGTTTGGTTTACTTATTTTTAATAAGACCCTTTCGTAATAAGGGACAAGTTTTTAGTCTCTTTATTAAAGGAAGAAAGAAAAAACAAGGCTCTGATGATGACATTGTTCTTGTGTCGAAGGTACTCTGAATAAAATGAATATGCATCGACATCATGATTTGCTTTCTTCCTTTAATATGAAAACTAATAGACTTGTACGTAATTATTATACTATTTAAAAAAAAAATAATGATCTGGAAGTTTCGAGGAGCCTGAACGACCTCTTAATTGCTGTTGTTCCCAGATCCAACCTGGCCCGGGGTAGAGGGTCCCAGGTATCGGCAAATAGCTAACACCCAAACTGGGGTCAAAACACTATGAAAGTAGAAAAATAGATTTTTTTTTAATAGTAAAAACACCAGCAATAAATCTTTGAAAAAAAAATTCCAGCATTTGACTCTTGATAAAATCCTTCTTAACAAAAATATTTCAATAAAATATGATCTACAAATTGATTTCTTACAAAGAATATATATTAATTCATACGAATTTATTCTAAAAATCTCGTTGGCGTTAAATAATCCAATAAGGTAGATATGCCGTAAAACAAACTAACCAAAATAAACCTATAAATGGTCCATAAACCAATGTATTTTATAATGTTTGGTATTTACTGTGTAGGCGGAAGCGATGAGAGTAGCCTAGTAGATATATCTGTGAATATTTGACATAAATCCTTCAAAGATTTCCAGCGGTTTCAGTAAATCATGTTGACTGCCATTTTTACTGTTGCACATGGCCACTTTGAATTGAACAACACATTTGTCCATGGTGCTTTTTTTTTCTTCATATTGTACTGATATGAACGGAATTTGAAAAGCCAATTGTGTTCACCGGGATAAAAATCTTTGGTTGAAGTAATCCAGTGACTTTACCCAAAGAATTCAATGCCTGGCCACAGCACAGGTGAAAAAAACCCGGAGAGTTGAGTTACTAAAGTGGGACAAAAAACTGAAACATCTAGAAAAGGCATGGCACGTGGAACTAGAACAATTTATCCCGATGAACTAAAAATTTTTTTTTTGTTGTTTTTTGTTTTGTTTTTGTTGTTTTTTGTTTTGTTTTTTTTTTTTGTTTTTCTTTTTTATTTGTTTTTTGTTTGTTTTGTTTGTGTTTTTTATTGGTGTTTTTTATTGGTTTTTTATTGGTTTTTATGTTTTTTATGTTTGTTTTTTATGCTTATGTTTTGGGTTTTTTTTAACGGCGAATCGACTTCTGTATAAAGAAAATTGGGAACTAAAAACTCATCTAGAATCTGAAAGACATTCTGAAAATTCTGGGACATCTAATGAGAAGAGGAGTATGGAAAACTTGACACCACACGATATACTGGGAGGGACAGAGAACATCGGCGGGTAACTCACGTATTAAGCTTATGTAAATGGATGACAAAATAGGGAGTGAAACGGATACTAAAAAGAGAACTCTTGTTAACAGCTACAAAATATAGGGAAATTATGGAGTCATGATCACCTCCGTCCTGGTGAGGACATGGCTTATATTAGGTTGGTGCAAAAATAATGACGTAATAATGACGTTTTTGACGTTAAAAATACATCAAAAAACGACATTATTACGTCATTATTTTTGCACCAACCTAATAGAAGAAGAATATTTATGGTATACATGATAACGAGTATTTTCCACAATTGCTGTTAGTTGAGTTTTTCTTTATATTGAAAAAATTCCTGTCAAAATTTGTTGCCGGATTAAATTTCTCTCTTCGACTGGATCCTTTGAATTGACTTGTATGTCGCTGATGCATCGCGATTAATTCCATAATTTTCAGTTCTCTAACTTCGTTTCAGAATTCTGATTTGAATACAATTTCTTTGCCATTAAACAGAGTTCATTAGTCTTTGGCGTTTGTTTTTTTTTTTTCTCTTTCTCTCTCTCTCTCTCTCTCTCTGTGTGTGTTGCGCAGTAGCGCAGGGGTTATTATTTGAGTCGGTCTTGCGTTTCGTTCCAGAATTCTAAGCACGCTCTTGCAATTGGACGCAGCTCACAAATTCCATGTATTTTTATTTCAAAAACTGACTGGAATTGCACAATTTAATATTTATAAAGTTGTTTTTTTATGATTTTTTATTCTCTCCCACTTCAGTTATTTTCATGTCATGCTTCTTTATATCAGTTCATGGTCTGTTTCACAAATGAACCCGCTCTTAATTTGTGTACGTAAAGATTGGAATTTGTTCAACTCTCATGCTTCTGATGTTCAGATTAAAGCTTTCCGAGAAATGAAATACGATAAAGATTATCTGCAATATCATTGCACAGCTTAGTTTGTTTTTGTTTTGTTTTTTAAGAAATAACACCCCCCCTCTATCGGAAGTACGTATCCCCATAACTTACAGATAAAAAAAAAATAATTCTAAGGTGGTGGTGGGAACAAAGTTTTAGGATAAGTAACATTTTTATAAAAATACAAACAAGAGATGCTTATACCCAGACTCAGAAAAAGACATTTGAAATTTCTCGGATTCCATGGAGAATTCGACACTCAAAGGACATAATGAAGACAAGAGGCGGACAGAGGAAAGCAGTAAATAACCTAACTAACTAACTTCTGTAAATGTTTGTCATAACAAGGATTAGGAGAGATAGCAAAAATATAAACTTTACTTGGAGCTACAAGGAACAAGAGGTTGTGGAGAGCTGTGATCGCCCACGTATTGAAGAGATACGGCAGATAGAACACCAGTTTGTAAAAAAAAAAAAAATAGTGGTCATATTCAAAAGGGACAGCAGAGAATTCCTTTTAGAAAATGGAGCCGTCGAAATTGAATGTTATTGGGTTGGTGCATAATTATCAGGCGTTTTTAAACAATATTTATTATAAAAAATGAAACAATTGAACAAAAACGTTTTTAAATGATTATTTCGGAGAGTATGACTCACAACACGCATTTTTATAAACTGAAAATAAAATATTTTTATTAAAAAAAAAAAAAATGTAGTAAACAAAACAGCAGTTTATGTTTTGGGTTTTTTTTTTAACGGTGCATCGACTTCTGTATAAAGAAAATTGGGAACTAAAAACTCATCTAGAATCTGAAAGACATTCTGAAAATTCTGGGACATCTAATGAGAAGAGGAGTTCTGGAAAACTTGACACCACACGATATACTGAGAGGGACAGAGAACATCGGCGGGTAACTCACGTATTAAGCTTATGTAAATGGATGACAAAATAGGGAGTGAAACGGATACTAAAAAGAGAACTCTTGTTAACAGCTACAAAATATAGGGAAATTATGGAGTCATGATCACCTCCGTCCTGGTGAGGACATGGCTTATATTAGGTTGGTGCAAAAATAATGACGTAATAATGTCGTTTTTGACGTTAAAAAATACATCAAAAAACGACATTATTACGTCATTATTTTTGCACCAACCTAATAGAAGAAGAATATCTCAACACGCATTTTTATAACCTGAAAATAAAATATTTTTTATTAAAAAAAAAAAATGTAGTAAACAAAACAGCAGTTTTCATTAACAAATAATTCTCCTACAGAAACGCCTGATAATTATGCACCAACCCAATTTAACTAAAGATGAAAAATGTCAGACATGTATCTGAAGATAGATTAGAATAGCGAGTTATGTCTTCCAGAAACTAAATTAGATATTATGGGAAAGTGCGCTGAAATAAAGTAATATCAATTCGCCTATATAGCAGTAAATGCTGGACAATTACCTCCCAGATGAAGAGGTGATTTGACAACAGATTTGGATTTGTAAAATGATACTAAGAAAACTACGGACTATTAATATGTTAACAACGAGGAAGGTTTAGGCGCTTAGGGTCATAAAGAAACAATTTAAATTTCTGGATCATGGAAATATGGTTTTGGGAATAATATTGAATTTAAAACGGACAAAAAGGATTATATTTTCAGTGCCGTCTCCCTTCAGGTCGTAGGCGGTCATGACCCTCCACATTTTCCTGTCCCTTGTAACTTTTAATAATTTCCGTCGTTTTGTTATCTCCAACCCTGTTCTACCGTCCATTTTGAATAAATTAAGTTACTTGCTGTCCTATGAGTATCAGATTTTCCAAGCTCTCTTTCCTCATTATGTGCTTTATAAATCTCAACTGCCTCTTCCTTTCTCTAAAACCTCGTCGTTGCTCACCTCTTCCGTCCATAGAATCCTCAGCATCCTTCCGCAGAACCACATTTCTGCTACGTCAAGTTTCTTCTTCGTCTTTGAGGAGCTTGTCTAGCATGCAGTGCCACACCAGAGGACTGATATCACGTAACAGTTCAGTGCTCTTTTCTTTGTTTCTTGAGAATTTTTTTCTGTCTCTTACTGACTTTTTTATTAGACATGACATCTAAGAGGCAAGACACACAGATGTTAGTATAGTGGATACTCCGTATGTGTAATTTTAACTATCAAACAGTTTGTATTAAGTCTATCGGCCTGTTCATTCGAGAAGTCTTAAAGAAAAACGCATCTCACTTTGTAGAGAAAACCACCCGGGTTATAAATAAAATCAATTCTTTAGAAAAAAAAAAAAAAAAAAAAAAAGTAATATGGTATAATGGGTAAATTTTCACCTGTATTTTTTTTTTTTTTTTTTTTTTTTTAATCTTAATTTCGCGCATGCGCGTATTTTTTTTTGGGGGGGGGCGGGGGTCCCAACTGCACTGTATAGTAGAGAGAGCATTATCTGGTGTTATCGACAAATTGAACAGGGGCAGTACGCTCAAAATCTCGTTCACGAGGATTGTGACTTCGTCCTCCTGCAACAATCGACTACTTCTAAAGAGTTTTGTCTATCCGATTACATTCGCAAGACACTTTGCAAATGTGCCTCACGTTAAGATCGCCTCGACAGGAGGATTCCAACTCTGGTCTCGGAAAATGAACGTTCAAGCCACTCGCTCACCGTAAACACACACAAAGATTATTTCCTCTAGATATGCAGCTCATTTTAATAATAGGGCTTACGGCCACATATTGAGACACCGGTTCCCGTACGATTACCGAAGTTGGGCAACGTTGAATCGGGACGAGTAAGAGTTAATGGATCGGAATTGTTAATCGGAGTACACAGTTCCAATTCCAGTTGGGATCATTATATTCGATCTGAACGCAAATAACCTTGGGAAAGGTATGAATCTGTCTTTTCTGTCCGCCAGTTATTGGTTAATTCGTATGACTTGTATCAGTAAATCATTATTATCTAAACAAAAAAAAAACTTTCAGAATCTAAGAATATATTTGGCTTTAAAGAACATGAAAAGTGTTGATAATCTCTAGAAAATGAATCCATTATTTAGTAAATGTTGCAAATCGTGTTTTAATTAAATACGTCAAACCTGTCAAAAGATAGTGTTGACATAGTTGCATCCTTTTTTCCGATCAGAATTAGCTTTGACCGTCGTTGTTTTAACTTGAACTCTATTCGAATATTGATCTGTGCAAGCCTCTTTCTTTCTGCATAGAACTCCCCACGCACATTCCTTATACTCCGATTAAACTGAATAATTTTATTTTCTTAGCGTTGTCCACTGACTTTACAGCTGTTAATCCATTTCAATGTATTTTAGCTCTGATTACCTTATACACGTGGTCGGGTAGCTGTCTATCTCCCCAGACGATACTATGCCCTTCAGCATAGCCTCTTCTGGATTCTACTCTTCCCAGAGGTAGAGAGGTCGACAAGAGAAGGCCTTCAATATTTGTCTATATTTCTGAGATGAGTTATTATGTACACTATTTACATTATTCGGATTATTGTCCTTGAGGACACATGGCACAGTGGATAAAGGCGTTGGTTAAATCCAGTGATAGGAACCAAAGTGTGTGAGTTCAATACCCGGTTAGGGCAGTGGAGAACTTGGGGAGGAGAATTAACAGGAGATAACTGATATCCATTAAACATGGCACGTGGAACTAGAACAGTCTACCCCAGTCCAGTAAGCGAAATAAAGGGTTCAGTTCAACATTCGTCCGAATAATGTAAAGAGAGAACCTATCTACTCTTTAGCAAGAGGAGAGGAATACATGATCTTCTTTGTACGAAAGTGGAAGTAACAGATTGGACTAGAATTTGAACGAGTTTCGCTAATTCCACTTCTTGTGTAAATAAATCTTTACTGCCAGAACTGATATATTACACCTAAAATATAAATGCTTGTGTAATAACTTCGTGAAAAATGCATTGAAAATCACGAAGAAAGGGATTAACAATGGTCAAGAATTAATGTAAACAGCAGTGTGAGAACACTTCTAGAATACGTACGATGTAAATGCATTGTTAATAAATTTCTAGAATTGCTTCACAACTGATTTTATTGTTGAAATGCATTAAAAAGTCAGGAGGCAAGCAATTGTCTGTGGTCAAGAAGCATTACACGCAGAATTCGACCATTATATGTGTAAGGCACATAAATTCAATGCTAATGGTTTTACTGTAGAAATGTATTGTAAATGAATATGTTGTATAAATGCTTTGCAGTTTGAGGGGAAAAGGATTGTCATTGGAGAAACATTAAGGCAACCGTTATTGACAAAATAGACTGCTGCTATGGTCATTTTAAAACAAAAATAATTAAATATATTAGCGAAACACACATACAATATATATATATATATATATATATATAATGCTATTATCCAACAGGACGTTGGGAAGCTACGCAGATCTAATGTATATGGACGATTATAACATAAAAACAGATTATCACATGTGAGTGTAGATAAATATTTAATATGGCTATAGGTTTATGCGATCCAAATTTACGTTTTACTTCTCGATTTTTCGTTTGGTTGTCTGTACGTGTTTGTCGTATGTTGCGCGAGTTTTTGTTCGTCAATGAGATTCGGTGAAAGAGTTGGGGGGGGGGGTAATAATAGCTCCATCCGTCCCATTTGTGGTATTTTATGAGCTCATGAATGAATTGCAAAATATTGATGAGATCGACCGACGGCAGAAAAAAAAAAATCACCAATTTTATGTGGTTCTCTCCAATGCGGAAAATAATGGGCCATTGAATCTTTTGGTAATTCTATTTTTGTTTTAATTTTTTTATTATTATTTAGAGTTTGTTTTAATTTTTTTATGTTATAGCCAATCCTTCACATATAATCACTACGCCTAACCATAAATTTCCAACAACTTTAGTCAAGCTTCCTTATTCTATATACATAAGCAAGCAACTAATGTATCGTTCTTTTATTTCGCCTCTGCTTTATGCTTATATATATATATATATATATATATATATAGACACTGCGGTCAATACCGATCGACGACAGCCTGTTTCATGCTTAAACGTTTTCTTCAGGCCTCCATTCTAGCATGAAACTGGCTGCTGCTGCTGCTCGGTGTTGACCTCGGTGTCCATTTTATATTTACATACTGTTTATTCCTGACGCTGAGCAAGTTAACACATAAATATACCATATCTTACAACTATATTTTTATCTAATCTAATATATATATATATAAAATTTCTCTCCCTCTCTCTCTCTCTCTCTCTCTCTATATATATATATATATATATATACACACACACACATATCACTCTCTCTCTCTCTCTCTCTATATATATATATATATATGTATATATATTGGTTTGGTGCAAAAATAATGACGTAATGTGGTTTTTGACGTATTTATTAACGTCAAAAAACGACATTATTACGTCATTTTTTTTTGCACCAACCTTATGTATATATAAATATCACACTTTCTCTCTCTCTCTCTCTCTCTCTCTCTCTCTATATATATATATATATATATATATATATATATATATATATCACTCTCTCTCTATATATATATATACATACATTTATCACTCACTCTCTCTCGCTCTATATATATATATACACATTTATCTCTCTCTCTCTCTCTCTCTCTCTATATATATATATATATATATATATATATATATATATAATGTGTGTGCATACAAATACGGACGAAATTATTTTAGTCATATCGTTATCGCTTTTGTCTCTTGTTCGAAAAGTTATTTCCCATGTATGCCGTTTTAACATTAATTATTACCGTGTGTACGCGTGTGCAAGTAAACTCCATGCTTAGTGCGGGCCATTGAAATTGTTTTCGCACGAATCTTAACCCTTTCTGTAGAGTTAGTGGCCACGGTTAAATTTAAAATAAAACCAGAACTGCCCAACACACAGAATTGCCACAGTTTGCAAGTAAAAGTAAAGAATACTGTAAAGCAATTAAACAATATATGCAAGACAAATTAACGGTAATAAAGCAAAACTTTGACAATGTAGGAAAAAACAGATTGGGACTAAGTCGGATGAAACCGAGATCCGGCTTATTTTATGGGCCTGGAAAAATCCCAGCATGCATTTGTCTGCTACTGTTTATAAACCAATACTTCCAGAAAACATTATGTATGTATAATGCAACTGGTCGCCGAGAATGCATGATTTTGAATCTCTTAAAATTATCTGTGTATAGTGCGACCTTTTTTTTTTTTTTTTTTTTCGTAAACTAAAACTGATAATAAAATTTCTCACTATACTCGGTTATATACGGGATGCAATTTCCTTTTTATTGCTCGATTTATTTGTTCTGCGCACGATTTAAGTGATCCTAAATTACAAATTTTCTGTCGTAACTTAATAAACAAGTCATGAAATGTTAAGATACTGACTGAAACACACTTTATTAGCTGCTGGCTGATCGGCTGCCGTTAGAAACGCTTAGAAATCTAATTGTAATATTTAATTGTTTATAAATCAGACACTTTCAAAAATAAAATACTGTGTAGTATAGTTACTTTTAAGCGTAGCTAAGATGTGAGTCATTCCCGCATATATAAAGCGCCCAGTGAGGATCAAACTCACTACTCGGTCGCAAATGATCAAGCGAGACAAGCTTGCTAACCGTTAAGCTACGTTGAAGTTCCCAAGTGTTTATATATATATATATATATATATATATATATATATATATATATATATATACACACACACACAGTGTAACCCGGATATAAGAGATTTTTTTCAGGTCACAAATTAGAGCCATACTTACCTAAACAAAATAGACTAAGCCCAGATATAAGAGAAACCCGGATATAAGAGACTGTCTCCGGTCCCGACAACTCTCTTATATCCGGGTTACACTGTGTGTGTGTGTATATATATATATCTCAAACAGATGTGTACCAAGAGGAAAATTAGACAAAAAAATGTTCGTTACTTATATTTGAACTTGTATATTAACCGCCATATTATATTAATAAACATATCTTTAAAAATAATCAGTTACAGTGTGTGTGTTAAATAATTTACAAAACAGACCACGAATTGTACAGAGCATCATTTGCCGCATTATGCATTGCAAGTGAGTTGCTGGCGTCAAAAGCCATTGTCGTTCTCCCCAGATTTGAAAGCATGGATCAAACTTGTCAGTGATTGTCATACTCGTTAACAAGTCGAGGGCCATCATCTGTATTTGTGTGATTAGTAAGGGCTGTTAAATCAACAATGCATTGTTACGAGGAGGTCTCTCGCTCTAAGCGATCATTGGACCAGTGTTAATTTTGCCGGCACTGATTTATACCTACAAACGCTCCATGACCGATATGGAGCACCTCTTCACCCAGTAATATAACAAATTATATAATACATAAACATTATGTCAATAAATATAACAAATTATATAATACATATACATTATGTCAATCGACAAGAATCAATTATTTTTCATTCACGTACGTGAGGAAGACAATGTTAGCGTCTCCTTCCATCTCCACAAACGTTAATGGATTAGACGTTAGATTGTATTCGATTGTTTTCAGTTACATCGTTATTTCTCTCGAAGGATAATTCTAATAATTGCTCAAACAAAACAAACCCTACAGCAATAATCTCTTCATAATAATAATAATAGACACTGTCTATGAACGGAATATTATTTTCAGTTTTAATACGTAAGCACAGACACTTATCTCTCTCTCTCTCTATATATATATATATATATATATATATATATATATACGCACGAGGGTTGGCTGAAAAATTCATAGGCTGACAAAGATATAAATGTAAGTAGAGATTTACTTCCCCCCCCACTGTCAGGTTGTGACACAAGGTCAGTTTTTAACGTGGGGACCCGAGCGTTTTCACTCGGGCCGCTGGTCTAAGCTGGCCATAGGTTGCCCAAGCTGGTCAGAGCTGGTCTAAGCTAGTCATAGCTGGTCTTGGCTTGTTATAGCCGGTCCAAGCTAGTCGTAGCCGTGATACCACCAGCACAGGGACGGAGCCCCGGGCCAGGTAAGTATATAAATGTAAGTAGACACCCCAGTAGATTAAAGGACTTGCAAATGTACCAGAATACAACAGCTGACTGAACCAGCAATAAATCGAATCGACGCAATAACACTGTCACGAGAAGACGCAATATTTGAAAAGGATGGAGTCGATATTTTAAATATTGAAATGTTTTATTTAGTTGTAGACTTTCGTGTGATAAGCAAGTAAAAAAATTTCCTTCGCCAGAGAACGACATAATAAACTCTTCTAGTTTTCTCTTGGAGAGCATTTTCATATGATTTTAATTCTTGGTTTGTTTTGCTTTTTACTTTTGTATATTGTTTTACCTATTTTCTTTTTCTTTGTTTATTGTTATTTTTGTGGGGATTTGTTTCTCATTGTCTTATTTTGTGGGGAGGGGGTTGTCATTGTCGCTTTTTTTTGTGGGGAGGGGGTTGTCATTGTCGCTTTTTTTTGTGGGGAGGTGGTTGTCATTGTTGCTTTTTTTGTGGGGATTTGTTTGTCATTGTCGTTTTTCTTATGGGGAGGGGGTTGTCATTGTCGTTTTTTTTTTGTGGGGAGGGGTTTGTCATTGTCGTTTGGGGGGGTTGTTTGTCATTATTGTTTAGGTTTTTTATTGTCTTTTTTTGTTGAGAGGGTTCATTTTTGTTTTTTTTAATTTCTCGTTTTGTTTTTGTGAATATTACCTGTTTTTTTTTTTCTTTATTATTATTTGTGTCTTTTTACACTGTTTCTCAGGGGACAGCATGCTGATCACTTTTCATTTCGGCTAAAATAACGAAGTTGGAGTTTTTTAAATGTTAAAATATCGCATATGTACAGCAAAAAAAAAGGCAGCCCGCCATGTTAGCTACATAATGGAGACATGAAACATTTTTTATCCAGTTTTCGCTATTGTGCTTTAGTCATTACAATTTCCATCATTAAACATCTGATACAAACCGATTTTTAATCTTTCAATTCTGTTAAGTTTAATTTCATTGCTACGCTCATAACTTTGGTGTTACCTTTTCACTTTTTCTATGCATATTTCTTCCAGCTATTGTCTTCATATTATTTATTTTTAAATATTTAATTAAGACTAAATTCTTTCTTTTTCTGTTTTCTAGGTAAGTGCCAGTCAAATGACGTCACACCTCTATGAGATCGTCAAGTGACGTCAAGCCTCTATGACATCACCTCGCCAAGAAAGCAAGACTTCTCCGACTACACGTCCAGTAAGGAAAACTATATATTTATTCTGTTTGTCTGTTTTATTAGGTTTCATTTTTGTTTATCTTTCTTTTATAATCTGTCAGTTCAGCTGACAAATACGCATTTTTCTATCTTCTGTCAGTCATTACACACAAGTTGTAAAACGATGCTTTCTCTTAGACGCTGATGACGTTGACGCTGCCCGGCCCGTTTTAGGATCAAAGTGTAGTATCTGTGCTTTGTGATCATGCGGGCTGGCTTCTGTCGAACTCTCTGATGCAGAGAGGAACTCGGAGGAAGCTTTGCCGAAGGGCAAGGTTTCCTTCGGGGAGGTAGACAGGACCTGATCCCGTCCAGGCGGGTTCAAAGGTCATATTTTTGGCCGAGCCTACGGGCTCGCGGGCAACCCACATTAAACCGGCCTTGTGTCACATTTAATCCTCGTGGGTGGATTAATAAATATTAGAATGGGGAATGAGAGATGAGGACAAATAAACGTCATTAGTGATTTACAAAGCGTAGCTCAGATTTGGCACAAAGACGCAGATATGGAGTATTCAGTGAGGATCGAAACGGCTTCTCTGTTGTAATTCATCTTCGAGACGATCTTGCGACCTATTACATCACACCAAAGTTCACATATTTATGTAGTTATACGTAATAATGGCGCCGTTGTTTTAAGTTAGTATTTGGTTATCTTTCGCGAAGGTTTTATTTCAGGTAATAAATCTTTGAGTATTGCTTTTATAATTTCGGAGAAATACATTCAATTAAAAAGAAACTGTGATAAAAAAAAAAAAAAAAAACGGGAAAAAAATACATATTTCAGGTAAAGAAGGTTTTCCAGTAGTAACCACATTTTTCTCTCTCTCTCTCTCTCTCCACATTTCTCTCTCTCTCTCCACATTTCTCTCTCTCTCTCTCCACATTTCTCTCTCTCTCTCTCAACATTTCTCTCTCTCTCTCTCCACATTTCTCTCTCTCTCTCTCCACATTTCTCTCTCTCTCTCTCCACATTTCTCTCTCTCTCTCTCCACATTTCTCTCTCTCTCTCTCCACATTTCTCTCTCTCTCTCTCCACATTTCTCTCTCTCTCTCTACATTTCTCTCTCTCTCTCCACATTTCTCTCTCTCTCCACATTTCTCTCTCTCTCCACATTTCTCTCTCTCTCTCCACATTTCTCTCTCTCTCTCCACATTTCTCTCTCTCTCTCCACATTTCTCTCTCTCTCTCTCCACATTTCTCTCTCTCTCTCTCCACATTTCTCTCTCTCTCTCCACATTTCTCTCTCTCTCTCCACATTTCTCTCTCTCTCTCCACATTTCTCTCTCTCTCTCCAAATTTCTCTCTCTCTCTCTCCAAATTTCTCTCTCTCTCTCTCCAAATTTCTCTCTCTCTCTCTCCAAATTTCTCTCTCTCTCTCTCCAAATTTCTCTCTCTCTCTCTCCAAATTTCTCTCTCTCTCTCTCCAAATTTCTCTCTCTCTCTCTCCAAATTTCTCTCTCTCTCTCTCCAAATTTCTCTCTCTCTCTCTCCAAATTTCTCTCTCTCTCTCTCCAAATTTCTCTCTCTCTCTCTCCAAATTTCTCTCTCTCTCTCTCCAAATTTCTCTCTCTCTCTCTCCAAATTTCTCTCTCTCTCTCTCCAAATTTCTCTCTCTCTCTCTCCAAATTTCTCTCTCTCTCTCTCCAAATTTCTCTCTCTCTCTCTCCAAATTTCTCTCTCTCTCTCTCCAAATTTCTCTCTCTCTCTCTCCAAATTTCTCTCTCTCTCTCTCCAAATTTCTCTCTCTCTCTCTCCAAATTTCTCTCTCTCTCTCTCCAAATTTCTCTCTCTCTCTCTCCAAATTTCTCTCTCTCTCTCTCCAAATTTCTCTCTCTCTCTCTCCAAATTTCTCTCTCTCTCTCTCCAAATTTCTCTCTCTCTCTCTCCAAATTTCTCTCTCTCTCTCTCCAAATTTCTCTCTCTCTCTCTCTCTCTCTCCAAATTTCTCTCTCTCTCTCTCCAAATTTCTCTCTCTCTCTCTCTCTCTCTCCAAATTTCTCTCTCTCTCTCTCTCTCTCTCCAAATTTCTCTCTCTCTCTCTCTCTCCAAATTTCTCTCTCTCTCTCTCTCTCCAAATTTCTCTCTCTCTCTCTCTCTCCAAATTTCTCTCTCTCTCTCTCTCCAAATTTCTCTCTCTCTCTCTCTCTCCAAATTTCTCTCTCTCTCTCTCTCTCCAAATTTCTCTCTCTCTCTCTCTCTCCAAATTTCTCTCTCTCTCTCTCTCTCCAAATTTATCTCTCTCTCTCTCCAAATTTCTCTCTCTCTCTCTCTCTCTCTCTCCAAATTTCTCTCTCTCTCTCTCCAAATTTCTCTCTCTCTCTCTCTCCAAATTTCTCTCTCTCTCTCTCTCCAAATTTCTCTCTCTCTCTCTCTCCAAATTTCTCTCTCTCTCTCTCTCCAAATTTCTCTCTCTCTCTCTCTCCAAATTTCTCTCTCTCTCTCTCTCTCCAAATTTCTCTCTCTCTCTCTCTCTCTCCAAATTTCTCTCTCTCTCTCTCTCTCTCTCCAAATTTCTCTCTCTCTCTCTCTCTCCAAATTTCTCTCTCTCTCTCTCTCTCCAAATTTCTCTCTCTCTCTCTCTCTCCAAATTTCTCTCTCTCTCTCTCTCTCTCTCCAAATTTCTCTCTCTCTCTCCAAATTTCTCTCTCTCTCTCCACATTTCTCTCTCTCTCTCCACATTTCTCTCTCTCTCTCTCTCCACATTTCTCTCTCTCTCTCTCTCCACATTTCTCTCTCTCTCTCTCTCCACATTTCTCTCTCTCTCTCTCTCTCTCCACATTTCTCTCCACATTTCTCTCTCTCTCTCCACATTTCTCTCTCTCTCTCCACATTTCTCTCCACATTTCTCTCTCTCTCTCCACATTTCTCTCTCTCTCTCCACATTTCTCTCTCTCTCTCCACATTTCTCTCTCTCTCTCCACATTTCTCTCTCTCTCTCCACATTTCTCTCTCTCTCTCCACATTTCTCTCTCTCTCTCCACATTTCTCTCTCTCTCTCCACATTTCTCTCTCTCTCTCCACATTTCTCTCTCTCTCTCCACATTTCTCTCTCTCTCTCCACATTTCTCTCTCTCTCTCCACATTTCTCTCTCTCTCTCCACATTTCTCTCTCTCTCTCTCCACATTTCTCTCTCTCTCTCTCCACATTTCTCTCTCTCTCCACATTTCTCTCTCTCTCTCCAAATTTCTCTCTCTCTCCAAATTTCTCTCTCTCTCCACATTTCTCTCTCTCTCCACATTTTTCTCTCTCTCTACATTTTTCTCTCTCTCTACATTTTTCTCTCTCTCTACATTTTTCTCTCTCTCTACATTTTTTTCTCTCTCTACATTTTTCTCTCTCTCTCTCTCTCTCTCTACATTTCTCTCTCTCTCTCTCTACATTTCTCTCTCTCTCTCTCTACATTTCTCTCTCTCTCTCTCTACATTTCTCTCTCTCTCTCTCTACATTTCTCATTGTCGAAGTCTGATTTTTTTATTATCTGTCGAAGTGTATATTATGATCATTTGTGAATATCTATGCTGATGATACAACGGTATCTGAGCGCTTCTCCAAATCACGTGATGACCATAGTCTGGTAGCTGATATCTCTCTTCTTTAACAGCTCAGCAGGATATAAACTGGTTAGTCACATTTAATGCCTTGGAAAGAAAACTGGTGACGTTTCTTAATCACCAAACGGTCCCTGAAATTCCACTTATCACAACGAACGGGTGTTCGCTCTGGGAGGCCCGTGCCTTTGGCACCTATTACGACTTAAACCCAACACGGAACTCAAGTGGATCTCATACATAGGATTCATCGCTAAAGACGCTGGAAAAATGGCCGGTTTCCTGTGCTGCTTCAGTAATCACCTGACTCCCAACGCTATATTCTACCTTTTACAATAGCCAGATCAGACCACTTTTTCACTCGGATAGTCCAAAAGAGTCTCCGCGTCCTTATGGGTGATGAATTATGTTCCACCTTGCATTCACATTCTCGCGGACCAAACGCCGCAAGTAGCTTGCTGCTCTGTCTCTATTTTCATGGAAACTGTTCAGATGAACCACGTTGCTTAACTTTAACCTCCACGGCGAAGACCTGCCAAGACACGCACATAGTAGCGATCAACCCTTATCTCTTTATATTCTGTTGTTTCACTCGAGGAGCAGCTTCTTAGAAACTGCTACTTTGTGGAACTGTCAAGAGAATGCGTCCTCGACAATTCCGATCATAAACCATGGTTAATCGGAGGTTCTAAAATCTATTCGAAAACCGGAATTATATATTAAAAGAAATGAGGTTGACAGCTTGGGTTGAAAAAAATGGTAGACACTACTTGATGAGTTTTAGTGAACGATGGTAAAACAAGTTAGTTCGAGCAAAAGAAGACTTGAAGTTGTGAAGGGCTATGTTCGCTCTTACCTTGAAAAATGACCAAGTTACTCTGTATCTAAATAATGTCCAATAGGAATCCCATATTAAGGAAATTAAATTACAGAAGGTATTTCAGAAATTCTTCCTTGCAAACAAAGACGAAATCGTGAACCAAAAACATAAAAAAAAAACACGCGTCTCTTGTAAATTAACAAATTACATTAACGAGTTTTTCCATACCGGCAAACAAACCTTTCACTTAATTTTCTCCCGACATTCCGGTGTTGTTTGGAAATATGAAAGATCCGTGTTTCCCGACGTCACTCAGGAAATTCGGAACTAGTTTACATCCGCCGCAGCCTAGCAACGTTTGCAGTTGTCAGATCTCGTGTGATTTCCTGATGTGTACACAACGCCACATAGCAAAAGTCAAGCGCCAGTCGTTTACAGCTTTTACTGCGCTTCTATCGCCATTAGTGTGTGAGAAAGAGAGTACGCGTGGAGTTGCGAAATAATGTTTCCATGTTCACCAGTCTGTTATATCAAAAAGCTGATTGGACAAAACTGTTGACACGTTTGTTCAATAAAAGGGAAGAACAAAAATAAATAAATAAATAAATAAAATATCTCCGAACTGTTTCCTTTAGCTATGTCGGTCCAATTTGCAAACAACATCACACTTCAAAAGCATTCTTCTCTACCCTCCACTGTTATTGGGCGAAGTCAACCCGACAGAATTCTTGCAATACCCTTCGCTACCACAACTATTTGCATTCAAAATCGGCCAAAACTACTTTAATTTCAGAAATGGTGCCAAATAACAACAGAGAAAAATATAAGGGAAACAAAATCCTTGGCGGTGCGGGTAGAGATATGAATGAGAAGTAATAATGAGTGAACGAAAGTCGGGTGGCCGAAAACCATGCAGACGGCCAACGAAAGGACATTTCTCATAATAAAAGATTATTTTTTGAATGACGGACAAAATATTGAGATTGGCAAAGAATGAGTTTTTAAAAAAACCTATTTCCATACGGTAGTTTCGTATTGTCCACTTTATTGGACGAACTGTGTTCCGATAATGCACCGGAAGAGAATTGGTGCGAATTGGCGAGACGCGGCACTCGGTTGCCTAAAGAAAACGAGTAATTTTTTTTCCACACAAAACCAAGTTAAGTTTTCTAGATAACTAGTAGCCGGAGTTGCTACTAATGATGACTATATAGACAGTGGTAATATTACTGTTTGTGTGCCTTCATAGGCAATGAAGAAATGTCTGTCAGATATACCCCGGGCGAAACTGATTGAATCTCTAATACATATTCAAATGATACTTCCACTACTGCTGATCAAAGAGTTAGCTATTCTTTTTTTTCCTGTCAACACATAAAACTTTCGTATATATATCTATATATATGTTCGTTTTATCTATGTCTATTTCATTTTTTTTTATGTGATGACTAAAAGATTTCTCTCCACTTGTTCGTATCTTCCAAACTCTGTTCGTAACACTTCGATAATTACTTACCTCATTCTATTGCTAGATATTGATCTGCTCAGGCAACGATTGCTCATTCAATCGAATTATTACTCGCGTGTTGTTTCTGGATATGATTGAATCTTCACCTTTCTCATTTTTTTCTTATATATACACACACACTATTCATCTCACTCTCTCCTGACACACGCAAATATGACTTCAAAATATCAAGAAGACACTACTTCACCGTTGCCAAGAACCCATCCCCAGACGATTCTGAATCGTCTGAGGATCGCTTCTTGCCGTGACACTTCTATTCACAACAAATTGTGTCTCATTGATATTTTAGAATGATATTCCTGCTTCCAACTACGTACTATTTCTTTTTTTTATACTGCATTTCTTAATCTGGGTTATGGAGCGCTTGAGTTGAGTTACATTATTTTTTTTTCTTTTTCCTCGACACAGCTAGCAAGGGTTAATGTTTCTTTTCTTTTATCTTGTTTATGTAAGTTCATTAATCATATATATATTCAAAGAATCAACAATAGTTCAGTTGACGTATCTTATTGACAGTTTCGATGCACTCGTCAGGGTGAGAGGATCGATAAATCTATTGTAATTATCATCAGGTATCAGATATATACTCGTCGGGATAATCCTTAATCCTAACGTCAAAATTTCACCTTCTTAACAGGTTAATTTCGTTTAAAAGCAATCTTTCAGTTTAGAACCAATTAACATGTTATCTTTTTTTAATTTCATATCACCATATATACATACTAAACTATACTTATATATGTACACATATGTTGTTGATTTTTTTTGTCTTTTTGCTTATCATTTGAGAGATATGTAGTTCGTTATTATTGATAATTTCCCATCTATCATCCGTTGTATTAAAATTTTACAATTATTTTCAAATTCATTATAGATTCAATTTTATTTGACTACTATATATTATTGACTTTTGGCAAAGATTTATCGGTTAAATTGTAACTATATTTATTGTATCTAAAGGAAAAGACGACAAAGATTATTGAAAAATATTTATCCTAATATAAATATATTTTTTATTTAGTTTCAATTTCAATTTTTTTTTTTTTTTTATCATTTTTCATAAATATGTATTTTATAATCTATTTTTACTTTTTTTTCTAGTTTTTTGAACGCTAATCACAAATTCAAATATCTGTTAAATGATTGGCAATAATAAAATTTTGCAAGGCAATATGTATGTATGTATATGTTTGATATACACGCATAGTCCTTATAAAAAGAAATTACATGACAAAATTGTTTTGCTACATTTTTTTCGTTCATATGTAGGGGCAGTTTTTTTTTTTTTTTTTTTTTTTAATAATTTTTAAAAAATATATATTTATTAATATAGAATTGTTACACTTTAATTGTATATCTTGGACCATTTCTAACGTAAAAAAATTCAAAACTTACGATTCATTCCAAAATAATGATAAAGGCTACAGAAAACTTCAAACATTTTGTGATTTTTGTAAGACAAAACAAATAAAATAAAAAAGTCTATTAGTCTAAAATAGACAACTAAGTAGAAAAAAAATTAACAATGGTTTTATATGTATATACACCGAGTGTAACAGGAAAATTGTCCAATTATTTCGTTTGGTTTCTTTTACGGTATAGCAACTTCAATTCCGACAAAACTTTTATTGTTGGTAATATTTTGTTTTGTCAAAAATTTATTTCCGTTAATAATTTTTTACTTCAAAACTGTATTGCTGGTAATATTTTTTTATTTTCAAAAACGTATTGTTGGTATATATATATATATATATATATATATATATATATATATATATATATATATATATATATATATATATATATATATATTCAATGTTTTGTTGGTATTTTTTTTTTTTTACAAAAATGTATTGCTGGTAATAGTTATTTTTCTTCAAAAATTTATTGTTGATAATTGTTTACAAAGTACTTCTGGTTTTAAAACCTATTTTTAAACTTCCATAGTATTTTGATCCCAGTTTAGGGGTAAACTATTTGCCCATAGCTGAGACCCTAACAGATGCTACCACCCCGTGTCATGGTGGAACTGAGAACACCAGAAATTAAGAGGTGGTTCCACGCTACTCAAAGCCTCCTGATCAGAGGCTTTGCTGATGGATGTAATTTATCGTCTTACCCAGGACGCTCCAAATATTAGGTTTTGCTTTGAACCATTGTATGTTATAAATGATATATATATATATATATATATATATATATATATATATAATAAAAGGTTCTATTTTCAACTTATTCAAAATTATCTTCGCTTTCTAACCTTCTGTCTTTGAGTAACAAGGGGTGCCTCAGAGGTTTCATGTACTATTTCATTTTCAAGTCTTTTTCCACTTCTCAAATCTGAAACTCCTCTCTTACGCGCGAAACGTCTTTAGATTGAGTGCGAATTCTCCAATTGATATCTTTAGCTCCAAGCTGAAATGATCCCCACCCCTTTCTGTTGTGATCCACCTGATCCAGTTATTCTCTCCACTTTTCCTTCTTTCTAAAACTTATTCGTCAATTCTCTTGACGGTTGTTGAATGGAATTTGAAGTTGGAAGCCAGAGTATGAATGTTGGTACCATTACTGAAGGTCTTAATGACGTTTTTTTTCTTTTTCCCTCTCACCATTTCTCATTTGGGAAGACCTAGTGGAGTTGATACAAAACAATTTTGAACTGTTCTTTTCTATCTGAATAACTCAAAGGGGTTTTCATTGATTCTTTCGACAAATCGTGTCAAGATGCTTAATTTAAAAAAAATAAACCTCAATTAGTGAGTTTTTTTTTTCTAGATATTAAACATTTTGTGGGAGGGACAATTATGGTCTTACGCCCGGGATATATATATATATATATGTATGTGTGCGTTTTCAAGCATGCTCGTACATGTGTTTAAATATAACTCTTGAAAATGAATTCAACCATGAAAGAATCTGTCGCCACTCTGAAAGACAATAGTTATTTTACATTGTCTGAAACTGAGTAATACATATTCTGAACTTTGACTCGATTGTTCCGCCTTACTGATTTATTAATCACTTTAAATTGTTATTTCTTTATTAATTTAGAGCACAATATTCTATTTTCTATGTACCAGTGTCTGTGTGTATATATATATATATATATATATATATATATATACACACACAATGTTGAAACAAACATGAATTGTGTATGTGTGGAAATCCGTTCTCTAAAATGCATAATCTCTTAAATGTTTTTTTTTTTTTTTCTGGGACAGACGTAGACCCGGTGAAGCATTCTGGCTTGTCGATCTACAAACAAGGATATTGACTTAAATTGTCATTGACTAAGTTTCTTATATTTCCTTCTGTGTATACCTTGCTTTGCATTATATAAAATTCACTTCACTTGCCATTTTCCCCAAAACGAGAATTTTCTTTGTCCAAACGGAAAATTGAAGCTACGCATAAATAAAAAATTGACTAATGTAATGAACACGACAGATCATAAAAACGACTTGTCTGACATCGATCCGAGAATTGTATTTATAAAACTGAAGGTCAACGCGTATTGTAGAAATCTTACAAAGATCTGGGAAATAAATGGGCTGTATATTATTCTAACACTCAAAGTTTAAAAAGAAAAGGAAATGTTTATTATATTTCTTTTCCGACAGGGGAATAACATAGCCTCGATAAAAATCATATTTTTCTCAATTGTCTTGAGATGCGATGTCATAGTTTTAACATTGCGTCAATGAAATCTGACATTTGATTCCTTTGTTACTAAGGAGAGAATTTTAATTTTAAAGTTGCTAAATGTTCTTTTGAGACAAGAGAAGACGTGTTCAGGCAAAACTGACATCTGTGATGTTAGAAATTATCTGCTAAAAGAAGTTGTGAATACTTCTGCGCAGACAACAAACTGATCCGGAATCACCTTCGATCATCCGCCTGCTTGCGAGGAAGGATTTCTTTTTCGTACTCCGACATCAGGAATAGAAGAAAAAAAAGCTTAAACTTTCTCATGCATTCCATTAGCTTTTTCATCTCAATCGATTACATATTTTTTTTCATTTAACAAAAATGAATCCAACTAATAGCAAGATGATTTCGTTTTGTTGTTGTTTTTGTTTTTGTTTTTTTTTTCTTAATGCATTCATTCATGGATTTCACTCCCCATCCACAAAAAGGATCAGAGATTAAACTGATTTCATAGTCGGCCATTTGTGCGTTTTGTTTGAAATTCTCAGGCCCCTTAATCCTGCAATCTAATCCATCACTGAGAACAATGCAATGAATGTGTCATGGAAAAGAAATGTAAAAGAAGAAAAAAAAAAACGATACATTATACGCCCCTTCAATCTTACGCCTCATACCAAACTAACCAGCCGAATGAATTTCAAGCGAATATGTATTAGTTTACCTGTGATGTAAAATTTAGATTTACAGAGAAGAAAAAAGAAAGCCTATATAAAACTTAAAAAAAAAAATGCTGTGTTGTAACTATTGGCTTATTCAGATTTAATTCCTGGTGTTCTATTTTCTAATCACAACGTTTCGACCGCTTCTTTTATTGTTCCTTCTTTTTGGGGAGACGGGAGGAGATTGTCAAACATTGCTCCAAGGAAGCCACTTTCTTACAAGTTTTAAATCTTATTTATTGATCTTTTCAGCCTTTCGTTTTTGGGTGTCTTGAATTTAAAATCCCGCTTTTTCTTTTTCGTCACAGTCATTCCAATACGAAAAATTCAATTATTCAGGCATCGTTTTAACAGAAAATGGAAAATGTATCGTAGACAGCCGAAGGTTCATGGTAGCGCGAACTATATCTTCCAAAAAGCCTAAACAAAGTACTAAGAAAACAGGGAAGATTCGATAAAAACAAAGAAATGAGTGCTGAATTGTACTATCAATCTTCCGATATCCCTAGACACTTTCCACGCAGATGAAGAGAAAATTTCAGACATCAGATGTGGTTCTACAGAAGGATGATTAGAATACCACTGATGTGAGCAATGGAGAAGTTTTAAGGAAAATAGAAACAAAAATGAGACAACTAATAATAAGAAAAAAGATAGTTTTAATTTCTTATATACATTATTAACAAAGAATGTTTGGAGAGTTTGGCACTCACAAGTCATACCGAAGTTAAGAGGGGCGTAAGGAAACAGCATTTCATTTACTAGGAGCTTGCGGAATTGGGTGGGAGAACAGGGAGAAGTGTTAGTAAAGAGCTATAAAAGACAAGGGTGTTAAGATGTGACACATTTTAAAGGCACATGTCACATAAGATTCATGTGTGCTGTTAATGTCTATGCTTGGAGTGCTGATCTTTTTGAGTGTATTATTTTTTCTGCTTCGTCTAAATGAAAGAACATTCAGAGTAAGCTCGGCAAGATTGCAGATCGCAAAATAGTCAGTCCCCGGCTATGAGATGCACTCGATCTTAAATCAATTTATGCAAATTTCCTGAAGTCATTGCAATTGCGGTGGAGAAAATCCTGGACGATCATAAAGATTGAGAAGAATTTGAATCAAATTAAGAACATGTCTAGAGAAATCTTTGCTGACCTGTAAGTGACTCTCTGATTATAAAGCCTGAACTAGCTAATTCAGTTATTAAAATCTGAAACTGAAATGAAATTTTCTCTTGCAAATTCAAATAATATAGGAAATATCAAATAGCCTAAAATAAATTTAAACCAGATTTACAAAGTTCTGTATCATAAATTATTCAAAAACATTTAAATAAATTACATGAAATATATACACGTAAAAATGTGTAAATTAGGTAATATCTAGGTAATGTCTATCGCAGCGTGGCTTGATGTAAGAAGGCTATGGTTGGCGTGATCAAAGGGTTTTTATGATAATTGGTAACTTGGTAAAGGTTAAAGAAAATTCAAATGAAGTGTGGAGAAACCTGAAAGTTTTTTTAAATGCTTATGTTTCATTTATTTAAGATTTTATCTTAACATATAACCACAAAAAGTGCCCAGATCCTTTATTGTCTGAAGATGGCCTTAACGTGAAAAACGGAATCAGGATTTCGGCTTGGAATCCTTGAACCTTTTGTGTGTCTGTTACAACTCTTAGATTGATTTCTAGCGACATTGAACACTGTAGGCTTTTTTTAAAAGTAGTTGTGTGTCTTTTCTGTTTTCCTTGTTTTCTATGACAGGCCTGGTATTGATTGGGCTGCTTCTGACAGTTTTTATTTACCGATTCAATGGTTTATTATATAAGTTTTGCTTAGTCTGTCTAAAAGCATTTAAAGTGGGGCACTCATTGTGTATTATTATTATTATTATATTAATAATAATGACCAGTTATGAGTTTGCTATCGATTACTAACCGGCGATGCACATATTTTGAATGTTTACATAACAAGTATTTTAAGCGCTCTCTTGGAAAGGACAAAATAAGGCGGCTTGTAAAATGTTTGAAGTCTTTATTCCATTATTTTCTGTTCACGCTTAAAAACACTTGTTCAATTTGACAAACCAATTTTTCTAAGAAATGAAATCAAGATGAGACAACGTATAGAAATCGAACACGGCTCTCTGCCAAGAAAATCAATAAGAACATGGTGTTGATCACCAACGAATACCCTAACTATCAACAGCCTACTTCTTTTGACTTGTCCTCACAGGAAATCAACAGTGGTGCTGGAAAATGGTAATTTTTCGATTATTATTTTGGGACGACTTACAAAGAAAACGATTCGAATTGTTTCTGAAATAAATTCTGTGAACAGTCTCTTATGTTATTTGTAACGAGTGATATCTTTTTTCACATTTAGTGGTATTCATCGGGGAACAGAGGACAGCAAGTCCTCAGCAATAGCAACTCAGTATGTAGCTGATTTATTAATTGATAATTGTCGGTTGTTTAAATGTCGTCGAGAGGGTTTCGATTCTTAAAATCTTTCACTATTTTCTATGACCTCTTTGGCCTCTTCTCTCTTTTCATTGGCCGCTTCCCTCTTTTCATTGTCCTCTTCTCTCTTTTCATTGGCCTCTTCTCTCTTTTCATTGGCTTCTTCTCTCTTTTCGTTGACCGCTTCTCTCTTTTCGTTGGCCGCTTCCCTCTTTTCGTTGTCCGCTTCTCTCTCCCTATTTTTGCAATTTTTTTTCTTTTTCATTTTTACGATTTATTTCTCACCCGTTTCTTTCTTTTTTTTTAATGATTTTTGTAAGGCGATAAAACCACGAAGACACAAAGGATTACTAAGAATGAAGTAAACTGAGAAAACATTACTAAGAAGAAAAAGATTCAAGGAGATTATTAGTATATATGTTCTGTCGCCCGGTTCACACACCACACCTTCCCCTGTCTTTTGAACAGGAGTAGACTTAGCCTTGTTTCCTGTTTGGGGTTCGCTTTCCAGTTACTTCTAAAGTTTGTTCCTTCTTTTTCACTTCCGGTGGCCCATTGCATCTTAATGGCATTAATACCTTGGAGTGGTGCCTCTTAATCTGTAACGCTCTTCTACGAGTGGCTCTTCTGCCTTGTTCAAAGTGAACATCCCTATGAAAACATTAAATAAAAAAAAAAACGACGACAAATTTAATCGTAGATATCATTAGCTGTTCGGCCTAGACATGTTTTGTCTTTTCTTTCACACTCGATCTTATATTTCCCATCTCCCTTGTCTTTTTTTTTTTTTTTTTTTTTTTAAACCCAAATGCGGACTCGTTTTCCTGAACGGGAGCCTTATTTTTTATTTTATTTTCATTATGTTCTCACCAACAGATTCCCAATGAGTAGAATGAGGTTAACATATTGCTGTTACTTTCCTTATTTTCAATATTAGTTCCCATACAGCCGCTATCTCATCTATTGATGAGATAGCGGCCTATTAATTCCCAGTGTTAGGAATAGGGTTGTAAAACCTGCCTGAATTCAAAAGGTGCAGGGGAGTAAAAATTGTGACATGTCGTCAAAAAAAAACTGAAAACCTGTAAAGAATATCAAAAGGAAAAATGCTCATGAAAATGCCGCCGTTTTTAAGGACTGATCACCACTCAGGGAAATATGTATGTAACTAGTGAGGTTTTAATGTAGCTTAACCGTTGAGTTCCAGGGCATCTTTGTCGAAAATCAGTAAAAATTAAGTTCTTTTTTTTTTTTTTTTTTTTACCACGATGTGTTTCAATACCTATTGAGTTTTATTCATTTCCGTATATCTTATCGATAAAATAAAATAATCAAATTTAATGCTTGTCCAGTATCGGAAAATGTCTTGAAATAAATTCCATTCGAAGATCAATGAGCATTAAAAGGTTCAATAACGTATTTGCAAGAATTGAAAATAAATTAATGTCGACAAAAGGATAGCGTGAAGTGTATCGACAAAGAAAAAAATGGATTCGGGAAGCAGGTTTGAAATTCCACCGTAGTTTGTTGCATTCCCTTTTTCTTCTTTTATGCTGTGTAGGCGATCATAGCTCTCCACAACATTCCGTCCTTTGTCGCCTTTAATAAAAGTCATCTTCTTGCGATCTCTCCTAATCCCTGTTTTGTCAACCATTTACATTTTAGCTTATTAGGTACGTTAAACACTGCTTTTCTTTTTCTCTCTCTCTCTCTATCTCGTAAAATTTTCCAAGGCCTCTAAACTTCGTAATTAGAAAATTGATAAATAGAGCTCTTCTTCCGCAGTATTTACAGAGCTCTTTAGCTTTGGGTAGAGCCTAATCTAGAAAAAGTATAGTACTAAATGAAGAATCGTAGAGATGCCAATGGCAACCACTCTAGTGTATTTATTTAAAAGCAATTCAAAGGAAAGAAAAGGTGGAAAGTATCAAGAGAACCTCGCCAATATTTAAATTCATTTGCTTATTCCTTTTTTTTTTTTTTTTTTTTTTTTTCTGCATTTTTTAATTGTATTAATTCGAAGACTTTTCCTTCCTCTACTGATAACGCTTTTGCAAAAGTTATGTTGGAGTCGAGTGTCTGCTTTTCGTTTCTAAACTTCGTTCTTCCTTTTCTAAACTTGGCTTTTAAAATTCATCATGGTTAAGAATTTATCCAGAAGTGCTGGCTGTTCAAATCTCGACATATGAAGTGGGTGAGCCGAGTTCAAATTCTGTGATTGTCAAATTCACTCTCAAGCAAATATCCTTGGTAGAAAAAGAATCTGTCGTCTTTCCCACCAGCAATGCAGACTGTATTCTGCAGTCGTAGTTGGTAATTAGTCTAGGAGAAAGAAAACTCTAAATTCAAAACCGTATGTCTCTCTGGTGGAACGCATACTTGAATTGTAACTTATGCACAGTTTAAGTGTAAAACATACTTTGGCTCGGTGACAGTTGAAGAAACACATTGGTTTTCAGTGTGCCTTCAAGTCGAAACACTTCTAATGATTAAAATAATTTTATTAAATTAGCCTATTTATGACTCCTCACCAATAACTTTTCTTGGTTACAAATATTTTTTATGGTAACTGTTCTAATGAGATATTTTCCCACGTGACAGGACTATGTGAATTTAAGCCTACTACTAGATTGGCAACGAGATATCATGGTTTTTCTGTTGATCTTACTAGATGCAACCGCCGATTCTATTGTAAGAGTTTCTTTTCTCGCACTTCTCACCTGTGGAATTTACTTCAGATTTCTTGCTATGTTGAAAAATGTTAATATAACGTCAATCGCCATCTTCTGTCATCGTGCACCTTATTACTTTTATTGTTTTTTTTCTCGGTCTTCCACAATATTTTTTCACTCGATGTAAACCCACTGAGTCCTAGTGGCATTAACGCCTTACTTAGGGTGAAATGATAAAAACAAATGTAAGAAATGGAAAATAATTTCAGCTATATTAGGTGTAGGAAAGTGACCAGTGTATATATATATATATATATATATATATATATATATATATATATATATATATATATATATATATGCATGTTTCATTAAATAATACATAAATCAAAAAACACACGGATGAAACAGCAATGATAGTCCCCCTTTGCTGCATGAAAAATTTCAAAGTAACGACAAATTCGTATATACGAGACGCGGAAGCGAAAATCGCGTCGCAGCTCGACGTAACGCATGACCACGCGAGAGTGAAAAACGAGAAGTATTAAGTATGGTAAGTCGTTGATATAAACCAATGGCTTCTGTTATAAATTAAAGGCATTTAAGAATATTTGTGGAGATTTCATAGTTTATTTTGTTCAGGTTAGGTTTCAACTGTTTTCTGTACAAAGCTTGAAGAATTTTTAATTTTTGTTTATTGTTTTCATGTTTAAGTATAGTTGTTTTGTGAGCAAGGATTTTCCGGAATTGAGTACGCGGGCAGGCATGTTGTTTTAAATGTCTAAAAATGTTAGAGTTATCATTTAAATGTAGAGTCAAGCGCCGTGAATGCGAGTTTGTAGTGTGACCAACATAAATATTATTTAATCCATTGGAGATACAATCTCCCAAAGGGCACTTGAATTTGTAAACTGTTGGTTTTCTGCAAATTGCTAACGGGGAGGGGGGGGGAAGAATCATTGCGAATAGTTAAGTTGGATATACTAGATTTAGTGTAGTATATGATTAACCTAATTCTTCTGCTAGTATCTGTTGTAGATATATTAGTATTTACAATTTTTTTTAGTATATTTTCATCTTTTTTATAATTAGTACACAATTTACTACGATAAAAGAGGTTAATATGTTTGGAATTAGTTGAAGCAGTATTATGTTCTATTTGCGAGTATTAAGACTTCAAAGAAAGTATTTTATTTGTTAATCAACTATATAGTTTGGAAAGCTATTATTATTAAGTGTTTGTTTTATATTCTTTAGTTCACTGTAAAAAATCTGTTTTGTAGATGAATTAAACATATATACAGTGTAACCGGGATATAAGAGAAACCCGGATATAAGAGACTTCTTCTCCGGTCCCGACAACTCTCTTATATCCGGGTTACACTATATACACACACACGCACACACACACACACATATATATATATACATACACACACACACACACATATATATATATATATATATATATATATATACACACACACACACACACATATATATATACACATATATGCGCACTCACACACATGTATGTATATATATATATATATATATATATATATATATATATATATATATATACACACACATATATATATATTTGTGTGTGTGTGTTATTAGGTCTTTTCTGCCGATATTAGATCATTTGCTATTATTAATGAGTTTGTTTTACAAAACACGGACTTATTTCTTATTATAGTTGTTTGATCTTATAACTTCATTCCGTTCGTGTTTTTGTAAGTGACTTCCTGTCATATATGCCTTATGGTATAGAATAGCATCTTTATCTTCTAACTCCTGTATTGAATTTTTTAAAATTCATGGAAAATATGGTGCGACGATTTGATATATATATATATATATATATATATGTCTTCATTTTAAGAAGGCGATAATGCCACTAAAACTCATATTTATTTCTTTACGAATTTGTTAATTTATAAATTGTCGCGGAATTAAAATAAGCAGAAGGCAGAGATCAAGAAGAAAATGCTATCAGTCTGGTACATCTTCATTTTTTGCTGAAAACGGGAGGATTGTAAATCTTCCCTTCATAGAAATCAAGATGCCATCTGTGTTACGGTGAGGCTTAGTCTGATGGATTAAGTCGATACTTAAATTTGCTATTGTCATTTAATTTACATCAATAGTGACTGTCATGGGTGGGGGCTTTCTGTACGTGTAAGTCACGCTAAAAGTAGCGATTCTTCTGCGATCTTTCAAGTTAAGCACCCACTAACCTGTTCTGGAACAAATGGTAAAAAAACAAAAAAAAACACCACTGGAATTCGAGGAGAGTGCGAAAAGTAATATTTCTTAAAATGAGTTTCCGATTTGAGCTTAGATCAGCTTGGTAGAGCAATATCACTGTCAATGGCAAGGAGATACCGTCTCTAAAAATGAACCGTTACTTGGAGTTGTAATCAATAATTGTAGTAAATTCAGTTGGATTGCAATTGGGAAACATCAGAATTACTCAATCGCAACATTCACCGTTCGCGGAAGATTCGAAGAAAGTTAGAATTCTCTCTTTCAAATATATGCGTCTTTATAACACGAGACTTGTTATAGGGACTTTTGTTCTCATCTTCAGCTAAATAGCACAATTTTCAGAGTCAGTTATAAGAAGGTGGTGCATGAACTGCCCAAAAGCCAATGACCAATCTCATTAGCCCACGCCCCGGCTAGTTTCTGTGCTGCAGTATCATTATTTAGATCTAAGTAAAACTAAAAGAAAGAAAGTCTGTAGGGACCAGGAAATTTTTTTTCGTTCTTTTCTGACTTCTCCTCCCATTTTTTTTCCGATTCAATAACAAAATCAGTATTACTCTGAAGGCGTCTTGACTCTCAGCCGCATCGCCAATGTGAACAGGCGCACGGTTAATCCATACTTGCGCGCCACTTCCCGCCCAATCAATTTCACCCCCAATCCAATAATATCGGTGTGTAGCGTGAAAAATGTTCTCTGACCTGAAATTACATACATCAAAAGATCATAGTGGTTCGTTAACCTTGGCTACGTAACTATTCGACTTGGAGATTAACTATTTTTTTATACAATTTTCGAATTTTTTATTTGTCCTTTTTTTATGTTTCTCTATTAAATGTACTCATTATAACGATTATTAGTAGTGATAGTGTTTATAATTTGATGGCTATTAATGATAGCTGCAGCAATCGTTATATTAGAAACATTTCTTCGTCGTTGTCGTCTTTTTATTATTATTATTATTATTATTGTACCGGTTTGTCTGTGATTATTTGAACGATTCTCTTAAATTTTAGTGAATCACTGATGGCTGTCCTTTTATTTTCGCCATTTTCATACGAGTCTTGAATTCTTGTAGAGATTACCAAGACAGAAGCTTATATTTCTGCTTCAAATTCTCGATCATTATGCTGAAAACTCTAACATTTGTAAAGAGTGATGGCTTACGGGCACGCACATGTATACGCACATACACACATACAGTTGCTCGTAAAGTAATATTACCTTATCAAGAAAATACCTAGCAGATAATCATCACAAGACTGGGTGTGGTCGCAAGAATATTGCGCAGTCGAACACTTGGCCAGTTCCCTACACTTATCTGAGTTGAAAACTTGAGAGGTATCTATTTATTCGTATCGTGACTTTGGCAAGTGAACCTGGCGGGACCTATCCCATTCCCGGTCAAAGTTCCGTTGATTCAG
>OZ010595.1:67495037-67512537 GCA_963932145.1 Acanthosepion lycidas
TGTGACAAATTGCTGAAGATCATGAACTAGAGAACTGTACGATTAACCAACAGTATTTAGTTTATATCCATCGTTTATATATGAACAGAGATAAATACGCATTAGTGAGACCGGAAAGATTTTATTTGAATAACTCGATGTAAGATGGGATACATAAACTCCTTGTCTCCAAACAAACGAATAGGCAAGCAAACAGGTAGAAGGCATGAAAAGGGAGAAAGAATCACTGCTTTTTCAAAGTTAATTGCTAGTTGTTGCATGAAAGTAATGGCCTGAAACTGTCTTCAAAAAATTAATTCCCACCTTTACAAATGGATTCTCTCTTTCACTCTTATTTTTTTTTTGTCTTAATAGATTTGCTTTTTTCTTCTTTCAATTTTTACTTCACTGCAGACTTCCTGATTCGAATCACGACAGAAACCGTTTTCGTGATGAATGACAAATTGTGGCACACATCATGTCACTTCTTTTCCAAATAAATTATTCCATTTCAAATGTTGAAGAATTTTACGAAAATAAAAATTTTTATTAACTTTGACATTAATATATATATATATATATATATATATATATATATATATATATGATTAGATCAGTCGATTCCGCTACCTCGGTTTCAACCTTTCGGCCTTTTCAGGCGTTTTTGGTCAATTACTCTCCTAACCCTTTATTTAATTTTTTTTTTTTTTTTTTTTTTAAATTTCTGAACGCGATATTTTTTAAAATATAAATAAATAATAAATAAATAAAAAAGCACACAAAGTGAGGTGTGGTAGAAGTTGAGGTGGAGAAAAGCAAATATACTGGAAATCTTTCGGTGGTGTTGAGGTTTAAAAGAAATATACATATTTTTTTCATCCCATTTTATATGAACCCAAAAGGAACTTTTTACGATGTATACAACGCGTCATAATTTCTGATCTCTCATTCAATAGTTTTGGGGCTTTTTTGCTCTGTAAATGTTTTTATAGCTAACTTTTCTTATTAACAAAGGTTGCAGATGTTCTCGTTCGTTCTTCATGGTCAAGACTCCCCACTTATTTCTGGTGCAATAAATTCATCTTGCCAGTTTACCAGTGTTATCTCTTTTCTATCATTAATTCCTACAATCTCGTTTACATTACTCGAACTTACTCCTGTTTCACATGTATTAATTTTGAAGGCCCTCTGTGTTCAATGTCCCAAAAATTTCAATTATGTCATTTCTAAGCGGATTTCTTGCTACAGTTTTCTTAAGCCATCGTCGGTACGTGATGATTCAAGTTTCTGTTTGGTATGCGATGAGATTCTCTGCTTTGTTTATTAGATATGTCGCATTTCTATTTTCTCTCTTTCTCAGAATATCTTAATACTATGCTTGGTTTCCAGAAGACATCTTTGGTTATTCTTTATTTGATTTTCAGAAGACTACATTACTGCGTATTCTCTGCGTGCTTTCCGGAAGACTACATTGCTGCATATTCTTTGCTTGCTTTCCGGAAGACTACTTTCCTGCATATTCGTTGCTTGCTTTCCGGAAGACTACATTGCTGCATATTCTTTGCTTGCTTTCCGGAAGACTACATTGCTGCATATTCTTTGCTTGCTTTCCGGAAGACTACTTTGCTGCATATTCTTTGCTTGCTTTCCGGAAGACTACTTTGCTGCATATTCTTTGCTTGCTTTCCGGAAGACTACTTTGCTGCATATTCTTTGCTTGCTTTCCGGAAGACTACTTTGCTGCATATTCTTTGCTTGCTTTCCGGAAGACTACTTTGCTGCATATTCTTTGCTTGCTTTCCGGAAGACTACTTTGCTGCATATTCTTTGCTTGCTTTCCGGAAGACTACTTTGCTGCATATTCTTACTACAAACCCAGTGAGAGATCGACAGTTAGATATTTGGTTAAAATGCGCTTTTTATAAATTTTCCGTTCTTGTTAAACTACACGCATATGTGCCTCGTGTTATGTTGCGAATTGCTTCATGACACATTTTCGGTTTTGTGTTAGTAAGCAGGGGATTTGCATCTTTGTTGCTATCTGTTGTAACTATCCAAGCTTGCACTGAGCATGTCAGATAAGATATTTATTGTTCCAGTCTATCATCGTCATGTCATGATTTGATAGCTGTCGGTCTGAATTGGTCTCTCCGACCGTCCAGCATTAAGCAGTAATAAATCATCCACACAAAAGTGTGCAAATGACTTCGACACGTTCACAAAAATTTACCTTGAAACGATTGAAGTCGCATTTTTTAATTTTTTTAGGGATAATGAAAAACATAATATTCTTGAAATGTCATTTATTGTAATTTCTATTTAATTTTAATAGGAAGAAATTTTTTGGTTTCAGGTTTTTCTGTGATGAAGATTTATCATTGACATTCACACCAATGTCCTCATCCCTACGTTTCAGCCTTCTGAAGACTTAGGTCGATCCGGGTAACCCCCAAGAAACTTTGAATTTGAACTCTCTTCATATATAAATCTGTTGGCAATGATTCACATTCGTCTCTTTATGCCTCCGGATATATCGTCTTGTTTTGTCTACATGTTTTCTTTTTTTCTCGTTTTTTCCCCTTATTCTTCCTCTCTCTCTCTTTTCTCTCCTCTCTCTCTCTCTCTCTCGTTTTTCTCTTTTCTCGTTTTTCTCTTTTCTCGTTTTTCTCTTTTCTCGTTTTTCTCTTTTCTCGTTTTTCTCTTTTCTCGTTTTTCTCTTTTCTCGTTTTTCTCTTTTCTCGTTTTTCTCTTTTCTCGTTTTTCTCTTTTCTCGTTTTTCTCTTTTCTCGTTTTTCTCTTTTCTCGTTTTTCTCTTTTCTCTTTTCTCGTTTTTCTCTTATTTTGTCTTTGCCTTTTCGTTTTTTGAATTTATTTTCGCCTTTTCGTTTTTTGAATTTTGGGGTGGGGGTTCGCCTTTTCGTTTTTTGAAATTTTTTTTTAATTTTTTTTCGTTTCTTTAATTTTTTTTTTTTTTCGTTTTTTTATTTTTTTTATTTTTTCGTACGCCTTTTCGTTTCTTTTTTTTTCTTACGCCTTTTCGTTTCTTTTTTTTTTCTTACGCCTTTTCGTTTCTTTTTTTTTTTCTTACGCCTTTTCGTTTCTTTTTTTTTTCTTACGCCTTTTCGTTTCTTTTTTTTTCTTACGCCTTTTCGTTTCTTTTTTTTTTCTTACGCCTTTTCGTTTCTTTTTTTTTCTTACGCCTTTTCGTTTCTTTTTTTTTCTTACGCCTTTTCGTTTCTTTTTTTTTCTTACGCCTTTTCGTTTCTTTTTTTTTTCTTATGCCTTTTCTTTTTTTTTTTCTTACGCCTTTTCTTTTTTTTTTCTTACGCCTTTTCGTTTCTTTTTTTTCTTACGCCTTTTCGTTTCTTTTTTTTTTTCTTACGCCTTTTCGTTTCTTTTTTTTTCTTACGCCTTTTCGTTTCTTTTTTTTTTCTTACGCCTTTTCGTTTCTTTTTTTTTCTTACGCCTTTTCGTTTCTTTTTTTTTTTTCTTACGCCTTTTCGTTTCTTTTTTTTCTTACGCCTTTTCGTTTCTTTTTTTTTCTTACGCCTTTTCGTTTCTTTTTTTTTTCTTACGCCTTTTCGTTTCTTTTTTTTTTCTTACGCCTTTTCGTTTCTTTTTTTTTTCTTACGCCTTTTCGTTTCTTTTTTTTTTTCTTACGCCTTTTCGTTTCTTTTTTTTTTCTTACGCCTTTTCGTTTCTTTTTTTTCTTACGCCTTTTCGTTTCTTTTTTTTTTCTTACGCCTTTTCGTTTCTTTTTTTTTTTCTTACGCCTTTTCGTTTCTTTTTTTTTCTTACGCCTTTTCGTTTCTTTTTTTTTTCTTACGCCTTTTCGTTTCTTTTTTTTTTCTTACGCCTTTTCGTTTCTTTTTTTTTTCTTACGCCTTTTCGTTTCTTTTTTTTTTCTTACGCCTTTTCGTTTCTTTTTTTTTTTCTTACGCCTTTTCGTTTCTTTTTTTTTTTTTCTTACGCCTTTTCGTTTCTTTTTTTTTTCTTACGCCTTTTCGTTTCTTTTTTTTTTTTTTCTTACGCCTTTTCGTTTCTTTTTTTTTTTTTCTTACGCCTTTTCGTAACGATTTTCGCTGTTTGTGAGTTTCACGGGATATAAGCCAGAAGTGCTTACTAAAGTAACATTTATCATATATATTCAAACATGTTTTGTTGAATAATATCGCTGAGTTGGGTTTATTCATCATTTGTTAATAAACTTTTTGAAAAATTTGGAAAATTTAGCGATGGTATAAAAAACTACTTCGGAAATTTAAAAAAGTTACTAAAAATATTCCATGGGGAGAATTTGCCGATAATATTCAACCAAATATGTTTGAAGGAATTCCTGCTGCCTATATATAACTTGTGCGTGCGCGTAATAATTTTGTGTGTGTTTTTTTTTTTTATTGTGAGTAATAACAATAAGAAAATGATATATTATCGACTGGTTAAACATGAAATTTTACATGATTAAATATGTAAATTTGTTTTGAAAGGGTGTTTTTCGTTCCCGTTAGATATTGTCAATTGAAATCCATCCTTTTCTTAAAATACACGATTGAATCTAATTGAGGTGTCCGATTAAAGACTATACAGTCAAACAATGGAAAAGTTTTGTCTTTTTTTTTTTTTTTGTCTTATTCTTTTTTGTCTTCTCCCTTTTTTTTTTGTCTTCTCCTTTTTTTTTTCTTTTTTTTTTTTCCTTTTTTTCTTCTCCTTTTTGGTCTTCTCCTTGTTTTTAGTCTTCTCCTTTTTTTTTCTTCTGCTTTCTTCTACTTTTCTTCTACTTTTTCTTTTTTCTTTTCTTTTTCTTTTTCCCTTTGTGCCTTTTCACATTTCACCATACATCTTTCAAACAAAGCGAAACGAAAACTTCTAACAAACACCGCCTGGCAAAAGAAAACAAGTAAAAAAACGAGGATCGTCCCAATTGTATCCAAGCTGCACTTGGTTGTTTGAAATTTCTCTCTTTGCCTTTTTTTTTTTTTTTTTTTTTTCTTGGATGCATTTGGTTTCCTGCACATGTGCTAATCTTTTTCTTTTCTTTTATATCGATAAAGAAAACCGTGTTTCCGGTTTCAGAACACCAGTTTAGCGCCTTGCTATTGCAGCCTTCCACCGGTCTCTTCTGCTCGCCATAGCTTCAATTAGATCTATTGGTGAACGAGCTGGCTGCAAATGACCCGAGTGCGATAATATTGAGTTTTCTTCGAGAAACTGATCAAAATTGAAGTTTTTTTTTATCAAAGATCTGTAACAAGGAACGAAAATTCCACTCAAAAGAGTTCATTACTCAAAGCGACAGGCTTGGTATGTTTCTTCGCACGACCCCACCTTAGATCGGAAAAAAACACACTCTTCGTGTTTGTCGCTTGGCTAGAATCTACAATCCTAGTGTATTTAACTCCGTCAGACTCTGGTACAGACCTCTGCGGTTCGTCCATTGAATTATACGAGAGTATAATGGTGTACAGAACCCTGTACTGACCTGAGTAATGCAAGATGCAGGCCAAGAATGAAGATTTCGTTTGGGCGTTTCTTACTACTTTCTCTAAACTGTTAAACGATTAGGTGGCTTTCGTTCAAGATAAAGAGCCCATCAACGACTTTCAAAAAGGATTCGAGCAATTTCAAATACGGATTTAACTTTTAATTAAATTAGCCAATTGTATTTTTCTGCAGATTTCATCATTAAAGGTATTTTTTTTTCTGGCAATGCCGTTCCTGAATTTTCCGAAAATACTTCTCTGCCTTCACGTCTTCAAACTTTGAGATAATTTTTTCAATATTTTGCCTGGTAATGGCTTAGTCTCCAAGCGTTCAGGAAATCAAATGAAGTTGCCTCTCTTATCAAGCAAAAGAGGTGAGTATTTTTATACTACCATGGGAAATGTTCTGATTAACTCCATTGTTTGATCTCGTTAGTGCAGGCATTTACAGCTAAGACAAGTCAGAGCTACATCCACACCTTCATTCCCTTCGTATTCCATTTGTAAGGAAGAAGTTTTACTCACAGTTGTTACACAAGAACAAGCTACTTTCTATAACGGACATTTGGATGCTTCACTTCACACGGGAATCAATTTCTCGCTTTTTACCTATTCGATATAGACACTATTTACATTATTCGGACTATTGTCCTCATCTTTGTCGCCATACTTATTACAACATTTCGGCCATTATACGCTCCGGTCTTCTTCAGGTGGTTGGAATGTCGAAGTGAAGCCTTTATTTCGCTCACTGGGGCAGACTGTTCTAGTTCCACGTGCCATGTTTAATGGAAGTCAGTTATCACTTATCTCCTGTTAATTCCCATCTCCAAGTTCTCCACCGCCTTAACCGGGTATTGAAGTCGCACCCTTTGGGTCCTGTCACTGGATCTATCTGATAGGTACTTCGAACCTTTACTTAATCCGGCACATCGTTATACTGGATCTTCGCCGCAGTCGTTATCATCTTCGCTGTGGTCGTCGTCGTCTTCTTCTTCTTCGCTGTGGTCGTCGTCTTCTTCTTCTTCGCTGTGGTCGTCGTCTTCTTCTTCTTCGCTGTGGTCGTCGTCGTCTTCTTCTTCGCTGTGGTCGTCGTCGTCTTCTTCTTCGCTGTGGTCGTCGTCTTCTTCTTCTTCGCTGTGGTCGTCGTCTTCTTCTTCTTCGCTGTGGTCGTCGTCGTCTTCTTCTTCGCTGTGGTCGTCGTCGTCTTCTTCTTCGCTGTGGTCGTCGTCGTCTTCTTCTTCGCTGTGGTCGTCGTCGTCTTCTTCTTCGCTGTGGTCGTCGTCGTCTTCTTCTTCTTCGCTGTCGTCTTCTTCTTCGCTGTCGTCTTCTTCTTCGCTGTCGTCGTCTTCTTCTTCGCTGTCGTCGTCTTCTTCTTCGCTGTCGTCGTCTTCTTCGCTGTCGTCGTCGTCGTCGTCTTCTTCGCTGTCGTCGTCGTCGTCGTCTTCTTCTTCGCTGTCGTCGTCGTCGTCGTCTTCTTCTTCGCTGTCGTCGTCGTCGTCGTCTTCTTCTTCGCTGTCGTCGTCGTCTTCTTCTTCGCTGTCGTCGTCGTCGTCGTCTTCTTCTTCGCTGTCGTCGTCGTCTTCTTCTTCGCTGTCGTCGTCGTCGTCTGTATCTTCTTTGTCTTCTTCTTCGTACGAATATTAAATTCTCCATACTTTCTTTCCTCATTAATATCATTTTCAGCTCTAGTTACCTTGTAGTTCACTCTCCTTACAATTTCTTTTTTTACTCAAATGCTCTGTCCTCGGCTTTTTATCAAGCGTCCTCGTCTGTGAGGACGTCTTTCATTGTTTATCCTTCTATAGGAGATTAGACATTACATCACTGTCCAGAAAATTTTCCTTGGTTCTAAAAATATTTTCCTCTCTCTTCATATTTTACCTTATTTCTTGAACGCATCGTTCGCCATTCCTATGTACTATTGGATTTGTGTACCATATTTTCTGCAGTCTCTCATAACACTTCCCAGATGGTTGAATTTCAGTAGCTGCCTGATTTTGACATCTCACCCTCAATACGTAGTTCACAACTTGGATTGATTCTTTTGCCGACTAATTCTTTGTTAGGATTTTTAAGTTGTCTTGAGAAATAAGCAAATATAATCGATACTTAGTACACGCAGTTTATTTGTCTGAGTGGAGGAAGAGGTTATTGTTGGGTTTTTTTTTTTTTTTTTTTTTTCTTAATTCAGCTTTCGAAACACCTGCTTTCGAACACCGACTTGTGCAACCAGTGAGGAATATTTAATTATTTAAATCCACCAAATATTCCAACTTGAGACAGTTTGTGACTAAAGTACACTGTACTAAAGATCTGGCTTATAAAAAAAGATTTCTTGCTATCTAAAAGAGCCTTCTTTCAGATTGTATTTTTTTGTTTTTTTTTGTTTTTGTTTTGTTTTTTTCGGTTGTATCTGTCTTACCCTTTCCTACCGCATTTCTATACCCCTCAAACTGGCACGGTTTCTTCTATAGGGCTCTCTCACTCATATATATATCTCAATAAGCCGACCAATTTCTGATCACCTCTCTCTCTCTCACTCCTCACCTCTCTCTCTCACTCCTCACCTCTCACTCCTCACCTCTCTCTCTCACTCCTCACCTCTCACTCCTCACCTCTCTCTCTCACTCCTCACCTCTCTCTCTCACTCCTCACTTCTCTCTTTCACTCCTCACTTCTCTCTTTCACTCCTCACTTCTCTCTTTCACTCCTCACTTCTCTCTTTCACTCCTCACTTCTCTCTTTCACTCCTCACTTCTCTCTTTCACTCCTCACTTCTCTCTCTCACTCCTCACCTCTCTCTCTCACTCCTCACCTCTCTCTTTCTCTCTCCATCTCAATCCCCATGTTTCCTTTCCTGCTTTTCTTCGCTTGTCAATGTATTACTTTCTATACACCTTGCATTAACCTGACTTCTTGGTCGTTAACTCTTGTAATCTTCTCACTTTCATTTTGACTTTTTTTTATGCCACCTTTTGCCGCTCTTCGCTTTGCATCTTCATTTCTGCGTAGTTAATTTTTTCCCTGAACGTAAAATATCATGAAAACTCTTCTGGTTTCAATTTTCCAAATTCAAAAAAGCAACAATCTAAAACGGGAAACAGCGTGCATGAAAAATAAATGAAGTCAACCAAATGAAAAACGCGAAAATGAAGTTAAAATAAATAATAATAATAATAATAAAAATAATAAAATTTGAAAAAAAAAAAAAAACTAGAGGAAAGGAAATGAAAACGAGGCTGCCATGAGAATAAAGAAGGAAGTGGGGGCAGAAGCGAAAAAGAGGCTGCAACAGAAATATTACGAAACTTAAAGAATCCACTCAAAAAAAATTATCAAAGTGAAGAGAAAAATGAAAGCAGAGATAGAAATAGTTTAATAGTGAAGTCAATAAATAAAGTGTGCATCTTTGCACATGCAGTAAAAGGGCGTGGGCATATGTCAGTAGATGTGTACAGTATGCATTTACATATACGCCAGAGTCCATCTGTTGTGGGTAGGGAGGACACAGACGTGTGTCTCACTGTGCTTGTATTTGTGTTCGGGCGCATATAGTTAGGACACACGTATGTGTGCATGACTCCACGTGTCGAAAATAAAATAATAAACTCAAGATGGTGGAATATTATAGAAAGTCAAGAAACCGACGTGTGAAGAATATCGACAAGATATAAACCGAGCGTAAAAAAAGAAGGGAATAGATTTTTGGATTAAAAAAAAAAAAAAAAAAAAAAAGATCGAATTTGAAGTTACTTGAATATAAAATGAAATAAAAGTTGCAATGGAAATTTTTAAAATGAAATTAACCAAAAAGAAAAACAAAAAACGTATAAAGAAATCCTCATCATGAGCATCACTCGTCGTAAGGTCGCTGCGCAGGTTAGAACCTAACCAGTTCACTTCACATAATCGGGTTGAAAGCCGCGGTTATTTAGTCAAGCGAAACGTAACCAATTAAAGCTGGCGGAGATCATCCCTCTCTAGGTCAAACCACATTCGATGTCCTCTAATTTTAATTTAATTTTATCGCAGAAACGTGGCCGTTAACTCCATCGGGACAAATGCCCCAATAGGACAACTGCCTACCGGACAAATGCCCTCATATTGAGAAAGCCCAACTTGGGAGGTGTGGGGGTGGGGTAAATGCTAGTTAAATACAATACTATTTGCCAATTCTTTCTGCTTCACTTAGATGTAGCCATCATAAATAAGATTTCCGTTATCCCGTTCACTTTGAACAAACTCCATGATGGACGGATATAAAAAACTATTATAGACTTGTTGGGGGAAATTGTCTTGAGGTAGTTGTTCTATAACCTGGATAGCCACTACATTGGCCGTTACCTTCAGTCTAGGATGCCATTTGCCTCGCAATGCCATGTCATCACCGGCAGTATACATAGCAATAGGGCCCAATTTTCCACCATTGGGCTAGATGTCCGTTGATTCTACAAAAAGATGCATCTGCCCTTTTGATAGGTCTGGTTTTTAATCCCACTGTGTGTCTATCTGCCAGCAAAGGCTAGTAGGTGAACGAATTTAGTCACCATGTACCCGACCATGCAGTACTTAGATACTGGGTTACTTAGAAACAGTACCTCTCATAATAAAAACAAAAAACAGTATCCTCTAATCTGTTTGAGCTATCTACGCGGCAGATTCCCTTGGGGGAATAAGAGATGACAGTGCAACGTCAGAACAAAGACTAGCTATTCATTTTAAGAATACAAAATGATTAGTGGTAAGCAAAAGGGGGGAGTTTTAGTTGCACATCGGGAACGTCAAAATTAGACTAGAGCGGAAATCCTATTTGGAATGTTGATTAACTGGTGACGGTAAGTGTGATTTAGAAATTCGAACGCTCTTAAAAATAGCAAGATATATTTTCGAAATTCTATTAAGAGACAATAAAATAACATAAGAATTTAAGAAAAGAGTACTGGGCCTCCATGTTGAGTTTGACGGTTTTGTAAGCTGAATAAGGAAGAACGAGTTAAAGCAATGTTTTTTCTTCTCTTGTCGCACGGAGAAAATATCTTCAGAACACGCGGTTAAGGATCTATTTCTCATAAGAATAGAAAAATATTAAAAAATAAACGATAAGAAAGGGATTTCAAATTTTGTGACTGATAATATGGGAACGAAGACTTGCAGAAATTAATGCTCCTAAGATACTTCGGGAGTAAAAGATCAGGGAAGCAACGAATAGCCTACTCCAAAAGTAGTCATTAAGGAGAAAGCTTTCCGGAGATTAAAAAAAAAATTACAGAAAGCTGTGGAGAGCCATTATCACCTCGACCTCATATGACCACTGAATTTAGAGATATTTTGCTGTTTTTATTAGAGCGCTCAAATTTCTCAAACTTTCTCATGTATGTGCTGCACATACATACATACACACACACACACATATATATATATATATATATATATATATATATATATATATATATATATATGAGTCCCACGTATTCGCGGGTGTTAGGGACCAGGACCGGCTGCGAATAGTTAGAATCCGCGAATATTTGTAACTCTGTTCAAAGTGCTTATACGTACCTATTTTGGTTCTCAAAACCCCATATTCCTTAAACTTTCATCCTAAACACTTTGGAAACATTTCAGAACCTTTTTAAAATATTTTGAAAAATAGTATTGGTGACCATATACGTGAATTTTGCAATAACCGTTTTTAATTACGCATAGATCGATAAATCATTGAAAATACCGCACAAAATATGTATACCAAGACATAAAGTTTAAAACATTTTCTAAAAACAGAACTGTGATTCTGCCCCCAGACATAACATAAGCCACTTTTAAGACCCTAGCCGCAGCCCCTAAAAAACGAAGAAAGCCCAAGCACTACGCATTATCTTGCGCTTGTTCTTTATAATGAAGATGTACAATTCTACCAATTTTTATCCTAAGCCGTTTGAAGTCACTTAAATAACAGGAAAATAATAGAATATAATTTTAAATATGTTCTATCGAAAAAATACGAGAATCGAGGGAGTTCTCGGCGAATAATTTGTACATATGTTCTTCAGAAAGACGCCCGAATACTCGGGGTTTCTGCGAATAACAAAGTATTAGGTTGATAGTAAAATAATGACGTAATAATGTCGTTTTTTGACGTTAAAAAACGACATTATTACGTCATTATTTTTGCACCAACCTAATACATATGTTCTAAAAAAAAATCCGAGTATGTGTAAAGACGCGAATGCTGAAACGCGAATAGGCAGAGCACAATATAATTCCTTGCTTTTTCAAAAGTTCGATTTAAGTTACTTTCATCATAGACCTCTATCATCCTCAAGTCAAGAATCACTCGATATATATTCACTTTCGACACAAAAATCTTTTTTTCCTACCATCTACTCTTTCATTCGTATTACGCAACTCAAACGTCATAAGTATTTTAACAGTAACCCTTTCAACTGAGTATCTGTGGATCCTTGTACACGCTTCCCTCACTATCCGAAGTGTAAAAGGAAGAAACCATGAGCTGTAATTTTGTCGTGATCTTGACAGTCCATTATTTATGAAAATTGAGTTAGAAATATAGACATCTAGTCCATTTATTGCCCGATCCTCCGATGTATATATCCTTTATAAACATGTTACCCTCTTTGATTATAAGTCTTGATTGATATGAAAGCACTTGGACTTTTTCGAGGTATTGAAAACAATGTTTTCAGTTTTAAATTTTCTAGACATAACTGATTTTGTATGAATTCGACGGAATTTGTAATGGGAACATTTCTGAACACTCAAAGATTCCGAAAATAATATACGTCTGCAAGACTTGATGACATTTGATGCCATAATTCAAATTTGCACTTGAAGTTACCGAAAATCATTTGCATAAAATTTAAGATCTTCATAATGTTCTACACAAAAAAAATATATCCGGTTAATTTTCTATCCAGTAGAAAAAAAATCGTTTTCTCAGGTGTACTCTCTGAACCCAGGTCTTTCCTTTCTCTCTTCTTTATATCTTAGTTTTTTTTTTGTTTTTTTGTTTTTTAGGAGAGAAAAATATATTTACCAAGATTTTTTTTCCTTCTCACCTCAAGAATTTTAAGGTTAACAATCATCATCTTATCAGCATATTTCAGGGCAACTTATATTTCTGAGGGCTTCTTTTTTTAAAAAAAAAAAAAAGAAAAAGAATCTGCCGAAAATAAAATATTTGTAATCAAATATCGACATTTCCCCTTTGTTTATCGAAACCTTTCATCTTTGCTAATTAAATATAAAATATGCCGCGCTTTACTTTTTTTTTTTTTCTTTTTTTTAACTTATAATGGAAGAAAAAAAAAGTAATCCAAGTTGAAGACTTGATTCTTCAGAATACAATTTAACTCTTCTCTTGGAGACGCGAAATATAGTGGTGACATTATAGCAACACGATATATCATCTCGGCTTTTGCACAAAGTCATTAAATTTTAAAATTAAGTCTTTAGAGACATGGCAAAGATGATGGTGATATCTTTCTGCCAACACCAAATATGTAATTCCTGCCTGAATCGAGATGCCAAATATTAATATGCTGCCTTCACCGAGACCTTCCACAATGTAAATGGTCTCTTTGTAAAGATAAATGAATTTTCTGCTTGATATATATTAGGTTGGTGCAAAAATAATTTCGTTTTCTAACATATGTTACTATGTGAGAAAACGAAATTATTTTTGCACCAACCTAATATATATATATATATAAATATACACACAAAATAAACTTTTTTTTTATACCTTTTACGAAACTTTCGAGCAAAGCTTTTTCAAAGAGTATTCGTTGGCGATGAACAAACACAATCAAGACACATTAATACTCTCAAAGAAATCACAGGGTGGTTTTCGACTGTGAAGTGTTCTTAAGTCTTATTTTATTGTCCAATGCTGTGTTGACGCAATTTGTTTCATTATACAAATTTAGAAGCGATTGCTACACACCGAAAGTCGAAACAACCTGCGTCTACACAGCATTGGACAATAAAACAAGACTCGAGAACTCTCCACAGTCGAAAACAAACCTTTGATTTCTTGGGGTTTATTAATGTCTTGATTCTGTTTGTATATTCCTATTCAATACTTTTTGAAAAATCATTGGTCGAAAGAATCCTAAAAATATTTTTAAAAAGAATGACGTTTATTTTGTTCAAAGCTATGTTTTATTTCTATGGGTTTAAGTTTATATATATATATATATATATATATATATATATATATGGCTGGATATTCGTATCCGAAGGCGCCTGTCTACTAGAGTGACTAGACAATCCCTTTTTCAGACGCCTGTTCAGGTACATTACTGTTTGTTCAACAACCACACATCCCATCTGTGGTTTATACTGCAACTTCAACAGGCTTAAAAAGGCCAGCACGCTCAAACCCTCGGTCACGATGACTTGTGATTTCGTGCTAGCACAACTATCGACAGCTCCCCCCAAGGAGTTCCGTCAACCCATTTTTACTCACAAGGCTTGGGTCAATCCGTGGTATGGCTTCCACACACTTTTCTGTGTCTCACGCTGGGATCGACTACCCTAGTGCGATTGCATCAAGGTCGTCTTCCTGACAAATCGACCACGGTGAGATTCGAACCCGGGTCTCACGGCCAGAAAACGAACATTCGATATAGGCATATATGCACACAACATGTGGGGTCGGTATGTAAGCAATTTCTTCGTAATCCGATGAAATACCTACCTTCGCGTGTCTAAAACCACACAAACTAAGTGAGGTACCAACAGGAAAGACGAATGCTTTAAAAGTTAACTGGAACAGAAAAAGGGTATCATTTCATATCTGGAAAGATTTAACATTCCAGATTGAAAGATACCAATGCTAATATTGATTTATATCTTGGTTCATGCCTCATTAACAACTGTATAATGATATTCTCTCCCCAAATCTCTCGCTCTCACACACACACACACACACGGAATAAATTATGACCATGGAATATTAGTGTTTAAGCCTTTTTATTATATATGTGTGTGTATTGAGATGAAGTATTGCAGTTATTTACATTGGCACGTAGAACGAGAACCATCTACACAGGTGGACGAAATAAAGGCATCAGATCGAAATTTCAATCACCTGAAGAAGGCCAGAGCGTACAACGGACGAAACGTCGTGAATATGGCAACAAAGATGGACAACAGTCCCAACAATATAAATAGTGTGTGTATGTATATATATATATATATATATATATATATATATCCATCCATCCATCCCTATGTCTTCCTTCTTGCCTTTTTTCGCTTAACAATGTATTACTTTCTATACACCTTGCATTAACCTGACTTCTTGGTCCTTAACTCTTGTAATCTTTTCACTTTCCTTGCACAGCAAGAGAGAAATACTATGGTTTATTTGACAAATAGACAATCTTCAGTCTGCACCTGTTTCGGCTTATGGAGGTTTTAATTTTCATGTGGCCTTGTTTAAGTCCCCCACCTCTAATTTATTTATAACTCAAGAATAATCAAAGTTTCCTAACGAAGTAGTAAAGTTCGTCCTTGAAAACAAATTGCTTACACGTCTAAAAGATGTATATAAAGAAAAGACTTTTTTTTTTTAAATGAAAAGGGAAGAATAAAATCATACTAAACAAAACATGAAAGTTCCTTAACTTTTTGGTGAATAAGTAAATGTTCAAAGTGTTTTTGTATGGCTGTCGTGAAGATTTTGAGAGCGAACAAAAGAATTTCTCCTTTCTTTCTCCTTTTAAAGTGTATCTTTGCGCGGAGTGTCGTAGCAATGTCTTACTGGGCACAAAATATTCACCAAAATAATGGAATTTCTCAGACTGTTATTGAAAGATATTACAATCTAAATAAGTCGTTAAAGTGAAACTTAGATAATTTGACAAGAAATTTAAATGACTAAATTCTACTGTAATTCGTTTCCGTTCACCTGAAATCACGTGTTTTCATTAATAATATTTAATTTGTTGTTCAGCTTATAAAATAGGTTTTAATAATGCGTCTGTTAGAATTTACAAATATTTATTATGAAATTTTAATTTATATAAATTTTCATAATTATTCATAATGCACATGTAACAAATTGGCCAAATTATCAAAACCATATTTTGGGGTAAAGAGTGGCTTGGTAGGACCATGAACATTTCCGCAGCCTTCGTGTGGATCTACGCGTAGCAGACACTACAAGCATTCTGACAGAATTATGCTTAGCAATTAAATACATTTGCTTTCTCGTAGATTAGTTAACTGTTAACGTCTTCACTGTTCATTTGGGGATATAAACCCTTTAATAATTCCATGTATTTTTCTTTCTCATATATTAGGTTGGTGCAAAAATAATACATACACAGACATACATGTCGCTACAACAGGGATAATTTATTAAAAGTATAATTACACATGAAAATTTTGTTTACTAGTTATTCAATTCTTATATGTGCTGTTCAAAATGTCCTCCTCCTTTTTCAAAACACATTTCAATTCTGTGCCTGCATAATTCCTTAACACCTCAGAGAGTTTCTTTTGTTTTTGTTTTTTGTTATTTTTCTGCGTTCATATTTAATTCTTTCTTTAAGTTCCTCAATATTTCTTGGGCACATCTGATAAACATCTGATTTCAAATGGCCCCATAGAAAAAGGTCCAAGGTTATGAGGTCTGGTGGCTTTGGTGGCCACTGAAAAGGACCTCTTCAACCTATCCATTAACCCCCAAAGATGCACAATTTTTGCTTCACCCTATATATTTCAAATCTGTGCCTGCATGATTCCTAAACACATCAGTTTCCTTTGTCAATTTGTTGCATTTATATTTAATTCTTTCTTGCTGGAAGTCTGATTTCAAATGATCCTACAGAATAAGAAAATATTACAACAAATTAGACATTTAAAACATGATTAATTAATTAACCCCTCCGGTGCGCCACTTTTGCCTCATCCTGGAAATATTAAAGATCTTCAGAAATTTAAATACAGTGTAACCCGGATATAAGAGAGTTGTCGGGACCGGAGAAGAAGTATCTTATATCCGGGTTTGGTCTATTTTGTTTAGGTAAGTATGGCTCTAATTTGGGACCAGATAAAATCTCTCTTATATCCGTTGTTTCTCTTATATCCGTTGTTTCTCTTATATCCGTTGTTTCTCTTATATCCGTTGTTTCTCTTATATCCGTTGTTTCTCTTATATCCGTTGTTTCTCTTATATTCGGGTTACACTGTACAATATAAATCATTATCTACTGTCTTTTAAATTCCTATTCTTTTATTGTTCTCTCGTTTCTTACTTGCCTTTTAGCGGCTTTCTTGCCACAAATTTCTATTATAACTTTAAGAAAGTTTTGTCTTTTCATCATCCCCCTCCTCTTGGTTCTGTAGTTCATTTACATTCGTTGCTTTTCTCTTTTCCTTTTCCTTTTAGTATGTCCCGTGAGTGTCAAATTCTCCAAGCACTTTTTCTCATTTGGTGAATTAGAAATTTCAATTCTCTCTCTGATTCCTAGTATAAGCGTCATTTTAGTTGGGAAATATAAAAGTAATTAGATTTCAGGCATTTTTTTTTTGTCGACACTGGTAAACAGGTAACATTATATTGATTAACTGTAAACGTTGTTTGCCGACGAGAAGTAAGTTTTTTTTTTTGTTTTTTTTTCTTTTCAACTTTGATGACATGAATTCTATGCTTTGTTTTATTAAAATTGTTCGATCGTTTTATCGCCATATTATTGATGGTGACTTGTGAGAAAACTTACTACACATTGTAGAGATTTTTACACTCTTTATGATTTCTGTTTTTGCTTCCTTCCTCAGTTGGAAAGTTTGTTTTTTGTTTTGTTTTTTCAAGATGTCAATTATTGATCCTTTTTCATATTTAATTTTCTTTACTCTCCCCTCCATTTTTTTCCTGATTATTTTCTTAAAAAACGTTTTGGTTTTTTGGGGTTTTTGTTTTGTTTTTTTTCACAAACACCGCTGTTGTTTTGTATTGAAAAATCACATATTTCCTCTCTGAATTCTTTTTTTTTTTTATTGTGAACTCACCA
>OZ010595.1:67515037-67525037 GCA_963932145.1 Acanthosepion lycidas
GTTAAAAATTACTCGGGTACATAATGAGGAAAGAGGGCTTGGAAAATCTGATACTCACTTGACAGATTGAAGGAAAGAGTTACAAAGGAAGGCAGCACGTAACATACTTGATGACCTTGAGTAAAGGGATAGTAGAATAGGGTTTGAGAGAAATAATACAAAGACAAAACTTACCAACTACAAGGTACAGGAAGATGTGGTGGGCCATGATCGCATACACTTTGAAGAACAATGGCACATAAAATAAGATTAGCCAAAATAGAAGCATAAAAAAATGTAAGAATGTGTCATTTGTCAACGAAAATTGCTATTTTTCAATATTTTTCTCATGCTTCTCTCGTGTTTTAATGGCCGAAAAATATCAAATAAGCATTCTTTATATGGTATATATAATCAAAATAAATAGAATTTGTCCCTTAGCTGATTGATGTAATATTCATCACCTAAACTTTGGAGTCCCGTAGACGAATGTTTTTATAGTCGTTCTGTCCACTCGTCAGGAGATATTAGCTATTGGCGGCAGCGTTTCTCGTATTCGCTATTTTTAAGCTAAATTAAATTTTAGTTTATGCTTTATCATGTTCTTTCAGTATGTCTGTTAGCATTTTATAAAGCTTATCTCTTAGGCCCTTCTAATGTAAAACCTATAAAAAAAACATAAATCAGTCAGAGTAATCTATATAGAGTTTGAAAAAGAAGTAAATCTAGTTCTAGGATCGGTCCAAGCACACTGAGCCTAAAGAGACGAAATGTAAGTTGCGAGTGAGTAGCGGTATTTTTTTTTCTATTTTATATAGTGTGAACATCGGAAACATGGCGACAAATTGACTGTCAGTTTCAGTCCTCGAGGCAATCATCAGGCATAAACTATGGAATGAACACACATGCATAACGGTCGAAGCAATCCTATCTACTTAGAAAACTTATCTGGTAATTGATTATGACAGCCGAAATTGTTCAAAGATTTAATACAGTCCATGTTCCAATTCTCCGTGAAAAGTAGAAAAATGGACCAAATGTCTGAACTTCTTCAACTAAAGTTTAACAAATGAAAGATCAAATATACTTATATATATATATATTTGGTGAATAAATGAAAATACGTATTAGTATGCGTAGATTGTATGTATGCGTGGGTGTGTCTGTATGTGTAGATTGTATGCGTGGGTGTGTCTGTATGCGTAGATTGTATGCGTGCGCCCGCGTGTCTGCATGCGTAGGTAGTATGCATGCGTACGCCCGTGTGTCTGCATGTGTAGGTAGTATATGCGAATATGGCGAATATAAATTTTTGATGGTTTGTTTGCGTGTTCCTATGTAGTTGTGAATTGCTGTATATATGTGTGTGCTTCAACAGTATATAAGATGGGTGGCGGGTGTTCTCATTTCGACAGTAACTAATTATTCCTCGATGTCATTATCGAGATAATCAAATTTCGCTTGTGATTGATGTCTTGCTCAGATTTCCACCTCTTTCGATAAACGGAGAGAAAAGTTGGGGGAAATAAAACTTATATTTATAGATAAAATATTAAGAAATTGTAACTGGAATCCATACGTTGCTATAAACATAGATATCCAATACTGCGTTATTCCCGTCCCCCAGTATCCGAAAGTAAAGTCTTTCTATGACATCTGAAAAGGCGTTAATCGAGCAAGCCGTTAACATTAATTTACAATTCGAAAATTGTTAAGCGTTCTCATACTCAAAGAAAATACATTTTTTTTTATGATAGATTTCGATTCGACTGACAGTGTAGCTGTGATTGCAGAAATGCATACATCGAATTTTGAAAAAGAATGTTCGTTTCGGGTAATTCATTAGGAAGATTTAAGAACCTACAAAGAACTGTGATAGGAAAATACCGAACGCGAAACAGTCAGTTATAGCGTCGTTTTGCTAACCTCCAGCATCAGTCAAGGCGGACGATTGAACCTTCATCTTCAACTTCGAATCATTTTGTTTCTTTTTATTTATCTTTTTGTTTGTTTGTTTTTTTGTTTGTTTGTTTTTTTGTTTGTTTGTTTTTTTTTTTGTTTGTTTGTTTTTTGTTTGTTTGTTGTTTGTTTGTTTGTTTTTTTGTTTGTTTTTTTGTTTGTTTGTTTTTTTGTTTGTTTGGTTTGTTTGTTTGGTTTTTTGTTTGTTTGGTTTTTTGTTTGTTTGGTTTTTTGTTTGGTTGGTTTTTTGTTTGGTTGGTTTTTTGTTTGTTTGGTTTTTTGTTTGTTTGGTTTTTTGTTTGGTTGGTTTTTTGTTTGGTTGGTTTTTTGTTTGGTTGGTTTTTTGTTTGGTTGGTTTTTTGTTGGTTTGGTTTTTTCTTTGTTTGGTTTTTTCTTTGTTTGGTTTTTTCTTTGTTTGGTTTTTTCTTTGTTTGGTTTTTTCTTTGTTTGGTTTTTTGTTTGTTTTTTTTTGTTTGTTTTTTTTTTGTTTGTTTTTTTTTTGTTTGTTTTTTTTTTGTTTGTTTTTTTTTTTTGTTTGTTTTTTTTTTTTTGTTTGTTTTTTTTTTTGTTTGTTTTTTTTTTTGTTTGTTTTTTTTTTTTGTTTGTTTTTTTTTTTTGTTTGTTTTTTTTTTTTGTTTGTTTTTTTTTGTTTGTTTTTTGTTTATTTGTTTGTTTTTGTTTGTTTTTTGTTTATTTGTTTTTGTTTTTTTGTTTGTTTTTTGTTTATTTGTTTTTTTGTTTATTTTTTTTTTTTTTTTTGCTTTTTGTTTATTTGTTTTTTTTTTGTTTGCTTTTTGTTTATTTGTTTTTTTTTTGTTTGCTTTTTGTTTATTTGTTTTTTTTTTGTTTGCTTTTTGTTTATTTGTTGTTTTTTTTGTTTGCTTTTTGTTTATTTGTTTTTTTTTTGTTTGCTTTAGTTTTTGTTTTTTGGGGTTTCTGGATTTTTTGGGGGGTTGTTTTTTTTTGTTTTTTTTTTCTTTGTTTTTGTTTTTTTTGGGGGGGGCGGAATGATATCGCTCAAAATGTTTCGCATTAGATTTTTCAGTTTTTGTCATTTCGGATAGCCAGTAAATCGTGTTAAGTTTTTTCTCTTTCGTTAAATTGTCTCAAAGCAAAGATTCGTACAGTAGGGATTATCTACAACGATACTCCAACTACGCTATGGCCGACGAGAAACTGAAGTATTAAGTGACAGATAGGATAATGCGACGCTATCTGTTCTCGCGTCTCGGATTCTATATCGGTACGAACCTTGAGTTTCGGCTTCTGATTTTAGTCAGTTACCGTCATTTTTTTCTCTTTCAACCATGAAATATAATTCCCGAGAAATTGGTGAAACAATTCAAATATTCAAATTTGATATGAACTTCTTTCATTTCATAGCGTATCAAGTTTTTCTAACTCAATTCAGTTTATCTAATGTCGAAATTTGTTCTTCTTATGAACAATAGAAGGGTAGACACGAAACAACGAAGTGGCGCTGGATTACGAAAATCGCAATCACGAATCCTCTGGCCCATCAGATTTGTCAGGGCAACACACGTATTGCAGCCGCAGTAGAAGTATTTCTTTAGAAAGGTAGCCCGTCCTTGAATTCAGAGGTTCCTTCTCCTAGACCGGTTGCCTCCCAAGGCTATAGAAGGCAGTCTGTCCTGCTTTTTACCCTTAGGTGGCTGCAGAAGAATATGATTCGTACCTTTCCCAAGCACGTAAGTGAATGTAATGGGTCTGACTGGAATTCGTACTCAGCTCTCCGATTCCTCAATTCAAGCCGCTTTACATAATATTAGGTTGGTGTAAAAATGTCGTTTTGTCACATATGTTACTATGTGGGAAAACGACATTATTTTTGCACCAACCTAATACGAAGCCCTATATACCCATCATGACGCCCAGTTTAATAAGTGAAGACCAGACACTTACATCACAGCCAAATATGCTCGATATGGCGATAGATTTTAATAAAAAAAAAAAAAAAAAAACAACTCCTAACCTTGCAGATGTGGTGTGGGATCCAATTAAAATATATTCAGGTTGGGTGACAATGTCTTCTCAGATGATCACCCATTGAGGACAATACTGTCTCCTTGGCTGCCACATCATTCACATGACAAAAAATAAACAACTTCTCAACATTCAGCCATGATACTCTTCCGCCCAAGTGATAAGTAAATCTCCAGTAGAGAATTATGTACCATGCGTAATGCACGCTTAGGTGATCATGTGTCTTTCGATACGTGACTGACGAGGCAGATTTTTTTCCCGCTGCAGGTTGCCATTTCTTTCTGCTGTACACTAGTTACCATCTAAGGCTATAAAACCAGGTCTGTCCTTCTTTTTATTCATAGCTGGCAGGGAGAAGAAGATTCATGGCCTTCCCAAGGGTCTTAGCACGTAAGTGAATGTAACTTTGCTAAATTTACCTAGACAAAAAATGTTAACACCTCCAGTCGAGACCACACAGCTTGAGAGCCATGCATCAAGCCATTTTTCATTAGATTTCTGCTCTGTACTCATTTTTTCCAGGTCCCGACCAGAGACCTAAGGTCAGAAATGGCTTCATGACATTTCCCACTGAGCAATTGAAAAAAAAAAGAAGAAAAACATTTTACATCGATAAAGCCCTTCGTTAGGTATGAGTTGTATATGTGGGATTATTATTATTATCATTATTATTATTATTATTATTATTATTATTATTTCTACTACTACTTTTTCTATTTCTTACTTTCATTCTTTGTTTCTTTAGTGATTTAATTAGTTTCCGGTTCCTTCTAAAGTCTACTTCAGCTTTATATTGTCTCCGCCTAAACTCTGAAAATTTATTAATCTCTTCCTCCTCGATAGGAGTAGATAGCGTCGCTTATTGTTCGGCTCAAAATCCTCTCCCGTGATTTGAACTGGTGTAGTGATTTATCCCTTATTTTCCTCTAAAGTCTCTTCTTTCACTACCAGTAACCATTGCGTCTTAGTGGCATCATCGCCTTGCTTGGGGTGAATTGGGTTTAAAAAATAAAAAAAATAGAAATCTTCTTTAATAAAGCCGAGTGTAAATTTGGATCTGTCATTTTTTACTCAGCGTTTCATTTCGAAATGGGGCTGTTTATTAAAATAGATTGAATACTATTCAATTTCTATAACTTTATACACACACACACACACACATATATATAAACTACAACCTTCCTATGATTTCTCCCGAACGCTGATATCTGTTCGAAGCGTATCTTTAACTTAAACAAATGACATCATATGAAATGGACAAAGTCCGATACTTATTTTAATATACTTTTTAGTGTGTATATACCGCAACATTATTTCAGATCTTTTATTAGTGATTGGCTGATCTCACTCTCTCTCTCTCTCTCTCTTTCTCTCTTTCTCTTTCTCTCTTTCTCTCTCTCTCTCTTTCTCTCTTTCTCTCTCTCTCTTTCTCTCTTTCTCTCTCTCTCTTTCTCTCTTTCTCTCTCTCTCTTTCTCTCTTTCTCTCTCTCTCTCTTTCTCTCTTTCTCTCTCTCTCTTTCTCTCTTTCTCTTTCTCTCTTTCTCTCTCTCTCTTTCTCTCTTTCTCTCTCTCTCTTTCTCTCTTTCTCTCTCTCTCTTTCTCTCTCTCTTTCTCTCTCTCTTTCTCTCTCTTTTTCTCTCTCTTTCTCTCTCTCTCTACATTTTATATATATATATATATCGAGAGAGAGACGAAGTCCGATAATTATTTTAATATATTTATTGTTTATACGTTATTTTTATAGATACAAATATTTAAGTAAATGCTCTGTTTATAATAAGCAGTATTAACAACGTTTACCAGTTTGAATGTCCGAGAAATTTCATAGAAAACAGACACGGAGCAGCTATATGGCCTTAGGTGTTATACCACTTTAGCTCGGAAGAAAGCGTCTAGTTAGCAAGGTTATTTTTTTATTTTTTTTTTTTTTTTACTTCAAAAACAGTTACATAAGCTAATGTTAACAAAGTATATTGCCTCGTTTTGAGATTGGCTTAAAGTAAAAGAATCCAATATATTCAAAACATTTTTTGTGCATAATTATAGCTCAGTCAGTATACTTATCTGTCTACTGATGTTTACTGCTCGATAATTCTCATCTATTTGATTATCTATCATATTTTATTGGTTTGTTATTTCTTCTTAGTAATCACTTTATCTATTAATCCGTTTTTCTTCATCTATTCCACTAAGTATATATCTATGTGGTTTATGGTGGAATAAATAAGACGAAATCCAGTCTTAGAAAGTGAGTAAGCTTGTTTGCTGTCTATGAAAAATAGATAGCAGGAATCCTTTACATTACACTGCCTTTTCGGTAGAACAGATTCTAATTGCGCCGTCTACTTGTGCAACGAAAAGCTTTGTTCTTGCTGTACACGATGTGCGCATAATGTGATTGTAAACGAACCGGAAAGTGGAACCAGCGAATCTAGTTCAATTCCTCACAGATACACCCGAGTAAAGCCTGAACCTATTTATTTCCCCCGTCTATGGGTTGAATAGCAAAGTAGTTAAAACTCCGATTCCCTATCAGCCTAGGCTGCACGTGGTGATGTCAGACCGAAAAATTCACAATTTTAAGTTATGTTATCTAAGCCAACTACCAGAGATGATGATTAGTGTAATGGTTGCATTAATGATTATAAGTCCGTTGTTTCTACAGGCGGATGCTGAGAATGCTATGGACTGAACACGTGAGGAACGGCGATGCTTTACGGAAGATGGAAACAAAAGAGACTTAGAATCAAAAAATGACAACTGAACTTTCTAGGGCTCAAAATGGGGAAAGTGGGCTCTGAAAATTTGACACTTACAGAACACATTTGAAAGCAAGAGTGGCATAGGTGAGCAGAGAATAACTTACGCAACGATTTTGCGTAAATGGTTGGCAGAACGGGATTTAAGAGAGACAGCAAAAAGAAAGAAATCTTAGGGTTAAAAAGAGCCGGAAGTTGCGAGGAGCCATGATCCACTACTTCTGGAAGGAATAAAGTATAATAGAAAATTTCAATGCACGTGATTTAAAAATAGTCCAATCAGAATATGCATTAGAGGTTGGAAGAATATGGTTAGAATTTGTTGGCAATGGGTAATTGACATAAAAATATGGAAATAAAATTCTGAATGAATTCATTCATTCAAATAAACTACTTAACCGGTTGGCAGTAAGCAAACTCATAGCAATGGATTTGAATCTTAAAATTGCAACATGGCTGCGCCTGGCAGAAGAATTGGGGTAGTCATAGTGTAGCTGGGAAAATGTCTAATTTGTTCATGTAGAGTCACTGAAAGGCGAGGAATTACATCGGTGTGGCGTAAAAAAAAAATATTTGGAGATATTGTATGACACGAAAGTGGTGTGTCCAAATAATTCTTAATATAGTTTTCATCGTTGATAGAATAGGAAGAAGACGCCTTTTCTCTCACCATTCGTTTTATGAGATTGATTGGTAAATAAAACTGGTTGTTGTTTGGGGACGAAAGTGAAGTTAGTCAAAGAACTTGTGTGTAATTATATATATATAAGGTTGGTGCAAAAATAATGACGTAATAATGTCGTTTTTTGACGTATTTTTTAACGTCAAAAAACGACATTATTACGTCATTATTTTTGCACCAATCTAATATAATCCACATACAGACCTGTTTCGCTATATTACAGCTCATCAGTGTGGATGGACATCCGATTGCTTCAAGTCAGGACCAAAACCCGACCAATTTGACATCAGTCGGAGTTTCTACTTCTGAGCTATCAGCATATGGCAGTGTATTAATTTTTACGAGTGTAAACAAATGCCAGACAGCCATAGTCTCGATTCATTTTTAATGAAGACTATATATATATATATATATATATATATATATATACACACACAGACACACACATCGGGTGTAATAACATAATTGTCCATCCTACAAAATGTTTAATTACTAAACATCCACTAAACTAATTGAATTTCTTTTTTGCAGGTTTTCAGGTAAGACAATTAGCCATCGTGATACCATTTGTTGTAAGAATCACTGAAAGACACTTCGAGGTACTCAGCTAGAAAGAGAACAGGTTACAATAGTTTTGTGTCAGCCTCATTGTCTTCCAAAATGAGCCATGATGAGAGTAAAAAATAATTTATACATTTAGTAATGATAGCAACATTCATACTCTGGCTTCCATCTTCAACGTCCAATCGAGAAGCATCCCATCAAGAGAACGGTGGATAAGTTTAAAAAGAGGAAAACTGGATCAGGAAGTTAAAACAGCAAAAGGGATCATCATTTCAATTTAGAGCTAAAGATATCAATTATAAAAGATCCGACCCAAACTAGAAGTTCTACACTTGATAGAGGAGTTTCAACCACAACAGTCCAAACAGCAATGAAAAAAAGACTTGAAAAGGAAATCATATCATTTTGAATAAATTGGAAAATTATTCTGGAATTCCACTAATATATCTGTAATCACTTCTAAGATATAGCGGTTCAAATCTTAATCGAATCTTAATTTAATGGACAATTTTGCTCTAACACCATATATATATATATATATATATATATATATATATATATATATGGTGAAACGTAGTAAAAATTAAACGTGATTTATTGTCTATATACCGTTCGTTATATGTGTATGGTGAAAAGTTCCAACACCGGCCAAGAAGTCTTTCTTCTCCAAAATTCTGTTCCTTTATCGTTCGGAGAAATTTCAGCACCCTCTCTTTTGTAAGTGTGTCGGGGGGGGGGACATTTAATGGAATTATTTTTCAATTTGACAAGATTTATTATTGGGTTGGTGCAAAAATAATGACGTAATAATGTCGTTTTTTGACGTATTATTTAACGTCAAAAAACGACATTATTACTTCATTATTTTTGCACCAACCTAATATAAACGCTATTTTAGTAGGCAAACATGTTCGAAGAGATATTTCCGTTTATCTACAAATCTCCTAACGGGTGGTGTTAAAAGGGCGTAATTGGGATGTCACTTGACGTAAGTCGGTCCCTTTGTGAAGCGGGATGGGTACATTTAAGTAAGATGGTTTCATAGAAAGAAAAACAATGGAACATTGATTTTTAACAAAAGATATAAAGATATTGGATTTTAAACAAGATTTTATACACACACACACACATATATATATATATATATATATATATATATATAAAACGTATGGTCACATAACATAGAACGTTCGCTTTCTGACCATGAGACCCGTGTTCGAATCTCGCCATAGTAGATTTGTCAGGAAGGCGAATCCCTGAAGTTATATGCCAATCTTACCGTGCGGCATCCCTGGAAAGTGCCCGAAAACAAAATCACAGGCTGACACCAGCCTTGTGAGGGATTGGATGGACGCTACCATGGCGGCTTCGATAGATGTTTAAGTGTACTAGCGTTGTTCAGATTGTTGATCACGCTAGATAACACGCTTTTTCCCAGAAACTCAAGTCTGCTCAGCATAGTTGCAGTATAAACCACAAGTGGGCTCTGGGTATTGAGCAAATTCAAATATTCCTGATCAAGCGTCTACAATAGCCGCCCTAGTATCCCCGAATACGAGTGGCCAGTTTATTTATATATATATATATATATATATATATATATATATATATATTATATAATGTGTTAGTACATGTGAAATGTTAATGACGCCATTAATTCTACTGATAGCTATTTCAATATTGATAGCACTAAAAATCTATTTGGGTATATCATGTAACATTCTACATCCAGTAGAAAACACTGCTGCTATATAGTCTTTTTGAGTACATCCGTCTACTACTGATGTCAATGTTACCCGCCGGCATTAGCTTAATCAAATGAAAAATGTCCGCTTCCTTCCTCTTGAGGTGTGTGGTGGGCTGCTAGACAGCCATATACGGATTCATGCCTGAGAATTATTTTCGAAATAGAACAACTCTCAATGGTTTAGCGCTCGAAGTATTCAATAAGGCCGTTCATTGCATGATACACGTGGGTGTATGATGGCGACAGACATGCAAACCGACGAGTGCGTTTCTTTTAACGTTAACAGTCGACTGGAGACGTTCATCT
>OZ010595.1:67527537-67532537 GCA_963932145.1 Acanthosepion lycidas
TAAATAGGACAAACGAGGCTCATTAATCATGGTTGGCAAGCAGTCGATGAGCACGGTTTTCAGCATCAGTTATTCTACCAATGAGCAGGTATATCCCTTCAAATCTGAAGTCCTTTTATTTAAAAACATCCCCCCCAGAAGCCTGGAACACTCGTGGGGATATGTCGGATCGGAAAAATACGGCCATTGATTCAAATATCGGTGATACCGCCTCCTCACTTCCAAGAATTAGTACTTCAATGGCCAAATATCAGAAAACTGATATTTGGGAAAGTGAGTCGGGCCGATGACTTTTCAGCATCCGATTGTTTATAACTCAATAATAAAGAACTAAAGAATGATCAGATTTGCATCGAGTTAGCAACAGACTTAAATACAGACAGAAATAAGACTAAAGAGAAACTATTATTAATGGTACAGCGCATTGGTTTTGAGCCCGGCGTTGTCACGTTGATACAAACACACACGCATGTTTAGAACGTGGATGTTTTATTTCAATCGTGGACAAACTGAATCCGTTTGGCTTTCTGAATAGCACGCTTAATTTCATGAGGAAAATCACGCTTATTAAAATTTTGTTTTCTTTCATTCTGACTTGTTCTCCTATAATAAAAGTTGTATCAACTATCAAATGCTCGATTAATTTCACTTATTTACCAATGCTAACAATGATTTATGTACGAACTAAATTTTTAAAGTTTTCGTTAAACTTAACTTTTTCACTCCTTTTAAACAATTGGTGAATTTAAATCAAGATCGTACGTGTAATCAGCTTTTGTTTTAGAAATGGAAAACATTCATTTTTTTTTTTTCTGGAGAAGGAATATTTATTTTAAAAGGATTTTTATATAGTCACTTATTCTCATTTGTTAATCGAAGTAACTTTAGATTTATTTTATTTTATAACCTTTTTCGTTAATCTGCCATCCATTGGCACGAACTCGTAAGTAGATTTCTTCATGTTCCTAACTTTTTCCTCTTGCTTTCAGTATGTCTTATAAGTGTTACTTTCTCCGAGCCCTCTTTGCTCATTATGTATCTCGGAAATTTCTGTTGTCTCACACTTAGGATTACGTTGAAACATTGGTTCCCGTACGCAACCTAAGCAACGTCAGGCACAGTCAGTACCTAGATGGGTGACTGCTTGGGAATACCAACTGCTGTTTGGATGTGCAGGTGGTGTAATGGATGTTGACTCATAATTGTTAATCAAAGAGCCGAATTCCAAACTCAGTTGGTTTTGTTATACTGATTTACACGCAAATACCCTTGGGAAAGGTATAAGTCCACCTATTCTCTCCAGCTATGGGTTAATTATTAAGACATGTATCAGCAAAGTCATTATTATCTCTAAAATATTCTTACAATCTAAAAATGTTTTCTAGCGTTAAATAACCTGCAAAGGATTGATAAGTCATAGGAAACGAATCAATCTGTCAGTTAATCAGAAAACATTCATCATATTTTTTTTTTCTTTTTTGTCTGGTAAAAAAATATTTCTTAAAGATTTTTATATAGTCTCTCTTTTGTTGCACATTAACTTTAGATTATTTTTACAACCTTCTTTCTCTAATTTTTTTAAAACTCTAAATGATCAGACGTAATCAGCTTATGTTTTAAAAATGTCAAATATTCATTTTTTTTTTCTTTCTGTAGAAGAAATATACTTATTTCAAAAGGATTTTTATACTATCTACGTTATTCGGACTATTGTCCTCATCTTTGTTGCCATATTCATCACAGCTTTTCGGCCGTTATACGCTCCGGCCTTCTTCAGGCAGTTAGAATGTCCAACTGAACCTTTTATTTCGCTCGCTGGGATAAGACTGTTCTAGTTCCACGTTCCATGTGTAATGAATGCCAGTTATCAGTTATCTCCTGTTAATTCATCTCTCCAACTTCTCCACCGCTTCAACCAAGTATCGAACTCACACTCCTTGGGTCCTGTCACTGGATCTAACTAACGTCATTATCCACTGTGCCATGTGTCCTCGAGTGACAGGACCCAAAGAGTCTGCGTTCAATACCTGGGTAAGTCGGTGGAGAAATTGAGGAGAGGACTTTACAGGAGATAACTGAAATATGGCAACAAAGATGAGAATGATAGTCCGAATCATGTAAATAGTGTACATAATGCCTCATCTCAGAAATATAGACATATACAGAAAGATTTTTATATAGTGATTTTCCAAGAGTAGCTGAGATGTGGCACAAGGCCGAAAGTTTGATGCACCTAGTGAGGATCGAACTCGCGGCTCATTCGTAATTGTTCTAGCAAGACAAGTTTGCTAATCATTACACTACCTCGAAGTGCCCAAAAAAAGGATTTTCATATAGTCACTTACTCTCCTTTGTTCGTCGAAATATCTTTTAGATTTCTTTTTATGACCATCTTTTTCATTAATCTGCCATCCGTCCGCACGAATTCGTAAATAGATTACTTTGTTCCTAACTTTTTTTTCTATTGTTTTCACTATGTCATGTGGGTTTTAAATTCTCCGGGCCCTCTTTTCTCATTATGCATCTAGGAAAATTCAGCTGTCCCTCTCTTACTATAAGTTTGTGATTTCACGTTTCCTTAAGATTCTGCCGTTGATTACCTGTTCAGTCTGTTGTATTATCAGTCATCGACAAGAGAACAACATGATCTATGCGAGGATGGCCAAGTATTCATTGTCATATCAGAAATTAGATATTCCATATCTATTCATATATTAGGTTGGTGCAAAAATAATGTCGTTTTATCAAATATGTTACTATGTGAGAAAACGACATTATTTTTGCACCAACCTAATATTACATAGTTTCTAGAAGGCACCTTTGGCTATTCTGCTCTCCATCCGTTTCTCTCTATCACTTTTTTGTCGACTGTATCTATTCTAATTGGAAAGCTGAATTTATGCGATTTGCTTTATTTTGACATCCCCAGTGCGTAGTTCTCAACTTCGGTTGTCTTTTTTGCTGACAAGCATGCATGTGGCTCGTTATGAAAGCATACTTTTTTCTTTGTCAGTCAACTCCGGTCATCTAAAAGCACAAATGTCGAAACTAATAGCACATACACAGCTCTGATTATTGAATTCATTTAGTTTAATGTACGCACAGACTCAAAATGACAGATACTTTTTTCTTTTCTAAGTACTGCTGTCCTTATCTAGTCTGATATTATATCTGCCAATGCTTTTCATCGAATCTTCCGCCATTTGCATTGTCACTGAAGAGGCTTCTTTTCTTTACTTTTCCTTTCTTTTTTATTATTATTATTATTAGTCTTTTTGCGCGTAATTCATGTTCGATGTTTCCAGTTTGTCTTCTCGCCACGTGACGGAGGATCGTAGGAGGCAATGCAAGATAGCGTACAGGTTGAAGTGCACTCGGTCCAGAATTAATTGACAAGTTTCTTCTGACGTATTCCCACGACACAGCGAAATTGGACGTAGGATTGGTGGTTTGCAACAAAAAGAATAATGGCTGCAAGAAGAAAACTGAGACAGGAGTAGATTGAAGAACAGAAAAGATGGAGACTTCGAGAAAGGAATTTAAAGTGACAGTTGAAAAAGGTTTTCATGGGGATGTAAGAATTTCTAGAACAGTCGAGTTTCAAACTAAACGAAAGAGAAATGTCTGATAAGACTCAATTTTTAGCATTTAGTTTAGATTCAACCAAGTCTGTTAAGATTTTCTTTTTTTTGTTTTTTGTTTTTTTGTTTTTTGTTGTCGTTTTTTTTTGTTTTTGTTTTTTGTTTTTGTTTTTTCGTTTTTTTGTTTTTGTTTTTTTTGTTTTTGTTTTTTTTGTTTTTGTTTTTTTTGTTTTTTTGTTTTTGTTTTTTCGTTTTTGTTTTTTCGTTTTTGTTTTTTCGTTTTTGTTTTTTCGTTTTTGTTTTTTCGTTTTTGGCAAATCGACTTATATATGTATATATGCATCTAGTCACATACAAAAAGGGTTCGGTCAATATATCAGTAACGTGAAACACTTATTAATTCAGATGTGAAATGTTCCTTGTATGAAATTATTAGAGAGTAATTAGATTGGGAACATTGACTAAATGGATATTGCATCGAAATTTCTTTCTGCAAAGGATTTTTATCAACTGGCATTCTGGCGGAATGATATATATATATATATATATATATATATATATATATATATATATATGATAAAAAATAGTTTTAATTTATGCTAGATCTATTGTTTAAAATGCTCAATATCAGGGATACAACGTATGTAAATATAAAAGTGGATACTGAAGTCAAAATCCAGTCTGTTTGATGCTAAACGCAATCGTCAGGCTCTCTGTGATGTTTTCGCTCGACTTTATATATATATGTAAAGGTTAGTGATGCATTGTGGGTAGTCTAATGCGTTGTCTGACAGACAACGCATTAGACTACCCACAATTGCATTCACTAACCATTTAGCATTATTCTATATTAGGAACGATCGAGCGAAAACATCACAGAGCAGCTGCTGACGATTGCGTTTAGCATGAAACAAACTGTTGCGTCTGGGTGTTGAGTTCAATGTCCACTTATATATGTGCACGTGTGCGTAAATATTTCATATAGAGTATGTTTGTAAAAGGACAATATGAAAAAAAAACAAAAAGAAAACGTAGTCCATCTGTTTCGTCCTCTAAGTGACTTTATCAAAGCAAAAGTAAGGATTTTATTTAGTGAGAGGTATTTTCATACAAGAGCAGAAATGTTATTTACCTCATTTTACTTCATTATACCTTGAACTGTATCACCTCACGACAATGAACTTGTCTAACGTTTCCGCTAACGTGATAAATATTGATGACCACCGCAATACCAAAAATTTTTAAAAACCAATGATATTTGCTCTTATATATAAATACTTGGCACAAAATAAAAAACTTAGCGTTGGCTATGATACGTTTTCCTTTCATCTTTATATATAATATATATATGTGTGAGTGTGTGTAATTGTCTGTCTTTAATATATAAGGGGAAAAATGCGCAAAATCAGTGAAAGGGCG
>OZ010595.1:67537537-67652537 GCA_963932145.1 Acanthosepion lycidas
CAGAATAAAAGAAAGAACCAAAAAATGACAGATTCATATAGAAAAGAAAAGGAGATTCATTTTGAGAAAGAAAGGAAAGACAAAGAAAGAACAACATACAAATGAAAGCCGAATAAAATGTAGAAATTTAGTCGAATGAGAATTTAAAAAATATAACAGAAATTAAGCCTTCGTTTAGTATTTTTTTAGAAATTTTAACAAAGTCCAACAGCATCCTAACAATGGTAACTATTCGGGCGGTATTTCATAGTCAGAGACTTTTTGCCAAATATTCAATACTTTACATTTTATCTGTTTCGCATAAAAAACAAGAATGTCATCATGGCGCAGTGACTTATGGGCAACAATTTCCACCGTTAAAACCAGATGCATTTATTTTTGTTCTTCTATATATATATATATATATATATATATATATATATATATATAGATATAGATATAGATGCGAATTTAAGTGAATATCAATTTTTCTATATAATATTATGATTCTTTCTGTAACGATCTTGCTTCACGTGTCGTCTCTGGATTCTGCTAGACTATCGGCCATTTCCAATGCTGCATCACCAGACTCAATGCCAGAAACATTTCCTCTGGTTTCTTGTTACTCGTTTTACTTTAGGGATAACGTAGGGTTGGGAGCAGTATTTCTTATGAGCAAGAGACAGGGAGAGTGAGATAAAGGATTTCAACAGGTCGAACAGCTCTTATACGCTGCCAGTGTGTGTCATGTTTCCTTGCAGAAACACGAGTCGCACAAACTAAATTGGGAGACGAGGACTGCGACGCACATCAGAACTCTTGGCATTTCTACTGTTGCAACTGTACAGCCAGATTTCACGGTTTATTCAGTTTTATACTGAAGTTTAGACAAAGACAATCCATCACCCTCACGGATTTCAAATCAACACCCCCCCCCACCCACTTGGTCTTGTTTCGGGCCAAAGTTCAGATAAATTTGGTATGGTCTGGATTTACGTTCACTAAAATTATATTTTGACACATTTTGTCTCGCTTCTGCATTCTGTAACAATGCTTTGTTTAAATTCTGTGTATGGGTAATTCATTTCGGTTCATTTTTTTATGATTTTAACGTAACACATGGTATAAATAATTAATGATAGATTAACATTCCGCTTATAATAGCCCTGTTCTCTCGGTGATTCTTGATTTGATTCGAGAGCACTAAGCGTCTCTTTCTTTTTTCTTTTCTGGTTTTCCAATCTCTGATGCGTAATAAAGAAATTTAGTGTTAAATTTTGTCCAAATAAATTCCAAGTAGAAATTATGTAGTATTTTTTGTTTTTGTTTTTTTTACATTAAATTCCACATTTAAGCACTAAGTTAACGCGTGTGATTATCATTTATAGCCCTAAGAATGGGGTATCCCTAGACAAAATGAGAAGAATCCTCCGTCGATGAAATAGAGGATTCAGTTCAAATAATTTAGATTTACTCAGATCGATGGACACATGAAAACGCCCAAGGTTACAAGGGCCGAAACATTGTGATAATAACAGCAAAGATAATGGCTGTAGTCTGATTAATGTAAATAACTCCTCATCCACGAAAATTTCAGGAAGATATTAATATCACACTTATTTAACTTTACTCCAACATATCATACCATTTTGGAATCGGGGAGACTCCTGAATCCTGAAATTTTGGATTCCTAAATTCGTTTTTTTTTTTTTTTTTTTTTTTTTTTTTTTTTTGACGAATTTTTTGAACGATAAAATTTTTATTGAAATTAATTGTAGAATCCAGCGAAAGTCACTTATGATATAAAAATAACTGATTGTACGGAAAGTACGGACTTGCGTACATCAAATTTTCTTTAGATTAAGAGAGAGCAGAAGAATTATCGTTGAACTTTTAAAAGGTAAGCTTAAATAGTGTACGCAAGTTCAGCGTTCAATTTTGAGTTCTTCTGTAGCTTGATGCCTATCGCATATGGCAGCAGTTTGCTCCGTAAAATGAAAAATCCGCCAACAGAGGACCAGATTGCAATCAAGAGCCAAGGCTGAAGCTAGGAAAAGAAAAGCACGTGCAAATGAAAACCCAGATCAAACGGCAGCCAGAAGAGCTTCCAATGCTGAGAATATGCAAAGACTTTGGCTTCTTGAGGATGAGTCGCAAAGGCCTAATCAAGAGCCCACTGCAGTAGTTAGCTTAAATCCCGACCAACAGGTCGGCTTTTAAGCTGGTTTCAGATATACGTCGAGTGGCTTGTTGCTTGATTTAATGTTACAGTCTTTTTATTATTATTTTAGTATTTGTCTATAAACATTTGATTCAAGAATATAGTAATATTGGCTGTTCATATTTATTTACTTGTGTCACCTTGTTAGGAATGTTTTGCTTCTCCACATGACTGCAAACGGCGTATTATATGCCGCCGCTTATAAGGGAGTATTTTCTCTATATGCATTAAGTATTTGCCTCGTCGCTGTATATGTAAACATTTTTGAGTCGACTGAACTTTTAGCGTGTTTGTTTAGTGGATAATTGCAGTGCATTTCACTAGTAAAATACATTCCAATAAATTTCTATATGTATTTCTAATATTTGATACGCCACGGAATATGTAGCTCTGTGCTAGAAAAGTTGATTCATGTTAGTTTTTCTCACCAGAATGTAAATTAAACATAATTCTGCCATTTTTTCATTCAGTTTCACATCTGTTCTGGTGCTTCTGACATGTGTTTGGAGATGCTTGATTTAACACAAAGAAGAATCTGTAATGTTATCGGCTGTGACCTCCTTTACCCTGCCTTTTCTATAACTCTCATGGCAATTGTTCGGATAATGGTCTTTGGTAAAACTACTTAGCGTAGCACTCGTTTGGCAGTTACGATTCCTCATTTTACAGAGGAAATTGCTAAATGTAACCGTAAGTTCTATGCTGAAAGTTTCTTCTCTCGCTGTTCTCTCTTGTAGAGAACTCTTCCGACTACTTTCCAATCAGTTTTGAACTTCAAAAATGTAAAAGCAATATTTATCATTTTCAATCGCCTGTTTCTTTATCATCTACACTCTTTAATATATTTTTCTCAGATTCTTTCACACTCAGTAATCCCTTATGTCTTAATGGCTTTATCGCCTTGCTTGGAGTGAAATGAGTAAAAATAAGTGTATTCAAGTTTTGACGTATTTTCTTAAGAAATACCACACTGATGATATCATTATCTCGTGTACTGATACGTACAAAATATCGCTTCATTCAGCAATAGAGATAGCTATGTCCAAATACCTCTGACCCAAATGTTCACCAATCGAAATTCTGGGTTTGAACAACAATAGGCAATGATTACAAGAAACGCAGCTGCTTCAGCCACTATATCCTATATGTATGTATATCCGAATTCAGTTTATAATAAATTGCATCTACTGCCCCACAATAGCTTAGCTACTTTATTTCGCTTATTTTCCCTTTCTTTTTGCCACTTTCACTCAGTCATTCTCGCCTCTGTTTTATTTCTATCGTTCTTTGACTCTCCTCTTCGTTATGGGTTCAGCTATCATTGTCTTTCTTTCTTCCTTTTATTTTGATTTATTTCTGGCTACATGTCTATCTACAAGACTGGGATGTGGGGACATTTAAGATGCACATCTCCTGAGTCGTTAAAACCGAATAATTTTTTGTTCATTTCTAAAATTTCCTTGAGCCAATTGCAAGAAGAGATATCTAGTTTAGTAATCTGATCTCCAAAGCTACGAAATTCTGGTTCGATTCTCGCAAAAAAAACCAAAAAAAACACGAAGGAATTTTGTATACAACTTTGCTTTTTAGACGTTGATTCTGTGAAAATGTTTACCTAAGCATAGTTATTCCAAACTAACGCCATAAAGTGATGTTTCCTCCATTTTTTTTATCTGTCTTCAAAATACAAAATATAGAACTTAGGTTTAACAGAGAATAATTCGTGGTGTTAGAGCCCAAGAGCAGAAATATGAAAGAGAAGCTATTACACCTTCCATTACTCAATAAAATAGAATCAGCACAAAATCCCGAACGCAAATGTGAGAATTTCGATTCTATTTAGTGCCATTAGATTCTATCTCGTTTCATAATATTCTTTACGTTTCCTGTTACCCGTTTACGCTTAGAATTTTTAAGTCTAGTCACAGCTGACACTCTTACGAAAAAAGCATATTTCCCGCTTTCTTCTGCTTGCGTTTCATTTCCATTTTCATTTTAACTTGTTTTGCAACAGTTTTTTGTTTATTTTTTCGGCCTTTTATTGTTTATTTTTTTGTTGTTGTTGTTCTTGGCATTTTTTATGGTGTTTATTTGACTTTTTCGGATCCTTCTTTTCATTTTTTACTCTCTTCGTTCTATCCTTATTTTTCTATATTTTGCATTTAGTTTTTTATTTGACAATCTTTCTCTATTTGATGATTCCTTTATTTTCTTTCACTACTTGATCTTTCCTCTTTTTTTCTCTACTTGATCTTTCCTCTTTTTTCTCTACTTGATCTTTCCTTTTTTTTCTCTACTTGATCTTTCTTTCCTTTTTTTTCTCTACTTGATCTTTCTTTCCTTTTTTTTCTCTTCTTGATCTTTCCTTCTTTTTTTTTCTCTTCTTGATCTTTCCTTCTTTTTTTTTCTCTACTTGATCTTTCCTTCTTTTTTTTCTCTACTTGATCTTTCCTTTTGTTTTTTTCTCTACTTGATCTTTCCTTTTGTTTTTTTCTCTACTTGATCTTTCCTTTTGTTTTTTTCTCTACTTGATCTTTCCTTTTGTTTTTTTCTCTACTTGATCTTTCCTTTTTTTTCTCTACTTGATCTTTCCTTTTTTTTCTCTACTTGAATCTTTCCTTTTTTTCTCTACTTGATCTTCCTTTTTTTTTCTCTACTTGATCTTCCTTTTTTTTTCTCTAATTGATTTTTCCTTTTTTTTTTTCTCTACTTGATTTTTCCTTCTTTTTTTTTTCTCTACTTGATTTTTCCTTCTTTTTTTTTCTCTACTTGATTTTTCCTTCTTTTTTTTTTCTCTACTTGATTTTTCCTTCTTTTTTTTTTCTCTACTTGATTTTTCCTTCTTTTTTTTTCTCTACTTGATTTTTCCTTCTTTTTTTTTTCTCTACTTGATCTTTGAATTTTTCCATTCTCGACTTGACCTTTCCATTTTTGACGACCTTTCCTTTCGTTTCATTCGTTTCTCGACTTGAGCTTTTTTTCCCGCAGTAAGTTGCCATTTCATTCTACGGTAGACCAGTTGCCATCCAAGGCTCTACAACCCAATCTATCCTGCTATTTACCCATAGCTAGTGGGAGAAGAAGATTCATAATTTTCATGTATTAGCATGTAAGTGAATGTCATGGATTCGACTAGAATTTTGTGGGATTGACGCTTGTATAATATTACATTACAAAAGTGTCTTGATAATGTTATGTTTTAACTATGCTCCATTTACCAGTGCACTTTTATTATAGGCGCTGCCAGCGTACGCATATATCTGAAAAGGGCCACTAGAGGAAGAAAAAGAACTATTGCTTTGACACAAATGGATGCATATTTAATAACATAACTGGAGATCGTTGGCTGTTCGTGATCGATAAATAATAAATATAGAAGTTTCATTCTTGGTTCACTACTTGATCTTTCCTCTTTTTTTCTCTACTTGATCTTTCCTCTTTTTTTCTCTACTTGATCTTTCCTCTTTTTTCTCTACTTGATCTTTCCTTTTTTTTCTCTACTTGATCTTTCTTTCCTTTTTTTTCTCTACTTGATCTTTCTTTCCTTTTTTTTCTCTTCTTGATCTTTCTTTCCTTTTTTTTCTCTACTTGATCTTTCTTTCCTTTTTTTTCTCTTCTTGATCTTTCCTTCTTTTTTTTCTCTTCTTGATCTTTCCTTTTGTTTTTTTTCTCTACTTGATCTTTCCTTCTTTTTTTTCTCTACTTGATCTTTCCTTTTGTTTTTTTCTCTACTTGATCTTTCCTTTTGTTTTTTTCTCTACTTGATCTTTCCTTTTGTTTTTTTCTCTACTTGATCTTTCCTTTTGTTTTTTTCTCTACTTGATCTTTCCTTTTGTTTTTTTCTCTACTGGATCTTTCCTTTTGTATTTTCCTTACTTGACCTTTCCTTTTGTTTTTTTCTCTACTTGACCTTTCCTTTTGTTTTTTTCTCTACTTGACCTTTCCTTTTGTTTTTTTCTCTACTTGACCTTTCCTTTTGTTTTTTTCTCTACTTGACCTTTCCTTTTTTTTCTCTCTCTACTTGACCTTTCCTTTTCTCTCTCTACTTGACCTTTCCTTTTCTCTCTCTACTTGACCTTTCCTTTTTTTTCTCTACTTGACCTTTCCTTTTTTTCTCTACTTGACCTTTCCTTTTTTTTCTCTACTTGACCTTTCCTTTTTTTTCTCTACTTGACCTTTCCTTTTTTTTCTCTACTTGACCTTTCCTTTTTTTTCTCTACTTGACCTTTCCTTTTTTTTCTCTACTTGACCTTTCCTTTTTTTTCTCTACTTGACCTTTCCTTTTGCTTTTTTCTCTACTTGATCTTTCCTTTTGCTTTTTTCTCTACTTGATCTTTCCTTTTGCTTTTTTCTCTACTTGATCTTTCCTTTTGCTTTTTTCTCTACTTGATCTTTCCTTTTTTTTCTCTACTTGATCTTTCCTTTTTTTTTCTCTACTTGATCTTTCCTTTTTTTTCTCTACTTGATCTTTCCTTTTTTTCTCTACTTGATCTTTCCTTTTTTTTCTCTACTTGATCTTTCCTTTTTTTTCTCTACTTGATCTTTCCTTTTTTTTCTCTACTTGATCTTTCCTTTTTTTTTCTCTACTTGATCTTTCCTTTTTTTTTCTCTACTTGATCTTTCCTTTTTTTTCTCTACTTGATCTTTCCTTTTTTTTCTCTACTTGATCTTTCCTTTTTTTTCTCTACTTGATCTTTCCTTTTTTTTCTCTACTTGATCTTTCCTTTTTTTTCTCTACTTTCATCTTTCCTTTTTTTTCTCTACTTTCATCTTTCCTTTTTTTTCTCTACTTTCATCTTTCCTTTTTTTCTCTACTTGATCTTTCCTTTTTTTTCTCTACTTGATCTTTCCTTTTTTTTCTCTACTTGATCTTTCCTTTTTTTTCTCTACTTGATCTTTCCTTTTTTTTCTCTACTTGATCTTTCCTTTTTTTTCTCTACTTGATCTTTCCTTTTTTTTCTCTACTTGATCTTTCCTTTTTTTTCTCTACTTGATCTTTCCTTTTTTTTCTCTACTTGATCTTTCTTTTTTTTTCTCTAATTGATTTTTCCTTCTTTTTTTTTTCTCTAATTGATTTTTCCTTCTTTTTTTTTTCTCTAATTGATTTTTCCTTTTTTTTTTCTCTAATTGATTTTTCCTTTTTTTTTTTCTCTACTTGATCTTTGAATTTTTCCATTCTCGACTTGACCTTTCCATTTTTGACGACCTTTCCTTTCGTTTCATTCGTTTCTCGACTTGAGCTTTTTTTCCCGCAGTAAGTTGCCATTTCATTCTACGGTAGACCAGTTGCCATCCAAGGCTCTACAACCCAGTCTATCCTGCTATTTACCCATAGCTAGTGGGAGAAGAATATTCATAATTTTCATGTATTAGCATGTAAGTGAATGTCATGGATTCGACTAGAATTTTGTGGGATTGACGCTTGTATAATATTACATTACAAAAGTGTCTTGATAATGTTATGTTTTAACTATGCTCCATTTACCAGTGCACTTTTATTATAGGCGCTGCCAGCGTACGCATATATCTGAAAAGGGCCACTAGAGGAAGAAAAAGAACTATTGCTTTGACACAAATGGATGCATATTTAATAACATAACTGGAGATCGTTGGCTGTTCGTGATCGATAAATAATAAATATAGAAGTTTCATTCTTGGTTCCGCTTCTCTTCGAACGGTTTCGTTGTATTTAAAGGCAATAGGCGGGAATAATCCATAATGCCTGCAACGAAAATCGATATATCAGTGCATCTTCTGAACACATCAGCCAAACACAATCCGTGAGTCTTCACATTAAAAACAACCTTGCGTCAGATTTAGCTATCAAAGTAAATATTTACACAGCTTCGTTTCGTCTCAAAGAAGGCCGTAGAAGAAGAAAGCATCCCACTACAGTAATATGTATTCCTATTTGTTTTCTTGAATTTCGCAGCCAAAGGTGGCTATTCGTAAGCTCCCAGCAATAGTGGGCTAAGATTAGCTTTCTCACCATGAATCACAGGTAGCACAACTCTAAATTCCAAACCGTGCAGAAAGCAACAGGAAACTACTCCATTGTATTTCCCAAGTAATCATGTTTTTTTTATTTTAAATCATTTCACCCAAGCAAGGCAAAAATGCTTCTAGTCTGCAGGTATTTACAGGGAATGAAAGTGAGAGAAAAGACGGAGTATAGGTAAATTGATTCAAGAAGATAGAAGATGGCAACTGACGTTGCATTTAGATTTTTGATGATTGTATTTACCAGGGAAGCAAGCAAATTGAAGGGAGTTCCACAGGAGGGAGGTGCAAGAAATGAAACTTTTGGAGCAGAAATGCATTTAGCTATTTCAACAGTAAACCGGTAGGACCTAAATGCCAATCTAGTATCATGCTTAAATTCTTGTCGTCGGGGCACCGACGGTTAAAAAAAGGTCTCCAGAGCAGTTGTCATGAAAATATTTATAGAAAAGACAGAGGGAAGCCACGCCGGTGAGAAAGAGACTGAAATCTAGATGCCAAATCAGAATCGATTACATTGCAGATCCTTCTTTGGATCTTTTCAAGAACCTAGAGATGAATAGCAAGAGCGCCAGACAAAATATGGAAGCAGTATTCAATGCACGGACGAATGGTAGATTTGTAAATATACAAGATGAACTCTGATGAGATAAACCTTCTGTCACAACACAGTGACTAAACTTTCCTTGCAGTAGATGCAGATGTTGATTCAATGTAGTCGTTCCACTTGAAATCAGTTGAAAACCTGAGTCCACATTTAGAGATAATAAAAGAAAAGTAACTAGGCCATGACCACTTCAGGAGACATAGCATGAAAACAAATAAGCGAATCATCTACCGTTTGCATTGGAGTCGAGTTCATGCCTTTATACACGAGTCCTTTCCTAACTTATTTCTAAGCTTATTTCTGTCTTATTTTATCCATTTCCCTCGACGATAACGATTTTCCTTCTGTATTCATTCATTCTGCTTCTCCGTCTTCTTTCCAATTCATTTATTTTTCCTTCTTTTCCTTCTCAATTTCCTTATTTTTATCTTTTTATTCATATTTTTTAGTGTTTTTGTTCTTAAATCCCCCCCTCTTTTGCTACTTTTTCCTTTCACCGGTGTTTTCTGCTTTATGCCCCAGCCTCGTTTCGCCCCCAGCCTCGTTTTTCTCCCTCCCCTACTCCGTTTTTCTCCCTCCCCTACTCCGTTTTTCTCCCTCCCCTACTCCGTTTTTCTCCCTCCCCTACTCCGTTTTTCTCCCTCCCCTACTCCGTTTTTCTCCCTCCCCTACTCCGTTTTTCTCCCTCCCCTACTCCGTTTTTATTTGCCCTTTTTCTTTCTTCTTTGCCCCTTTTTGCTCTTTTCTTTTCCTTTTCTCCTTTTCCCTTTCCTCTTTTTCTTCTTTTCCTCTTTTTCTTCTTTTCCTCTTTTTCTTCTTTTCCTCTTTTTCTTCTTTTCCTCTTTTTCTTCTTTTCCTCTTTTTCTTCTTTTCCTCTTTTTCTTCTTTTCCTCTTTTTCTTCTTTTCCTCTTTTTCTTCTTTTCCTCTTTTTTCTCCTTTTTTTTCTCTCCGCGCTTTTTCTTTTCGCCATTTTTCTTGTCTTTTTTTTCTTTTGTTATTCTTTATAGCTTTTACTGTTTTTCTTTCCCTCTGCCGTTTTCTGTTTCTTTCCTTGAAATCTTCGAATTTTCTTATTCTGTTCGCTTTCCTTTTCCTCTTCCATGTATGATTATACTTTTTTGTAAATCAATAAAGTGAAAGTATATTACCTTCAATCAGTTGCCTTCTTGGGCATTTAACATATACAATAACACAACTGCATTCACTCAGATTTTACATCCAAATATAGCTGTGTATTGACCAGTCAAATTGAGATCCTAAGATGAGAAAAAAAATCGGTTGGCCTCATTTGCGAAATGCCGGCACTGATGAAAAAGCAAACATTGAACTGACAGCACTTAGAAATTAAGCAAGGACACTTGTCAGTTTGGCCACGCGTGAAACATTCTGAAAATTCATAAACTAGAATAGAATGAACGTAATTAGGAAAAAAACAATAAATAATGTGTTAAATTGATCAGAAATTGAAGTTTAGCACATTTCTTTATAATGATTATTAAGCATTCTGCGAAACTTGAATTTTACTATCAATGACCTGCGAGATAAGCTGGCTCACATTTGTGCGAGAGTCAGTATAGTATTAGAAGAAATATGAATAGAGAAGTATGAGGAGGGATGAGGTTGACAAATAAGATAGGATAGGAGGATAAGACAAAAAGAAGGTTGAGAAGAAGATTCAAAGGAGTCTGAGTACGGGGTTAAAAGAAGGAAATATAACAGGAGCGGTAGGAGGAGAGAAAGATGTCAAATAAAGGCGGGGGGGGGAAAGGAACTGAAAAGCGTCTGGGTAGTATAAAGAGAATCTAAAAAGGTGAGGAAGATGAGACTGTGGTGGGAGAAAAGTTGGGAAAGAAAAGAAACGTGAGAGGATGAAGAGAAAAGGGGTTTGAAAAGAAAGGATAGAGAAAGGCAAATTGAGGAGGTGGTGGAAAAGGAACTAAAACATTTAGAAGTTTGAGAAGGATGAAACGCATTCAGAAAGAAGATTAAAAAGAGGAAAGAGTTAGTGAAAGAGTAGATGAGGATGAAGAAGAAAATAAAAGATGTGTAAGGAATGGAAGACGAAAAAACGTGAAAGATCACTATAGGAAAGGTGAAAAACAATTGGCAGCAAAAAAAAAAAATGGGCGACTATAATGAGAAAAAAAAATGGTAATCACTACTACAGCAATAATCAACATCACGTCAATAAAAGCGGCAATAACAAGCAACAACCACCTCCAGGCTGCTAACAGGGGGAACAAAATTGCCCACATCGAAAGCTTAATTATGTAAAATCTAGCGTGTAATTATCCAATGCGTTCGAGGAGAAATTTTCAATTTTCAAATTTTCTTTTACTTTCAATCGAGGCTCACTCTTCCATAAAAAGAAAGAAGACGACTGTTGAGGGAAGAAGTTTGAAAGAGAGGCGAGACTTAGGCGCAGATCTATAGGTAGTGAAGAAGTATCAGTATGTTGGAAGGAAGATGTGTGTGATGTCAGGTTAGGTGACTGGCTGTGAGGGCCAGGATTAACATCAGAAGACAGCAAGATAATTTGAAACAAGTGAGTTCGCTCTTTCACATTTACAACCTATTTTTTCTCGTCGAGTTGCGTTTTGTTGAGCTCCTTTTTGCCCATCTCACCTTCAAAAGCTCGAACTCGAACCTCATCATCTTATTCTGTTTTCTTTTATATTGTTTCTTTTTTTGTTTGTTTCTTTTTTTGTTCGTATTTTTTATTCTGTTTGTTCGCATTTTATGGCAGTTACATTTTAAGGGTTTGTTAGTATTTTTATGGGTTTAGCAGTTTTAGGGTTACTTAATGTTTTTAAGGTTTGTTAGTATTTTTGCATTTTTAGGGGTTTTGTTTTTATATTTCTTATTTGTAAATTATTCTTTCTCTTTTTTTCATTTTATCGGATCGCTTTCGTCTTTTACTCGCTCTCTTCTTTCTATTTCTTTTCTTTTTTTGTCTTAAGCCATTTCCATACTCTTCCTCCTCCTTCGACCTTATTCTCGTCTTTCTCTCTCTCTCTTTGTCTACCTCACCATGCACTCTCTCTTTGTCTACCTCACCATGCACTCTCTCTTTGTCTACCTCACCATGCACTCTCTCTTTGTCTACCTCACCATGCACTCTCTCTTTGTCTACCTCACCATGCACTCTCTCTTTGTCTACCTCACCATGCACTCTCTCTTTGTCTACCTCACCATGCACTCTCTCTCTTTGTCTACCTCACCATGCACTCTCTCTCTTTGTCTACCTCACCATGCACTCTCTCTCTTTGTCTACCTCACCATGCACTCTCTCTTTGTCTCCCTCACCACGCACTCTCTCTCTTTGTCTCCCTCACCACGCACACTCTCTCTCTTTGTCTCCCTCACCACGCACACTCTCACTCTTTGTCTCCCTCACCACGCACACTCTCACTCTTTGTCTCCCTCACCACGCACACTCTCTCTCTTTGTCTCCCTCACCACGCACACTCTCTCTCTTTGTCTCCCTCACCACGCACACTCTCTCTCTTTGTCTCCCTCACCACGCACACTCTCTCTCTTTGTCTCCCTCACCACGCACACTCTCTCTCTTTGTCTCCCTCACCACGCACACTCTCTCTCTTTGTCTCCCTCACCACGCACACTCTCTCTCTTTGTCTCCCTCACCACGCACACTCTCTCTCTTTGTCTCCCTCACCACGCACACTCTCTCTCTTTGTCTCCCTCACCACGCACACTCTCTCTCTTTGTCTCCCTCACCACGCACACTCTCTCTCTTTGTCTCCCTCACCACGCACACTCTCTCTCTTTGTCTCCCTCACCACGCACACTCTCTCTCTTTGTCTCTCTCACCACGCACTCCCTCTTTGTCTCTCTCACCACGAACGCACTCTCTCTTTGTCACCCCCGCCAAAAACGGACTCTCTCTCTTTGTCACCCCCGCCAAAAACGGACTCTCTCTCTTTGTCACCCCCGCCAAAAACGCACTTTCTCTCTCTTTGTCGCCCCCGCCAAAAACGCACTTTCTCTCTCTTTGTCGCCCCCGCCAAAAACGCACTTTCTCTCTCTTTGTCGCCCCCCGCCAAAAACGCACTCTCTCTCTCTTTGTCGCCCCCCCGCCAAAAACGCACTCTCTCTCTCTTTGTCGCCCCCCGCCAAAAACGCACTCTCTCTCTCTTTGTCGCCCCCCGCCAAAAACGCACTCTCTCTCTCTTTGTCTCCCCCCGCCACAAACGCACTCTCTCTCTCTTTGTCTCCCCCCGCCACAAACGCACTCTCTCTCTCTTTGTCGCCCCCCGCCACAAACGCACTCTCTCTCTCTTTGTCGCCCCCCGCCACAAACGCACTCTCTCTCTCTTTGTCGCCCCCCGCCACAAACGCATTCTCTCTCTCCCTCTCTTTGTCGCCCTCCGCCACAAACGCACTCTCTCTCTCTCTCTCTTTGTTACCCCCGGCAAAAACGCACTCTCTCTCTCTCTCTCTCTTTTTCACCCCGCCAAAAGTCGCTCTTTCTTTTTGTCTCCCCTTTCTCAAAACTGATCTTTTCTCCACCATTTTTTATTCCTTCTACCTTTGGGATTATTATCACTATCAGTATATTTTCCCTCGGAGTTTTGAGCTACTGATACTTAGTACATAACTCCGAGGTTCCCACCCAGATCTTAGTACCTTTTGTATTTTTGCCTACTTCGAATTCACGATGTTCCTATGTCAAGCTAACTTAACGCCTATCATGATCCATTCATAGTTGCTCTTACGCACAATCTCAATCGGGGCAATTGCTCTCCAAGCACTTGTAATCAAAATGGTCATATCACATTTTAGCTTCACTTGCTCATTATCGGATCCTGGTAGTGGCAAATGCTCGGATCCCTTCACTGAACTGCGCACGCGAGATCATACGTCCAGCATAGATCCCAATGTATTCTGAGACATATTCATTTACGACGTTGTCGCGCATTATTTTTGTCGTTATAAACTATAATTAGATATTAGGTTGGTGTAAAAATAATTTTATTTCAATTATTTTTTAACGTAAAAAAACGACATTATTTTTGCGCCAACCTAATACAAGTATTCACAACTATTTCTTTGCTATTTATATGAAGATTAACATAACAATGTTACAATTATTACTATTAATATATTTATATGGGAAGCTTTGTTCTCCTGTTCGAATCAACTGAATCATCTTCAAATATCCATCAGTGTCCTTTATTAGTAGTATTATTATTGTTCTTGAGTGAGGGGCTGCAACACGCTGATAATGTGACGCTGGGATCACATATTATCCAAAGACTAATATATCCATCATTATACCTAGTGATAAGGGTAGAGAAGGCACATATATGGCAACCTAATGTGCATGATATGTTGACAGCTTGCAGGGACTGAATTAATAATTACTTCAGGTAACCCAGTCGACCCGAATGGTCTCTGACTGAGAATTGTTCTCAAATATTTAGATTTGACGCTGAAGTCTGCTTTAACCGAGTGCTAGATTACCTATAATATTTGGACAAACAGTATTTTACAGATAGAGTAGGTATGTCATTGGTCTGTAGTTGCTGACCTGGACCCCTTATGTTTTTTTTGTTTTGTTTTGTTTTTTTTGTTTAGTTTTTTTTGTTTAGTTTTTTTTGTTTAGTTTTTTTTGTTTAGTTTTTTTTGTTTAGTTTTTTTTGTTTAGTTTTTTTTGTTTTGTTTTTTTTGTTTTGTTTTTTTTTGTTTTGTTTTTGTTTTTTTTGTTTTTTTTGTTTTGTTTTGTTTTTGTTTTGTTTTGGTTTGGTTTGTTTTGTTTTGTTTTTTTGTTGTTTTTGTTTTGTCTTTGTTTTGTCTTTTTTTTGTTTTGTTTTTGTTTTTTTTGGTATGTTTTTTTTCTTGTTTTTTTGTTTTGTTTTGGTTTGGTTTTTTGTGTTTTGTTTTGGTTTTTTGTGTTTTGTTTTGGTTTTTTGTGTTTTGTTTTTTTGTGTTTTGTGTTTGTTTTTTTGTGTTTTGTGTTTGGTTTTTTGTGTTTTGTTTTGGTTTTTTGTGTTTTGTTTTGGTTTTTTGTGTTTTGTTTTGGTTTTTTGTGTTTTGTTTTGGTTTTTTGTGTTTTGTTTTGGTTTTTTGTGTTTTGTTTTGGTTTTTTGTGTTTGGTTTTGGTTTTTTGTGTTTGGTTTTTTGTGTTTTTGGTTTTTTGTGTTTTTGGTTTTTTGTGTTTTTGGTTTTTTGTGTTTTTGGTTTTTTGTGTTTTTGGTTTTTTGTGTTTTTGGTTTTTTGTGTTTTTGGTTTTTTGTGTTTTTGGTTTTTTGTGTTTTTGGTTTTTTGTGTTTTTGGTTTTTTGTGTTTTTGGTTTTTTGTGTTTTTGGTTTTTTGTGTTTTTGGTTTTTTGTGTTTTTGGTTTTTTGTGTTTTTGGTTTTTTGTGTTTTTGGTTTTTTGTGTTTTTGGTTTTTTGTGTTTTTGGTTTTTTGTGTTTTTGGTTTTTTGTGTTTTTGGTTTTTTGTGTTTTTGGTTTTTTGTGTTTTTGGTTTTTTGTGTTTGTTGTTTTTTGTGTTTGTTGTTTTTTGTGTTTGTTGTTTTTTGTGTTTGTTGTTTTTTGTGTTTGTTGTTTTGTTGTTTTGTGTTTTTTGTTTTTTGTTTTTTGTTTGTTTTTTGTTTTTGTTTTTTTGTGTTCTGTGTTTTGTTTTTTTGTGTTCTGTGTTTTGTTTTTTTGTGTTCTGTGTTTTGTTTTTTTTGTTATCAACCATTAAATACATTAATAAAATGAGAAAAGGTCATCAAAACAAATGCAATATTGGTATGTAAAAATAGGCAATCGTTATTCCATCCTAACTAATTTACATTCATTTCAAATTAATTCAAGTATTTATTATGCACACTAACACACACGTGTATGTGAGTGTGTGATTAAAGAAATTTCAGAGGACTTGTCTTTGCGATCGACTTTAAAGTTTTGGTTTCGCCGACTCTTCAGAGTCAGATATACGGTTCTGTACTAAGCGCACTTTCAGGAATGGACTCACTCGCTGGTCAGAAAGACTACCGCTGTTGACTGTATTCTATTCTTTACTTCTTCGTTCTATTTTCCCCGTATCTATCTCGCCAACTTCTTTTATTCTCATAAAAATCACCAAGACAAAAGTAATTTGTAAATTTATCTCGTAGCTGAGGAGATTATTCGACAGAATTCCGCGAGCACTCTAGAAATTCCGTTAACTCATCGAAAGGCAGCGACATTACTGAAAAAATTGAATGCAAAATTCTATTTCAAATATATACGACCTAAACTTCACTTTCATATCCTTGAATCCAAATTGAATAAAGTCTACTTATAAATCTGCTCTGAATTTCTTTATTTCTCTCTCTCCCTCCTTCCCCTTCTCTCTCTCCCTCCTTCCCCTTCTCTTTCTTCCCATTCTCTCTCTCTTTCTTCCCATTCTCTCTCTCTTTCTTCCCATTCTCTCTCTCTTTCTTCCCATTCTCTCTCTCTTTCTTCCCATTCTCTCTCTCTTTCTTCCCCTATTCTTCTTGTCTCTTTTTTCTTGTCTCTTTTTTCTTGTCCCACTTTCTTGTCTCTTTTTTCTTGTCTCTTTTTTCTTGTCTCTTTTTTCTTGTCTCTTTTTTCTTGTCTCTTTTTTCTTGTCTCTTTTTTCTTTGTTCTTTTTTCTTGTCTCTTTTTTCTTTGTTCTTTTTTCTTTCTTTTCTTTTTTCTTTCTTTTCTTTTTTTCTTTCTTTTCTTTTTTTCTTTCTTTTCTTTTTTTCTTTCTTTTCTTTTTTTCTTTCTTTTCTTTTCTTTCTTTTTTCTTTTCTTTCTTTTTTCTTTTCTTTCTTTTTTCTTTTCTTTCTTTTTTCTTTTCTTTCTTTTTTCTTTTCTTTCTTTTTTCTTTTCTTTCTTTTTTCTTTTCTTTCTTTTTTCTTTTCTTTTTTCTTTTCTTTTCTTTTTTCTTTTCTTTTCTTTTTTCTTTTCTTTCTTTTTTCTTTTCTTTTCTTTTTTCTTTTCTTTTTTCTTTTCTTTCTTTTTTCTTTTCTTTCTTTTTTCTTTTCTTTCTTTTTTCTTTTCTTTTTTTCTTTTCTTTTTTTCTTTTCTTTTTTTCTTTTCTTTTTTTCTTTTCTTTTTTTCTTTTCTTTTTTTCTTTTCTTTCTTTTTTCTTTTCTTTCTTTTTTCTTTCTTTTTTCTTTTCTTTCTTTTTTCTTTTCTTTCTTTTTTCTTTTCTTTCTTTTTTCTTTTCTTTCTTTTTTCTTTTCTTTTTTTTCCTTTTTTCTTTTTTTTCCTTTTTTCTTTTTTTTCCTTTTTTCTTTTTTTTCCTTGAAATTAGTAGTAGTAGTAGTATATATCTTTCTCTAGCCCTCAAGTTTTAATTTCAGTGCGATTATCTTAGGAATTCTGTGTTCTTCCTCCGCTTCATATCAATCGATCTAGCCATTGATTTTGTTTTCAAAGTGGCTGAATATTTTTCGAGTTCAGGTATGAAAAAAGAAAAATAATAGTCCGATCTTTGCCAACGTTCTTTTCGAACTCATTTCAAAATTCATAAAACTCCTGATTAATACCTTCCTGTGAGACTAAGTTGCACAGTCCCTTGTTCGACCGAAGTGAACGGTTTGTTTAAATAGCCAAGAAAATGTTTAACTAGGCAGGGCCTATTTGCACTATTTATATTAGGATTATTGTCCTCACCTTTGTTAACAAAGTTTCGGCCGTTGTGCTTTCCGGTCCTCTTCTGGTGTTTATAGATCTGGTTAAACTACAGGAAATTCCGAATTGAACACTTTATTTAATCTCCGTGAATAGATTGTTCTCTTTCATGTCGAGAGATATCTCTGCTATTTCTTATTTTTACTTCGTACTCTCCAGTTATTGCTAGTCCGTTTTACCCGAGTGCAAGTACACACTGCCCGACCAAGGAATTGAACTCAAAATAACTTCAATCGGTAGGCCGGACATAAATTCTAACAAAAGCAGGGTGCGACAGAAATACCTCCAACATAATAGTAATGCACTAGTGGCAAAGGTGTCGTTATAAAGTTAATGCCTTGCCATTATCTGGAAGGTGCCTGTTGGCGGTATTCCTGCTGCATTCTTCATTTTTGTGTCATGTTTACATATCGTCTTCTATTAAGTAGCCATCATAAAGCCTATCTCTTCACGTGTTTGATTTTTATTTAATGATATTAAATTATGTTCTACCCCTTATCAATACTAGAAAAAACGATAATTGTGAAATTAACAAAAACAAGAGAAATATTTCACAAATTTCAGCCGACAGTAATTCTAACTGTTCGGGCAAAAAATGTCTAATATTTCCCGTTTGGAAACGGCTCAGCATTTATCGTCTGAGCTACGTTTCTTTGCCACATACACCAGAAATATTTGTGAAATTATTCCCCTGCATCTTTTAAAAGATCTGTTGCTATGCCATCTTTATTTGGTCTTAGGTTTTGTTCTTGAAAACGGAAACAATTTCAGTGGAAGCAACAGATGAAATAAAGACTTTTCTGACATGAAATGAGGAACATTACAATTTCTGCCGGAGTGAATGCTAGTGATATTTTTGATGCCGATGCATACACGTTTGCGATATAATTCTGAGTTCTCCCTTTGTTATTGCTCCTTATATTTGGTAAATTTTTCCCGTTTGTTTGAAAGCATAACATTGCTGCTGCTTATCTCTATAGGTTGTGGATTGAGCGAATTTGAAACTTTTCATTTTGCTGCATCTTGATTTCGTGTCTCATTTCTTTACTGGTAACTTTAATTCTATATTTTCACGTTTATTTCTCTTTGTGTTTCCAACCATATTTCTCCTCTTTTTAGTCAAATGCTGACTTTGAATATTTATTACTGCTATTTACATTTATTTCCTTGTGTTCTCTATGGCTTTCTTAATTATAGTTACCAATTTGCTATTCATATTTTCCTGGTTTATTTTCGTTATTCCCCATCGACTGGAATCTCTACTTGATTTCGACCTGAAATTCGATAATATTGTCTCTGATCTTATTAGGATTTGTTTTCTTTCTTAGAATCATTTTCTTTGAATTTTAAAGTCAAATTTAACTCTGCAAGCCGGCATTCTATGATCGCTTCTTGTCTTAACTCGGTTTCTTTTGGTAACATTCTTAAAGGAATCGGCTTCTCAATAATAATGAAGCAAATTTCAGTGTTCGTTGCACTGAGTTTATTTATTGTCGTTATACTTTTGACAAGATATTCGTAACTGTCATTTTGTATCTATTGTATTGAAAAGGTTAATTAACTTTCCGGCTCTATTCAATATTCCCAGGACGAGATTCGCTCGCTCCCTCCCTCTAACATTCTCTCTCTCCCTCTAACGTTCTCTCTCTCCCTCCCTCTAACGTTCTCTCTCTCGCTTCCCCGTCTAACGCTCCCTCTCGCTTCCCCGTCTAACGCTCCCTCTCGCTTCCCCGTCTAACGCTCCCTCTCGCTTCCCCGTCTAACGCTCCCTCTCGCTTCCCCGTCTAACGCTCCCTCTCGCTTCCCCGTCTAACGCCCCCTCTCTAACACTCTCCCCCTCTCTCCCATATAATTTATATTCGGAAAAGAAAATTGAATGTTTTCTATATGAAGAAAAAAAGAAATATAAAACATATCAAAACTTACCCACAGTACCTTGTCAGTCGTTTTTAAGGAAACTTCTCTGTATGTGTGAGAGATATATAAAATACACACACAGGGTACGATGGGTAAATTAATTTCGCGAATGCGCGTTGTTTGTCTCTCATTTTGTCGACTACACAGTATAGTAAGGTCTATTGGGCACTGTCTGTGAGAAAAAGAACATTTTCATGCAATTCACTCGGAAAAATTTAGAAACTTCATGCTGTACTGTTAGGCATTCGCGCCACAAGCCCCAATCCGAACATTTCATTATGATTGGGTATGGTGGATGAGTCATTACGAAGGTACAGCAGCTGGGAAAACTCAAACTGATTATTCTGACAAGAAAAGAGCTACCGAATTTGTTGGTGAGGCCTCAGATTCAACATGGACGCTTACATCAAGTAAATATAGGATGTGGTGCTGTCCTGGTTTAAGACGGTGGCTGCTTGAAGACCGTATGACTGGCAACAGTAATCTGCACCCATACCAAACATCCAGAAGAATACAGTCATGGCTGTCTGACAATTTCTGCAACAACGTCACCCCTGATATGCGGCCAACGAACTCACCACTATATATATATATATATATATATATAAGTTTTCTCTCCCGTTATATATATATATATATATATATATATATATATATATATATATATATATATATATATATATATATAAGCTTTCTCTCCAGTTATATATATATATATAAGCTTTCGCTCCCGTAATATATATATATATATATATATAAAAGCTTTCTCTCTTGCTATATATATATAAGCTTTCTTTCTTGCTATATATATATATAAGCTTTCTTTCTTCCTCTATATATATATATAAAAGCTTTCTTTCTTGCTATATATATATATATATATATATATATATATATATATATAAGCTTTCTTTCTTGCTATATATATATATATATATATATATAAGCTTTATCTTTTGCTATATATATATATATATATATATATATAAGCTTTATCTTTTGCTATATATATATAAGCTTTATCTTTTGCTATATATATATAAGCTTTATCTTTTGCTATATATATATATATATATATATATAAGCTTTATCTTTTGCTATATATATATATATATATATATAAGCTTTATCTTTTGCTATATATATATAAGCTTTATCCTTTGCTATATATATATATATATATATATAAGCTTTCTCTCTTGATATATATATATATATATATATAAGCTTTCTCTCTTGATATATATATATATATATATATAAGCTTTCTCTCTTGATATATATATATATATATATATATATAAATTCTCTTGCTATGTGTATGTATATATATATATATATATATATAAATTCTCTTGCTATGTGTATGTATATATATATATATATATATCACTGTCTCTCTCTCTCTCTCCATATATATATGTCTCTTCCTTTTGTATATGTCGTTCTTTTATTTGATGTTTATTTTAATCGATAATGTGTTCTTTTCACTGACATAATGACTTAAAATCATTTGCTTTCTGTTTTTTTAAAAAAATCTGGTTATTTTTTCTCATTGTTTCTTGGCATTATTTTATTAGCAAATCAAAAAGCAAATTAGCTTATATCTTTTGTTTTAGTTTTTTTTTTTTTTTTTTTGTTAATTCTACAAAATAAAATTTCAAAGGTGAAATTGCTTTCATTATCTCGTGCAACGAGCACTTAATGAAGAGGCAATTGGACGAACACGCACAAAGACTGAAAACACTTAAATCATATTCGAGAGACTGATGGCAGGAAGGTTTAAACGCATAAACCGAGTATCAAGTGGATTGTAAAAAAGGGAAAAATAGATTTGATGGAAATAAAGGGGGAGAACTCATGCATCCTAACATGAAAATGCAAATTTGTATGACGTCAGTTACTCAGCGTAGCTTACCTTCAGCATATAACCACGAGCAAGAATCGAACTCGCTATTCATTACAAACTAAATCTCCATACTTGTATATAGTTATCTATGTTATTGACAATCCGAATCGACAGATTGTTACTGTTGCAAAATTTCGACTGAATGATTGTTTTATACTGAAGTAAATGTTGTACAATTGACTTATTTTCCAAATTTATATTCACATTATTATCCTCATCTTTATTGTTGGTATCACAACTTTTCGGCCATTGTGCCATCTAGCTGTATTCAGGTGTAATTCGTCTTAATAACAATGATGAGGAAATTAGTCCGAATGTAAATAATGATATTCTATCGTCCCCAAAATCGTATATAGCTACTGAGCCATAATACCTTAGAGGCCAATAGCAGGAGACAGCTGCCAATAGGTATTGAAAGGAATCAAATGGACGACACGTATTATTTAAAGAAGGAAAGACGACGATACGTTCTCTCCCTCTCTCTGTCTCTATACATACATATATATATATATATATAATATATATATATATATCTCTATACATATATATATATATATATATATATATATAAAATCTCTCTCTCTCTCTCTCTCTATATATATATATATATATATATATATATATATATACACACACACACACACATAATGTGCTGATGTATAATCCAAGTGGGTACTAGTAATATAAATATATTAAAATTGATCCATAAAAAGAGAGCTCGACGTATCATATTTGTTCAGCATAATACTGATGAATACTCGAAAAAAAAAATTCTTTTTAGCTCATATGCAGAATAGGCTACTTCAGCACACGATACAAATTGTCGTCTGTCTTTTCAACCCGGATATTGAATAGAGGAAACAGGAAGTAAAAGTTAAATGATGCAAGGAAGAAATATGGGAAGGAGTCAACCTGGAATTTAACATGTCAACAATACTTTATACAGAGTTCACACTTCGATGTATATGTCAGGACAAATGGTCAGGAAAGGTGGTCAATATATTTCTTAAAGTGATTATATATATATGTGGGTGTGGGGGTCTGAACAGACCTGAGCCAGAAAATCACCCAACTCACCTTCGCGTTATTGGTTGAGAAGGAAAAATTACGGCATCAGAACTTAGCTGCCTTCCGCCTGGCCTGTCAAAAGATGCCGTATTGTATTTCGGAGGAGTTGAACTCTGAGAATAATAAAAACTGGGATTTTCTGTTCACCCTTTCTGTGGTAATCTTCTGGACCGATTATCAGTATTTTGAAAAAGTGTGGATGGCCCTGCACAGGGCTCCATCGCTACAATCAAATCTTCTATGTGTTTTTGTTTTTGTTTTTTTTTTCTGTTCTTTGTTTCTTGTTTTTTGTTTCTTGTTTTTTTTTCGGGGGGGGGGGGGTGTTTTTTTTTTGTTTCTTTATTTTGTTTCTTTATCTTCTTTTTTTGTTTCTTTATCTTCTTTTTTTGTTTTTTGGTTTTTGTCTGTTTTTTGGTTTTTGTCTGTTTTTTGGTTTTTGTCTGTTTTTTGGTTTTTGTCTGTTTTTTGGTTTTTGTCTGTTTTTTGGTTTTTGTCTTTTTTTCTGTTTTTGTTTTTTTTTTTCTGTTTTTGTTTTTTTTTTCTGTTTTTGTTTTTTTTTTCTGTTTTTGTTTTTTTTTTTCTGTTTTTGTTTTTTTTTCTGTTTTTGTTTTTTTTTTCTGTTTTTGTTTTTTTTTCTGTTTTTGATTTGTTTTTTTTTTTCCTGTTTTTTTTGGGGTTTTTTTCCTGTTTTTTTTTTCTGGGTTTTTTTCTGTTTTTTTTTTTCTGTTTTTGTTTTTTTTTCTGTTTTTGGTTTTTTTTCTGTTTTTGGTTTTTTTTTTCTGTTTTTGGTTTTTTTTTCTGTTTTTGGTTTTTTTTCCTGTTTTTTTGGTTTTTTTTCCTGTTTTTTTTTTGTTTTTTTTTCTGTTTTTTTTCTTTCTGTTTTTGGTTTTTTTTCTGTTTTTGTTTGGGTTTTTTTCTGTTTTTGTTTGTTTTTTTTTTCTGTTTTTGTTTGTTTTTTTTTCTGTTTTTGTTTGTTTTTTTTCTGTTTTTGTTTGTTTTTTTTCTGTTTTTGTTTGTTTTTTTTCTGTTTTTGTTTTTTGAGAAATTTTATGTAATATATAAATCATCTCACATTGTGACTGTGTTCATAACTGCCGTTAAGGTTGGTTTCTTGTCTTCTGTATGATACAACGATTTTTCCATTGGGAGATACAGCAAGACTCACACATTCAAAAACGTTGGATCACCGAGTCGTGCAAGACAATTAGCTCTCCTGAATATATCTTACATATCTGTGAGTTAACTATTTGTCTATGCTTAGAATATTGATATCTTGGGTATATATTTAAAGAAATCCTTGATAAAATCTAAACAAGAATCAGCAATGTAGTTCTGGCTTTTCAGTTTCAGTCACTTTTCCACCGCCATAAATTTGCCTCTCTCTGCCTTTTCTACAAATACTTCCATAACAACTATTCCGATGAGCTCTTCGCCAAGGTTACCTACCCTTTATGAATTTAAGCGCAGTACTAAACTGGTGTCGAGGTCTTTCCAGTGTACAGCGAAATGTAACCATAAATTCTATGCTATCACTTTCTTTTTTCGCACTTCTCGTTTGTGGGAGTCTCTTATGGTTCCATGCTTTTCCAGCTTTAAAAATTTAAAGGTAATAACAATTGCTTTCTGCTGTCCTCCTGATTACTCTTCTTTTGTTCTTTACTCCTTCGCAAGTTTCTGTTTTCTAATTCTAATGTCTGTACTGCCTTTCTTGGTGTGAAATCGATTATATATATATATATATATATATATATATATATATATATATATATATATATTGCACAGGACAACGTCGTCCTCAGAACACAATTGCTATTTCACTTATCTGCGATTGGCCCATCTGTTTCATTAAACTGATTTGCCAAATACATTTCAATGAAGAAAAACTAACAGATATAAGATAAATCTTTATTAATATTAATGGTAATAATAACGATGAGAATAATAATAATGCCGTACAGAAAATCTAAAATAATTAATCAATTTAAATGCCCTCAACACATCAAAATGTCTTAGTCGTGTTTGTTTCTTTGTGCGTGTATTCATGGCTTATATTTTGAACGGAGACATAATTTAATCATAAATTTACTTCTCATAAATCAAATGTAAAGTTTGTAAATAAGGATTCTTGTTTTCACTCGACGTGTTTATACTTATGTATACGACTGGTCAAAATGTGATAATTAAAAGAGAAGAAAATAAAATCAGACATTCGTGCAATTCTTGAATTTGAGCTCTAGTTTTTTTTTGTTGCGAAATATTTTCAATTTAGATCTTGCTTATTTCCAATTCCTCCAAGAGCTTGATCGAAAAATAATTGCAATCTTTGGGATCATTTATTTCGATATTGAAGGTGGGGAGACTTATAGGCTCAGTATAAGGGCTAATGTGTTTTGTTGAGCCAGTTATATTGAAACTATTCAGCTACCCTAACTGCAGAAGTGTATATATATATATATATAATATATATATATATATATATATATATATATATATATTAAAAACACTGAAGCACGATAGGAGCAAGAAGGCGAAAATCGACTAGGAAGAGATTTGCTGTGTTTTTATATATATATAATTTGATTTTATATTTGATCTTGTTTTGGTTGAAGCATTTAGCACAGTGCATTATCAATGTTTTTTATTACGTTTTCTCTAATAAATATATTGATTAAACCATGGTCATATTACAACCCACATATATCACACTGGTTGTCCCTGGTTCCAGCCAGAGGACACTTTCTATGAAGGGAAGACACTTATATCCACTCTCCTTCGGATATTATGCTACAATTTACGAATACCCGGATATATATATATATATATATAGAGAGAGAGAGAGATGTGTGTGTATATATATATATATATATACAGTAGCGTCCAAAACTAAGGGACAACATTTTAAAACCTGATATTTGTTAGAAATAACAACTGTGAAAAGCTGAAATTTTGACAACTGGTAGTCGTTATCATCCATAATAACATACTAAGATTTGAATCATTTGCAAAGGATAGGAAAAAATTATAACAATTATTTATTTATTTTCAAATTTGGAACGTCCAAAAGTAAGGGACAAAATTGAGAAAAACAAATATGCGTGTATTTTTATGTTTACTAAACATTAAACCGATGTATAAAATTTCCATGTAAATCTTTTCTTTTGATCTGAACAACCAATCTCAATACAAACAATCAAGGGACTTCACCATTTCACTAGAGTTTTCTTGTTTATTCATTCCGGTAAAATCAACTTATTAACAGCGTACTATCTGTGTGCTCTGCTTAAGGTACAACGCGCAGGTACTACCCAATTCCTAGAATTCGGGCAAGTCAGCGGCACTTTGATCCTCAGCAAGGCATGAACACACGTGCCTGATCTGAGAGTTTGTTCTTAGTTACAGCAATGTTTTCGTAGTCCAATGCTAAAATATATTTACATAACATTTATTTTCTAGCAAAATCTACTTTCTTGTCAATGCATGTAATTCACTGGTGAATATTATTCACATATATATATATATATATCAAAGTTTCTTCTTTCATATGCCATGTCCTTTGTATAGAATCAATCATGACTCTCCACTATTTCCTACGTTTTTGTTACTCTATGTAACATTTGGTTCTTGTTCTGCTATCAATTCAGGCAAACTTGTCAAGTAGGTTAAGTTCCGTTTTCTCCTGCTTATCTTACCTTCAGTGTGTTACAGACTTTAAGCCTTCTTTCTGTGATTATCTGGATTTATCCATGCGCTCATACGAATAGAATTTGACTCTAGGTCAAGTTTAAAGTTTGATTTCGGCAGCTGTTCAAATATTGCTCAAGCCCTATCGGCATTTCCTAGTTGGGGGACGCCTCAGGCGCCGAATAATAGCCCTAACCTCCTCCTGAAACAGAGGTACAGCCTGGAGTGATAGCCTTTTGGGGCTCGAGCTTAATATTAATTTAGTACCCATCCCCGCTGCCCGGTAGAACCAAGGGAATATTTCTTCATTATGTGTTAGCGTAATTTTAGCTTTCTTTTTCCAATTTTAAGTATCAATTTTTTTCAGTACTTTTCTTAATTTTTCTCATTTTCTGTCTGTGCTATTCTTAGGATTTGTCGGTAGAACCACATCTCTTCACTGGTTCTTCACGTAACAGAATGAACAATGAAAATTACGTCTCCTACCGGCGTGTGAGGCCACGGACTTATTGATCGACTTTTGGTTTTACATACTTCCCACATAATGGTAAGGCATTAGCTAGATGAAGACAGCATTGCCAGTAATGTCTTATAATTATGTGGGAGGTATTTCTAGGAGATATTTCTGTCTCACCCTTTATGTCTCTCGTCGTCTTCACCTTTTACTCTTCGGTTTGCTCTCTGCCTCTCTTCGATTTGCTCTCTGCCTCTCTCCGATTTGCTCTCTGCCTCTCTCCGATTTGCTCTCTGCCTCTCTTCGATTTGCTCTCTGCCTCTCTTCGATTTGCTCTCTGCCTCTCTCCGATTTGCTCTCTGCCTCTCTCCGATTTGCTCTCTGCCTATCTCCGATTTGCTCTCTGCATCTCCGATTTGCTCTCTGCCTCTCTCCGATTTGCTCTCTGCCTCTCTCCGATTTGCTCTCTGCCTCTCTCCGATTTGCTCTCTGCCTCTCTCCGATTTGCTCTCTGCCTCTCTTCGATTTGCTCTCTGCCTCTCTTTCAAACCTCGACTTACACTCTATTTCTTCTTTCCTTCCCACTATAACTCCCACCCTCCCACTGAGAATCCAATAGCTTTTTTTCGTTGTTTTCATTTCATCCCCCACCTTTTCTGTTTCTCTTATTTCCTCCTCCTCTTCCCAAGATTCCCTTCCAAATCCAATACACGTTTCGCGCCGACTGCACACTAGTACGGACGAGATGATTTGCTCCCGGTCGTCTACGGCATTCTTACATGCTATAATGCAATAATAGACAATATAATGTAATCGTTTTCTTTCTCTTTTTAATAAGAAACACTGATTACCGCTCTTTTGGGTTAGAAGGCGCGCAAAGTTATTACTGATTTCTAAACTTATTCGGTAACACAACTGAAAGAGGCAAAACAAAAGAAAATGGCGTATTATCGGAGTTTACATTTGAATTCATTAAGTTTGAATAGACGGGAAATAGAGGCGTAGGGAAGGTGAAGCTGCCAAGTAACAGCGAGTCAAGCCATTCACTGATCAGGTTTTCAGTAATAATAAAAGAAAAGATCAACATTTCTAAATGACGTTGCTTTCTTTGCCAGGGGTCTCTGCTTTCTGAACCAACTCCTCTTTTCGCTATCACTTGTTTATCATCAGTGTTTGCTATCGGCTGTGGGTGGGGCCATTATAAAGGATGCGAAACTGGGTTTGAGATTTGGAGTCTGCACTGATTAAACCTTCACTCTCTGCCTATACCCCACAGTATCTATTTGTTTTTGTCTTAAGTCAAAAAAATAGCGCTCATACTGTTGGAGACAGATATTTGAATCAGATCTGAGCACAAAACCGAAACACATATCAAGACAAAATACTTAAGTTTTTGTATACGAGTAATCTATGAGGTAATGCATTCATCGTTACATTTTGTTTTTATGTCTGCTTTAGTGAATAAACATCATTTCTTTAATAACAAGAAAGTCTATGTATTTCCCATAATAACATCTATATTGACCAACACAAGAAAGATATGGATTTCGGGCTGGTTTCTTCGTATTTGCTGGTTGTCGTCGGCACCCACTCGCATCCTAGCATCGGAATCGCCATCCTCTCTCTTGCTATTCTCTTTATGACCCTCCCCTGGTGGCAGTGGTGAAGATGGCTGTGAATCAAAGAGAATTTGGAAGGCATTCGCATGGATTTGATTTTGCTGGACAAAGCACACAATCTTGGCCAGAAACCTCTTCCTCCTTGCGCAAAGGAGAGTAAGACAGGCGAGATCTGGTGCTGCTTCTTTCCGCTAGTTTTGACATTGACATCGTGTAGATCTTTCCCTATTCTGCCCTCTGTGTTTTTGAGGATCGGTCGCGTTCCATCTGATTGATATAGATGTTATTATAGACGAATCGTTTCGTCCAAGTATCCTCTGGTCATCATCAGATTTCCATTGGTTGGTTGATATGGGATATTAGGGCAGGCTGATTGTTGCATCGTGGTATTGCTCTCAATTTGAAAGTTGGGGTTTTATATAAGAAATATGAACACTAAATCTTTTTATCAAATTCTTACCATTTTTTTGAGGAAATGAGTTTAAAGATTACATTTAGGTTCAAAATCGCAGAGTAGGAATTTCATCCCAGCGATCAGTGAAAGCCTTGTAGCACAGCCTTATAAAATTCACGGTTGCTTAAAGGTTTACAAATTTTATATGGACAAAATGCATGGCACGATCACGTTATTACTAAATCATTGCCTCATCACATAAGACCTTGATTTACTTCAAAGGGAAATTATACTGAAGAATGTAGTTATATTATGATGTAATATTTTATAGAGTATTGTAGTTTTAGTGTGATTTTCAATAAACAATGCAAATTCGAAACATTTTGTCTTATATGTATCCAACAGTATTATGGTGTTACATACACCTTTACCTATCTTTTACCTTTTATATTTATATTAAATATGTTTAATTCTGTATTAAAATATTTTATTTATAAATAGCTTGCTATATCCAAAAGGTACTTAATATCTTTAGAGTTCCAAGTTTAAATTTCTCGTAACTTATCAAATGTTTGGCATGACATTTAAGCCCTAAAATATTCATATGTTGATCAATATAGCCTGGCTTATTTATACTATTTGACATAAGCATTTATTTGAAGTAACTAAATGGTTTCTTTTTCTATATGATATTTTGTAATAGACATGAAAAGAATTTTGAAAGAATTGATGTTCTGGTTAAATTACTTCTTGTACAATAAGGCAGATCACTTTTGAAACCGTGGTATTGTACTCAATTTGAAAGTTTTGGTTAGACATGATAGATCATGACACAAAATAGTCATTTCTAGATCGTTACCGTTTTTTTGAGGAAATGAGTTTAAAAGATTAGGTTCAGAATTGCTGTGTTGGAATTTCATTCCGATGATCAAAGAAAGCGTTATAGCTTTATAATTTATAATTTTCTGAAGCTTTATAGATTGTATATTGACAAGATGCATGGCACAATCATATTGTTACTAAATCATTGTCATCAAATAAGACCTTTAATTATTTCAAAGGGAAATTATACTGAATAATTTACATATATTATGATGTAATATTTTTATAAAGTGTAGTAGTTTTAGTGTGATTTTCAATAAACAATGCAAATTTAAAGCATTTTGTCGTGTAATTTTTACCCAACAGTCTTATATATGCTTTTATCTATTTTTTGTTTTTATTAATTACAATCTAACGAATTTTCATTGAATAGCCTTTTTGTACACTTTTACAATTTTTCATACAGTTTTTACTTAATGGTATAGCTGGCCACTCGTATTTGAAGATACCTGTCTACTAGGGCGACTAGCCAATCCCTATTGCAGACGCTTTCTCAGACCCATTCAACACCCACAGAGCCCACCTTTGTTAAATTTTCTGGAAAATAGCGTGTTATCTAGCGTCATCGACAATTTGAACAAGGGTCGCTCAAGCCCTCGCCCACGATGACTTGTGACTTTGTGCTAGCACAGCTATCGACGGCCCCCAATGGTTCCGTCTGCTGAATTCCACTCACAAAGCTTGGGTATGGTTTTCAGGCACTTTAAGGCAAAGGTACCGCTCGCTGGGATCGACCGGATAATATCAGGAAGTCTCTTTCCTGACATGTTGAGATTCGAACCTCAGGCTCATAGTCTGAATGCTAACATCCTAACCACATGCCCATTTAATTGTATTTGATAAGAAAATCGCATATTTTACTTGTGATGATTCATAATCAGAATTCTAGTTTGCCTGTATTTTCCATTCAGTCTTTCTAATACAAAAGGTATCAACTTTATTTGGATTTACTCTTGAAATAGTAAAATTTTAAGTCCTTTTTTAAAGCAAAAAACCGGCGGAAATTAGGTATTTCGTGACATTCCTTAAGACGATCTTTAAAACTAAAAGCCTAAAGATTACTGAAAGCTATTAGGTTGGTGCAAAAATAATGCCGTAATAATGTCGTTTTTTGACGTTAAAAAATACGTCAAAAAACGACATTATTACGTCATTATTTTTGCACCAACCTAATATTAATCTAATTATTGATGTCACTATCCCACGAAACTGCACCTTTCACACCGAGTGTAATGTTGATTCTTTTCTAAAGTAAAAAATAAACTTCTACCCCTCCATATCTATTGATTATTGTAATAGTTTGTCTCTGTCATGTCAGTTATTGTTCCATCCTGCAGATTTGGTGCATCACTGCCAGATCCAAGGATTGAACTTAAAACCAGTAGATGACAGTAAAACATGTATATATAATTCTTACAAGCACTGCACCACGTTCCGCTTTTTTCCTCTTTCTCTCTCTCTCTCTCTCTCTCCTTCAATATGTCTTCTGAGTGCCAAACTCTCCAAGCCTCTTCCTCGGTGAAATTTAAATCATCTCTTTCTGGTTCCATGTATAAATGTCCTTTTTGTTGCTGTTTTGCCTAAAATTTCCTCGTTACTCACATGTTCAGTCCATGTGATTCTCAGCATTCTTTTGTCGAACCACATATCTGTTGTCTCTGATATATGTCCCGGTAAGGGATATATTTGAATGAAGTAGCTAAGTGGTTTTGGCTACTATAACCAAGTAGAATACGGTAGCAGTAATCGACTGGTGCGTGTCGTAGTCGCAGGTAAGAAGTGTAGATCAATGGCGTACTCCATTGGGTGTCGTTATAGACTTAGCTCTCAGACTAAGGCTCTCGACTCACGTACCTACACGTCCGTCGGTATTTATGACGGACACCAGCCAATCATATCCCAGTGAGGAGAAGCACAGGTGTATGCATATTCCATTATATCGGTCTCAAATCTAATTCATTTGTGAGGAGATTGTCCCGCATTTACTGCCATATTGCTTAAGAGTCTAGTATTCTTTTGTTGTTGTTCCTAAAGAAAGATTCAAGTTTCTTAAAATTTTGCTGAGCATTTAGAATGTATCTTCCTCTATCCCAATGCAACTTGAGATTTCTCTGTCACATTTACCGTACTCTGTTAAATTTTAATTTCACCCCCAAACAAGGTAATAAAGCCTCTAAGACGCAAGTGGTTACTGAATGTGAAAGAAGATGAGGAAAAGAAAACTATAATCAAGTAGAAAAGATAATAAATGCACGAAAGGAAAACTACAAAAGACCACAACTGACATTTAAATTTTTGAAGATCAAATTTGACTGGAAAGCAAGAGGCCGGATGAGAGATGCAAAAGCGAGAAGTGTGAGAGAAGAAACTGTTAGCAAAGAACCTATGGTTACATTTAGCAATTAAATGATGAGACCTAAGTGCCAATCTAGTCTTGCGTTTAAATTCGTAAAGTCGAAGTACCAAACAGAAAACCTCATCAGAACAAGTATCATGAAAATATTTATAGGAAAGGCAGAAGGAGGCTACATTACAGTGGTGAGAAAGTGACAGAATGAGAAATGTCAGGTCAGTACCGATAACATTGCAGATTCTTATTTGAATTTTATCAAAGATGACTAAATACGATCACTAGATGTGGCAGCATTATTCAAGTCATGATCGAATGGTAGACCTAGAAATGTATAAGGTAGATCTGGGCGGGAAAATTTCTCTGGCACGACACAATTAACTGTTTTCCTAGCAGATCTAGCAAGTGATTCAATATAATCGTTGTACTTAAGGTGAGCATAAAACCTTAGCCCGAGGAGGCGTAACGAGTCACTCTCCTACAGGTTAGCACAGCCATGCTGATGAAATGAAGAAAAAGTTCTCTCACACGATTAAATGACAGCTGTTTCGTTTTGGAGGTGTTAAAGTTATGAAGCCATTCCTTGCCCCAGTTATAGATAAATTCCATTAATGTGAACCTCAGAGTTTTGCATATACTGTGCACACACAACTTAAATGTGTTTAAAATTTTGGTTTGAATGTCCCTATTATATTTGGATGCACATCACTTTCCCAAAATATTCACTTTTGAGTCCCTGAAGCTTCTTTTTTCTCATTTTTTTCTTTTTTTTTGTAATGTATACTTCTCTTTCTCTCTCTCTCTCTAGTGTCATCATCGTCAAGTGTGATAAGGCAGACGTGAAGATAATTTTTGTAACAAGATTTTTTTCTCCAATATAAAAAAAAAACAGTTGTAGATACTGTCATGTTTTGCTTTCAGTATATCAACTTAAGTGACAGTCGAAGCCATTTTCTAAGTATTTTTACCTGTTGAATTTTTTTTTTTTCTTTTTGCTTTGTTTTTTTTCTAAATTTCCTCACGCAATCGCCTTTTCGCTAATTGCTCTTGATTTCCGTGGGTGGACACAATTAGCAAACACGACTGGTTATTTCAGAGTGAAATTGACTAGCTACGATCCCCCTTGCTCGGCGACAAACGTAGCATTTCTTGCTGCGAGCAATACAGACGTCCATTTTGCAAAGCAAACATTTCTTTTTCTGACAATGCTCTTCTGAATATGAAGTATAATTTCTCAAGAGCAAATTTTTTTTCTTGCACTCTTTCTTTTCTCGTTCGATTTTTCTTTCTTTTCTCGTTCGATTTTTCTTTCTTTTCTCGTTCGATTTTTCTTTCTTTTCTCGTTCGATTTTTCTTTCTTTTCTCGTTCGATTTTTCTTTCTTTTCTCGTTCGATTTTTCTTTCTTTTCTCGTTCGATTTTTCTTTCTTTTCTCGTTCGATTTTTCTTTCTTTTCTCGTTCGATTTTTCTTTCTTTTCTCGTTCGATTTTTCTTTCTTTTCTCGTTCGATTTTTCTTTCTTTTCTCGTTCGATTTTTCTTTCTTTTCTCGTTCGATTTTTCTTTCTTTTCTCGTTCGATTTTTCTTTCTTTTTCTCTGTTATCCTTTCTTCTTTATGCTTTGGCTTTTTACCTTTTTATAAAAATACTTAGTTTTCCACTCCTATTTTTATCATTCACTTCTTCTTCCTCCTCGCTGTGGCTTCCTGCTAAAATGTTTTTTTATTAGATGAGATTCACTTTTATTTTATTTTAAAAGCGTAATTATTTTATTTATTTTCTCATTATCATCTTAATTTTCTTAGTATTTTCCTTGCTTTTATTCGTAGTTGTTTCTCCTCTCTATTCTCTCCTCCTCCTACAGTCAGCAAAATTTCCCACAATCCTTATCAGCGCATACTCATTCCTCCTACTCCAATCTTTCCTTATCTTATTCTCGCAACTAAATCTGTCAGTTTTAATCTAATTAAAGTCCATAAAAATAAGCATAAGAATAATTAAAAGAACTGAATAAATTAATATTGCAGATAAAACAAAAAAGAAAGAAAAATGCAGAAAGTAATCACCATTTAGCTATTTTTGTAAAAAATATATATATATACACACACACACACACACACACACAAGAAACAGTGGGAAAAAGGAAAAAAGTTTATTATATAAAAAAAGTAAATAAATTAAGTGAAAATAAATAACTAAAATTTATTTACAAATCTAGATATGGAAACAGAGGAAGAAATTAATCTGTATTAAATTGAAAAACAGAAGTTTAGATTTGATTTTTAGGAGGGGAAAATTAGCACATAAAAAGAAAACAACATCAGAGAATGATGGAAAGAAACAAACCCTCAAGCGAAAACAAAAAAGTAATTTCGAGAAGGCGCAGAAAAACGCAGTAAAAGTTTAACGTAAAATCTGCGTAAAAAAAAAAAAGCTGCACCAACATTTCCATGGTTTCCTTTTCGTATTATCACTGTTCGCTCAAAGATAATCGTTGACAGAAGACTGAGTCTAACGCCAACGATTTTCTACAGAAGCCCACCAAAACTCAGAATTTGTCACAAATTAACAATTATCAAAGTTAATCATGGATTTTTTTTCCCCGAACAATTCTCTCTATCAACTTCGCATATCATCGTAAGAAATCCAGAAATGTTGAATATTTAGATTTCATAACATTACAATTGGCTTCCTGGAAACCAGAGGCATTCTTAATTATTAAATAACAGAAACTCTGTATGACAGTTACCGAGAAATGAACACAAAAGCAATTTTCTGCATAAGAATGTCATTTTCTGATGTTTATATTATTAAAAATACCAGTTTATTTGTGCCTTCAACATATATTAATACTGTCAAAATGACAGTATCAATATTTTTTTTTTCCTTTTAAAAATGCTTTTATTAAGCCTCTGTTAATAACGTAGGCCATTAATAACCCATTAAACACCCCACTAAAATATTACAGATTTTACATTTATTTCTTTATCATGTATTGTCTTTCTTAAGTATACTTTCTGGTTTTTATACGATGAATAAAAAGGGAAAAAAAGACATTTTTAAACAAATTGTTATCCCAATTTTCTTTACGTGCCATGTGCCTTCAGGATGTAGACGATCATGGCTCTCCACAACTTCCTGTCCTTTATAGATTATAGGATTAGCATAAGAGGAGGCAAGAGGTTTAGTTTATGTAGGAAGAGGAAGTTAAACCGAGACTTGAAGAGGTTAAGATTGCAGTGAAGGGAGAAGCATTCTCTCGGGAGTCTTTGCCACAAAGTAATGGGTCTGACTGGGGAGTTGTTCCGTCTTTCTCGTGGAATACGAACGGAATTGGGATGGTTCATTCCAGTGTTTACCGCTTGTCATCTGTGAAGGTGAAGATTGCTGGAACTAATAAATGCAGTTCGTCAGAACATTATCCCTGTAAGTAGCGATGGAGGAGAGAGAGGCTTCAGATGTTTCATCTGTAGGATCGGGGTTGGATTTATCTTGAAAAACAGAATTTAAAAAAAAATGGTCCGTGTTTTAAAAAATATATATATATATATATATATATATATAAAATAAATAATTTTTAGCTTTCTCTTATAACCTAGAAAGGGTTACTGAATAAGGAATAACCAAAACGGAAGTTGTAAATGAAATACTAATCTTTATAACACCAACAAAATACAATACTCGCCAACGGCTTGAAGTAGGTAAACCACTGCTAGTGGTGGACTACTTAGACAGCATATTACCCACACTTACAATAGTGTCCAACGTATTTAGGCGGATTGGGACATACCCATTAGTGTTCATAGATACAGTATATAGCACTTTCAAAAGTTCAAGTGATAAAAAACAGGTTTCATTTTATTTTATTTGATCTTTCTGAAATTTCTAGGCAACATAATGAAGAAAAAGGGCTCGGAAAATTTAACACTAACAGGACAGATTGAAGGAAAGAAGAAAACAACGCATAACCTATTTAGTGAGTTTAAGTAAAGGGGTGGCAGAACAATGAGATAGCGAAGACAAAATTTATCAAGACCTACAAAGATAGAAAATTATGAAGAGCCATGATTGCTATCGGTAAGGGATACGGCAAATTCTCATTCATCTTTAAGTGTATCTTTTTCTTTTTTCCTGATCTGAGGCGAAAATTAAGTCCAGTCTGAAGTGTTCGGACCCCAGGCAGCATTTCTCCCATTGCAGTAGAAGTTGTCAGTGTTTATACAGTGTAACCCGGATATAAGAGAGATTTTCTCTGGTCCCAAATTACAGCCATACTTACCTAAACAAAATAGACCAAATTCGGATATAAGAGACTTCTTATCCGGTCCCGACAACTCTCTTATATCCGGGTTACACTGTACACCCAAAACCAGTGTGTTGCAACAGAGTGGGACAATTCCTAGCACCATTTTTCAATACTTGTGAGGGCCTCCACCTTAGTTGCACCTTTCTGCCAAACCAATCGTCATTATGGAGCTAGGAATACACAACTGAGAGACACAATGTCTTCCACATTTTTTTCACTGCCTGGATATGTAGGATTAATAAATATTGAAAACTGAATTGCAGCGGTCAAAAAGTTAACCTCAAAGAATGTATCAAGCGAGTTCGATCTTCTTTGAACACTCCAGAACTGTGGTCATATGCTAGACGAAGCTTAACGCAATTAATTCTATGTACGTGTAGACGAGGTAAACAAAATTGTCCAATCCTTTCAAAGATGGCTACCCAACCATTACAATACTCCACTTTCATCCCTGAGGTAGAATGTAGATCAGTGACAAAGACGAGAAGAAAGATTTTAAAAAAAAAAAGAGGAAAGGTTAGCGCTGTGTATCCTCTGAGTGGGCATTTGTGACTTGCCTGTTTCTGCTTCAAACATAGATTTTTGCAGATTTAATTGGATCTGTGCGGACATAAATGTCGTATTACTTTTACTTTCTCAAGCAAAGTCGTACACAGAAGATGGTTTATGTATATATCTCGAGAAGAACGAACTGAGCAGCGTTTTTCTTTTCATTAGTTACTTAGATGAGTTGAGTTGGTGCTGAAAAGTTATTAGCTTAACCAATAATGGCAGGTGTAGTGGCTCGGATTTGATGAATAGGAGAGCCGAGTTCGAATTCCACTAGAATTCATTACATTCACTTACATGCTAATACCCTTGGGAAGGGTACAAATCATCTTCTTCTCCCCCCAGCTATGACTAAATAGCAAGACAGACCCGGTTCTATAGCCTTGGATGGCAACTGGTCTACTGCAGAAAGACATGGCAACCTACTGCTGGAAAAAATCTGCCTCATCAGTCATCGAAAGATAGATGATCGCCCATGCGTGTATCACCCATGACACATAACTGACTGACTGAATATTTAGGGAGCTATTTTGCTTGTTTTCTTTCCAATAGGAGAATAGAAAGTAATCACTTGATAGTATCAAAAAGAATGAAACAATTTTGATAATAGTAAATATTTTTAAGATATTTCCAGATTGAAATTCATTTCTCATTATATGTTTGTTCAGTGGTGTGAGGCTTTTTGAATTAAGTGTCATCAGCCGTGTTATGGTTTCTTAACCACATTCGAATTGAATCACTGCAGTCCCAAAGTTCCAATGGAAGACATATCAAATTTAGGACTAGAAGATTTGCCACATTTTTCACTTCAAGATTTCTTTTATCAGAATAAATTATGTTCATCATCGAAAACCTTTCAGCCTCGGCAGAACTTCCAGAAATGGTAATTTTAGCTCTTTGTAGAGTTTTGGGTACAGCATGTTCATGCTCATTTTGCATTACGTTTTCAAAATAATCATGAAAATCATTAACATAGGGAAATATTTTACAAAATTTCAGTATCTTCTCTTCAGCAACTTTCCACGGAACTACAGTTTCTTCCATATTCCAAGAATCTGGGTTCGCAATATTAATTAATTCATGAATTTTATGGTTTATGCTATGAGAATTAATACTTCAGGGGCGTATGTCTAATCGAGTTTCCCTAGAGGAGCAACCAAGCTTAGCGTAACTAACATTTTCTGCAACTACCCGTAAATACCTTTTGTCTGAATGACGACCAATGTATATTATCCTGTCGTGTTCATTTCTCTTAAATCTGGAATAGAAGGTCAAGTTGGAATAAAAGGGTAGGTTTGAAAAATCCTTAGAAATCAGATTGATTTTGTAACAAAAATGGAAGGAAAGGAAGTTGGAGTAAACATACATGTTGGAAAAAATCGGAGTAGAAAATAAATGCGAGGTCTGGAACAAAAGTGGGGTAGTTGTTAAAAAAAATTAATTAACCGGGCTGATACGTCTATTCCCGATGCGAATCTAGTCTATTAAATTTACCGTGTGTGTGCGTGTTATATATATATATATATATATATATATATTTATTTAATACTAGTAATAATCAGTTGGGGAAAGAAATTGGATAGCACAACCTGTAAGATTAAACAAATTGGTACCAGAGGAAAAAAATTTGAAAAAAAAAACGAATTAGAAGCATCCGAACAGGGGCAAAATAAATTGTCGAAAGAATAACCAAAAATTACTATTCTTAAAAGAGTACTCAGTACAGAGTAGAGCGAATATAATTATTTATTCGAAAATTATAACATAAATATGTTATAAAATCACTATAAAAATAGCCATTTTGTTTCAACACCTCTGGTGTCTTATGAAGTTATGATGTTGAATGTAGAAATATATATATATATATATATATATATATATTCTCGTGTATAAGGTGACTTTATGTACAGTGCTTCACACTAAATTATTTTGCATGAATTTTCACCCCTCCAGAAAAAAATGTATGTATGTATAGTGCAACCGATCACCGAAAATGCATGATTTTAACCTCTTCAAAAATTGCCTGTGTTTTCCGCGACACTCTAATTTTGCGTAAGAAAAAAAAACTGATCATAAAATCTTACACTATATTCAAGCATACACGGTAGTTTGCGTCCTTTTTTAAGTGAATATAACGAACACAACTAGAATTGAAACCGCGATTAACAATCCAGGCCTATTATCTATTGCACAACCCGCGGATCCAGGCGGTCACCCATCTAGATTTTGACCATGCTGAACTTCGGTTCTTCCTTTTCATCAGTAAAGAAAAAAATATACATATATATCCATACTTCAGGAATCTTATTAAATACGTTTACGACAAAGAAGACCTGTTCCCCAAACAAACATGAAAAAGAATGTTAAAAAGAAGCACTGAAACAGACGTTGCAGCAACTTTTAGAGAGGAGGCGACTTTGATAGATCCTGAATGAGAGATAAGAGAGTGATTTGGGTAGATAGGCATAATCAAGGTAGAGGGTTATGACTGAGACTGACAACCGGGTGGATAGATATGAGTGAGATATAGAATGAGTGACGAAACAATAGACAAGAATTGATTAAATATGAAAGGAATTACAAATTTGATAGAAAATGGAAAACTATAAAAAATAACTCTTTACAAGGAAATGAAAAAAAAAAAGAATGAAAAATCAGTTGCAAAAAGAAAGAAAAGACGTTGAAAAAAAAAAGGAAATATTTCATTAGGACATAAAATAAATATGAATTTTTTTCCGAAGAAAAGCCAGTTAAGAGTGCAATGTAATTTGTCTGAAATTTAAAGGAAGGCATTGATATGGACATACCAAACAAGAGTGTGTTTAGTAATGGGAAGGTGACAAAATATTATTGGTTGAAAATCTTGGGTGCGGTTTTGTTTTGCGCTAAAGGCAAAAAATGAGATGGATATGAGAGTTGTCGAAATGCATTATACTGCGAGAAAGTTTTGCAAACCTCCTCAGGCTACGACTGATAATGAGCAATAGAGCAGTAATGGACAGTGACTAGAGGCTGCTATAGGAACTGTTATATTGAAGAAATGAAGAAAGTTTGATATGAACGCAAAGTCTGTAGTCGTCTTTTTTCGGCGTGAAGTGGGAACTGTAAAATTGTAAAGGGACTTTGGCTTTCTCCTGGGGATAGCCGTATGATGTTTTACACCATTTAAAAAGTAGTGAAGGGACTAGACGTGTAGGTGAGGGGTGAAGAAGATAGATATAGTTGTTTAAGATTTGTTTATGTACTGGCAAAGAGTCTTAAATAATGGAAAGAAGAGCATTTGGAGATATTTATTTATTTATTTATGTGTGTGTGTGTGTGTGTGTATATATATATATATATATATATATATATATATATATATATGCGCACATAATGTGTATATATTATATACATTTAATATTGTGTGTGTATGTGTATATATATATATATATATATATACACACACACACACACATGTGTATATATAATATACATTTAATATTGTATATATAATATATATATATATATATATATATATATATATATATATATATATATATATATATCGGTGATTGTGGGAGTGGATTTTTTTTATTTGTATCCTTACACATTTTCTTTTATGAGAGCTCAATGCGCAGAAACTCTTTGTCGTGATTATTGCCCTAAATGCTTCCGGCTAATATCTTAGCCATTTTCAAGGAGTTCGTTGTTAGTATATGTTTGTGTTTTTATTATATGGTTTGTTGTATTTGAGTAGTAATGGTTTCACTTTTTGAGTGCCTTGCCGAGCGCTCAAAAAAACAGACTGTGAGCTATCATGTACCGGCAGGTGTAAAGGATAGCGGTTCGAAATGAGAAATCATCGAGCCTAGTTGGAATTCCAGTCGTGTACATTACATTCACTTTCGTGCAAATAATCCTTCTCCTCTGTTCATCTATGGGTTAAATAGTAGGATAGACTGGGCCCTTCCGCCTGGGTTGACAACCAGTCTTACGAAAAAATAACTCGATTAGAGGTTCCATATAATGTAGGAATAGGTGGTCGTGTCAGATAAAGAATCACCGCGCCCGGTAGAACGATTCTTTTATAGAAACCTCACCAAGAAGATTTTTTTTTTCGTTACACGAAACACCAGGCGGATAGAACCTGAATTGAATCTGAGGCTAGTTTCTTAAAGTACCGCAATTCGTTAAAAATTGCGCCATAATTTTTGACTGTCCTGTCACTGTCGATGTCAGTAATCCACTGAGAGAGAGAGGACAAAAGTTACAATCGCTGAAACAACACCTGAAGACCAACAGAGCGGCTGAGGTAACATTTTCAGACAGACTTTGCTTACGAAAGAATTTTTCTTAGTGTTATTTGTTCTAAGTGCAAACCTCTTAGACAGCTTATAAATTGTGATATCAAAAAAAAACAAAAAAAAAAAACCTCACGAGATTTTTCAGTAGACATCGAATCAGCGATCTTTTATTTCCGTTCGTCTTAGGTAACGGCTTATGCAAAACTCAGCGGTCCTAAACGGAGTTGCAAGCGATAAATAAAATACTGAGAACATTGTGTAATTATTAGCAACGAATGAAGTTTTTATCATTGCTTATAAGTAAACCGTAAAAGAGGTGGGAAAAAAAAGGAGAAAATTCTAATCGTATCAAAAATGAATTTAAAGAATTATTTCCATTTCCGAGTATTATATATAATTATAGAATTACAAAACAACATTCATATAACGTTGAAACACCGGTTCTCGTTCGATCACCGAAGTTAAGCAACGTTGAGCTTGATCAGTACAGAGAAGGATGACGGCAAGTGCTGTAATCTTATATGCGAGAGTGTTGCGATGGATAACAGAATGAGACATCTGAGAACCGAGTTTGAAATCCAGCCGAGTTCGTTCCATTCACCTAGACGCAAATATTTTGGGGGATGGTATAGATTCATCTCTTTTTTTTTCTCCAGGTAATGGGTTAAATAGCAGGTCAGACTCGGTTCTTGAAGCTTAGTTGACAACCGGTCTACCTTAAGAAGTAACGGTTGCCTACTTGCGGAATGAAAAGGGACATGCTCGCCTAAGCGTGCAATGCGTATGCTACTTGTGGAGTAATATAATCAAATCTGCAATGAAATATAATGTAGAATTATACAATAAAATAGTCAAAAAATAGAGCAACATTTCGGCCGTAGTGCCTTCCGGCTTTCATTCTGTGTATATCGATCCGGGTAAACTACAGGAAATTCGGGACTGAACCTTTTATTCAATCTAAGGGGTTGTCTGTTTTCGTTCCGCTGTTCCTGTTTAGCGTTTTTATTTTTAGTACTGTTCAGTTATTGTTCGCCCTGTTTCCACTGAGTCCAAGTACACACTACCCGGACTTGGGATTGAACTCAGAATTACTGTGTCACCAATTTCATAAACCAACGCTTTAATCCACTATGCTATTGTCACGCAGACATGGGGAGTGGAAAGAGTACTGGCTATCCGCATTGATTAAATAAAGAGGTTCAATTTAGAATTCTGACAATACACCTAATGAAGGCCGCTTATCACAACAGCCGAAACGTTTTGATAACAAAAAATGAGGGCTCATCCTCATGTGAATGTTTTAAATAATAGCTTCTCGTCCCAGAAGTTGAGACAGTAGATTGAACAAATAAAACATTGTTACTTTATTTTAGTTCTGACATAGCGTATTTTGTATTTTCATTTATTTTACGTATGTATTTATTTAAAGCAGTTTTTTTTTAAAATCATTTCACCTGAAGCAAAGCAATAAATCCACTAAAATGCAAGGGTCTACTCAGTGTTAGAGAATCTGGGAAAATATACTATTAAGGATAAGTATTTAAGAGCAAGAATAAAGTAGACACAAGATAACGATTGACACTGCATTGAAAAGACGGGGAAGGAAGAAGCAAGAAGTACGAGAGAAGAAAATGTTAGCATAGAACTTGGGGTTACATCTGACTATTTCAACTGTAAAATGATGAGACATTGCCACCAAATCTGACACTGCACTGAAATCCATAAACACATGTAGCATCAGTTTCTTCTCGGTTTATTTTCAAGAATTCAGAGCAAAAGTTTACTGGGGAAATTGATAAACGAGAAAAAAAATCATGAGAATGATCATTTCAACTTGGGATTTTATTCTCTCCATACTTTACTTCAATGTCGTATGACTTTAACTCCCTAAAGGATTATCCTGTTTATGTTGCTCGAATTTTACTCGCTTATGTGTATTATGTTACGAATACTTGTTTGTTTATTCACCAATGCAAACATAAGGTGCGCGACGTATTTTTTTTTCTTATTTTTACCTCTAATCTTTCAAATCTTTTTTTACCCCTGATCTAATTTTTTTCGGGTATATATTTTTTTAACTCTAATTTTTCTAAATTTGTTTTTTAGCCCTGATCTATTTTTTTATTCTTGATCTTTGTAATGTTTTTTACCCCCGATCTTTCTCATTTTCTTTTTCTTTCTTTTTTTTACCCCTGATCTTTCTCATTTTCTTTTTTACCCCTGATCTTAGAAAGACCATTCATTAGAAAGATCAGAGGTAAAAAAAAAAATGAGACGTTTTCTTATTTACCCCTGATCTTTGTAATGGCCGATAATCTTTAATGAACGTACATATCCTGCGTTTACCTTTTTTTTTTTTTTTTTTTTTTTTTTTTTTTGTATGTTGTGTAGTCCGACTTATGAAAGATCATTTGTTCAGGGTTTTTTTTTTTTTTTTGCTTTTGTGTTCGTCTGTTTTTAATTTTTTTTTTTTTTTTTTTTTTTTTTTAATCCTAAAATTCTTTGATCCGTTGCTGTTCGTTACCAATAAAAAACAAAATAAAACAGTTACTTCTTCGAAATACATTGTTCAGGAAATACTTTTGCGATGTAATGAGTGAAAATATATCTCTTGTAACCTGACAATGTTCTTTATTTTTTCTTGGTGATCATTCTTTCATCTCAAGATTATAACTGGCATGTTATTTTTGCAGGATCTTTTGTAATTAAATTCACATACCAAAAAATAAAAATAACATTTTCTGAGGAGGCATAAGCATAAAATATCATTTCCAATTTGAACCAATTTCGCAGAATTAAAAATCCTTTAAATCGTTAATTTCCGGAAATAATTTTTTCATTATAAAAATAAGTTACACAAAAAGACAAAAAAAAACACATTTTATTCTATGTAAATGTAATGTTCAAAATTTAAAAAAATATATTGTCAGTAAATTATCGCTCCATTCGTTCATTTTATTTTTCGTCAATGACCAAACTATTAACCCCTGTATTTTTTTAAGTACTTTTAAAATTTAGCTCAGAATTTAGCAATAATAAATCTTTAGTTGAATAAATGACGAAATTTGCAGTGCAATTATTTCACTTTTTTCGTATTTTTGCTTGTTTTATTTCGTTTTATATTTATATTTTATATTTTCTTCTGTTTCTTTTGTAGGTAAGTTCAATGTGCCCTCTGAAGTACTTTTCCGGTTTGTTACTGATCTACACATTGCATGTGTTGGATGGAGGGGCCTGGGCATGGACGGTGCCAACAAGTAAGTTAAATGTTTTTGTTTTTTGTTTTTTTTTTTTGTTTTTTCGTGGATGGACTTTATTGTTTTCATCTCATTTTCGTTTTTTTTTATCACGAAATAAAATACGTGTTCTCGTGTTAGCTACAATAAAAAGATTTTTTCCCGTGGTCATCTGAATGCTTGCCTTATGCACCAGCTTAGAGTAACATTCAGACGTGAAAGAAAATTTGTATGACGTGGTTACAAACAAGACAAATTTCAGTCGGACACGAAGGCATAGCCCAGCTTGAAAGCTTCTAATCACATCAGGGCTTCACCCCCGACGCTACACACCTTTCTTTTTTTTTAATTTTGTCTGTATGCCCACAGTTCATTTTATTCTGCCTCCATTTTTTTTTTCTGTCACATTCAATGAAGACCTTACACTTTCGTTTTTGTTCTTTGTCTTTTTATAAAGGGCGTTCGGTGGCCCTTTCGCGTGTCTCCTACCGATCAGGGTATTCTACCACCATATTTGTATCCTACAATATCTTACGGAAGGAGGGATGCCATTTATTCTTTATAAAATAATAAAATACTAAATTTGACCAAAAAATCATAAAACAAGATATTTGAATCCTTTAAATAAAAAACCTTCAGAACGTCTTTTAGTTTTAGCATATCGAGAAAAAAGTCGAGACAATGCCTTAATAATGTAGGATACGAATATGGTGGTAGGATACGCAATAAACCAGAAATGGGTCGTTAGGACACACGCTAAAGCGGTACCGGCTTTTCCTACCTGATTTCTGGTATTAAAAATATGTGACCTAAATTCTTGGAAATTACGTCAGATAATCCCATGGAAAACGATATGTTATCTGCTTGACGATAGGTATGAAACGAAGAATCCTATAGTAACCACGTCACTTTTTTTGTTTTAGTTTGCTTTCCTTCTATCATCCTTCATCTGTAAATGTTTATTAACGAGTGCGCATGTCTGTTATAGAAAAAAAAATACATTTTTACGTGCCTTATACGAGTAAAATTCTTAATAATTGGGAATCGGAATTTTTCTCATTATGCTATTTATAAACGAGGAATTTGATAAAAGAAAGTAAATCGGGAAATCATTTAAAATGTTTAAAAAATTAGAATTTAAGTAAAAACAAATATCTATTTTTTAAACATTAAGTGCATGAGTGAAACATTGTATTTGTGAGAAAGATGGCTACTTCTATTTGCATTAAAGAATACGGGATGATAACACGAGAACAGGTTTTTATTCTGGATTTATTACGTTTTGTATTGGCGAGATAATATTTTGAGATAAAAACTAACAGGCCCGCGTGAAATCGTTACAAAACAAAAACTGGTGAAAAATATTTCATTTTATGAATAAAAACAAAAGGAAAATTAATCTTTGCCGACTCGTTTTGTCCTCTGACGGACTTTATCAATGCAAATGTAAAGATTTTTTTTTTGTATTTTTATTTTGCAGCAAGTATTTGTTAAAAAAAAAAAAAAATGAAAGAAAGTAAAAAATTTTAGCTTTTAGAAATTTTTCCATTTAAGAACGCTTTTCAATATACTTTTGGCTCTCTGACAGGCAAGGTAAACTATACAGAATGCTAAGTGATGTAATTTAATAACAAATAAATGAAATGAATTAATATTATGTTGGTTTTTAATTTTTTAATGTATTTATTTTAATGGGTTTTGAATTTAACCGTTAATTATTTTAAGTTATGGTGTCATGTATATTGACTTGGGAAAGATGCATTTCTTTTAGAAAAGGGGCAATTTGAAAAACCCGGGACGCAGATTAATCTTTCGTAAGATTCGATAGCGACACTCTCAAGCATTTTCCGTTTAAGTAAGCTCCCGTTGTGATTGAATTTATTTTTATGTATAACAAATGCATTTGAAAAATTATGAATAAGAGACTTTTTATGTTCATAGTTACGTTTTGTTTTGTTTTTTTTTTGGGGGGGGGAGTATTTTTTTTCTTATTTCTGCTGGTTTTCCTAATATATACGCTCATAGCATTGATCTAAAAAAGAACTCAATATTATTATAAAGCTGACACATACGGACAAACAATTACTCACGACAAAGATGCATTTTTGTTTCGATGCGAAACATAAATGCATCTTTGCCGTGAGTAATTGTTTGACCGTATGTAACATATGTTTTACACACACACACACACGTATATATATATATATATATATATATATGTGTGTGTGTGTGTGGTGCAGTTCAATTTATATTACAATGAATCATTCATACAAAAAGTAAATTATTAAAGTTAATGATATAAAATGTCGAAATCCCTTCGCTAACAAAATTTTAAAGATGTATTAACCTACCAATCATTCGATGAATGTCACGATCCTTGTTTTTGTTTTTTTTTATATTATAAGCTGTATAAGGCCGTTCTTAAATACGCAAGTACTTTCTACTGTACATTGTCATATTCAGGCATGGAAATTTTGTTTTTGGTAAAATTCAGGTAGCATCCGAGACGAAATGAAATATGTTTTTTTTTTGTTTTTGTTTTTTTTAAATGTGTTATTAATAAAGGATACAAACTTTTGGAGCGTGCAGTCGCAACACTGAGATCGAATTTTTTTTTGAAAATTTAAGTGGATGCGTTTTTTACTAATATGGCAATTTGAGAACTTTTTGTTGTATGAGTTTATCAGTCAGTGTGACATGAACTAAATAGTTCAAAAAGTAGAATAATGTCTCAGTTGTTATCCCTAAAATTTGCTCGTCGGATCAGTTCTTTTAAACCAAATATGTGGTGCAATTCAGTTTATATTACAATGAATCATTCATACAAAAAGTAAGTTAGTAAAAACAAAGAATAATTTCCATGTCTGAAGATGACGGAATGTACAGTCGAAAGTACTTGCGCATTTAAGAAAGACCTTATACAGCTTATAATTTTTTTAAAAAAAGTATCATGATATTCATCGAGTGATAAGCAGGTTAATATAATAATGATCTGTGCTGGATCACAAAATGAACAAGGACAAAATAATACAGAGTACGACCAGTCATTAACTTAGAACCGTCGTCGGCCCGGTTATGTAACACTTTTAGGAGGTGAGAGATTCTGGCTCTTCACGACTGCTTTTTTTAACTTTTTTTTTTTTTGTTTCAAGTAACATGTGCTCGGGTCTTTGACCTGCTATCTACTCACTCGCACTCGCTAAGTCCCACCTGCTTAACTTGCCTTCATTATGCCATGTAAGTGTTCAATTCTCCAAGTGTTCTTTCCTCATTATCTGTCTCGAAAGCTCCGGGCAACACTTCCAGGTTGTTACGAGTAGTTTTCTTGGAGTTCGTTGTTTCCTTAACGTTCTCTCGATGCTCACATAATCTACCAATGCTGTGCTTGGTGATCATCGGTTGAATTCCGTTACTGTCTATTCAGGTTTCTTCTAGCAATACATTTTTGAAAAAAAAATATTGATATATAGTCTATTCATATCCTTCTCAGAAACCTTGTCGGCATTAAATAACCCACCGAGGTTGATATGACGTAAACAAAAATAGACTTCGTATTTTCACATTTCTCAGATTGATGTTGCGCCCGGGAAGTGCGCAGCTAAACATGAAGTTCATTTTTAAATTTATTGAATGGTTACTGCTGATGGCATTCGCCTTCATCGATCGAAAATATGTGATAAAAAATAAGGGTACTATTTCATATGTACCACTGAATGGCAAATAACGCTTGTCTCCCTGGAGTAAGCAATCGGTGATCTTAGCGTCAGCTCTATGATATATATATATATATATATATATATATATATATATATTTAAGAAGTGCACTAGTTAGGATCAGGTTACTAAGAAGCCATAAATTTAAATCTCACTGCCAAAATATTTCTATTGTACTTGTAAAATCTATGGCAGACATGAAGTCCGAAGTTGTTGTTACATCGCAGACCAAATTCGAAGGTACAGAAGGAAAAGTTAGTGAAGGTGATGCTGGGCAAGTCACCCTTAATAAGCATCGAATGCTGAATTAGATCATTTTGACTTCTGTTTCTGGAAAAGCGTATTGATGTCAACGTCCAAATAAAATTGATTGGGTCGTACGGTTACAATCAAGTTAAGCATGTTCCTTTACGGTCACTATTAGATGTGAGGTTGGCGTTTAATTTGTGTGAACGAATATCATTAATGGTTCATAATGTTGTTCTTATTTTATATATAATATATATATATAATGTGTGTGTGTTAAAAATCAAATGTAGATCGGAATGTTAAAAATAAAGAACAAATAGGAAACTAATATCAATCTAACATTAAAGCTTCTTTAGAGATGGAAAGAAAAACACAAACACTGGTATTTTTTTTTTTTTTTTAGCTTATCTCTTTGTGCCTGTAATCTTTGTATTTTATAGATATAAGTTAGGTATCTAATCCAAAGAACAGATACTTAAAGAGATCATCCATAAATTAGAATCATGTGACACCCCACTGGGCTGAAAACGTCAGACACACATAGACAATTACAAATACACATTACCATGCCCACTTAGACAAACAAAAATCTTCACAAATTTACATAAATACATAGAATTATCTACGGTTTTAATACACGTGACATATTTTGATCAATGAGAACTGAGCCAACCAAAACGTTTGTCAGTTTATTTTCTCTCAATCCCATGCTAAAGCTTTAATAAAAGTGAAACATGTTAGATTGATAGACGTTTCCTATTTGTTCTTTATTTAATCATCTATATATATAAATATATATATATATATATATATATATATGTTATTGACTTTTTACATATATATTATATATGAAATTATGTATATGATCAGAGCCAAAATTACGCATAACAATTATTATTCTGATATATATATATATATATATATATATATATATATACACACACACAATAAACTAAACTGATACAACAGCTCCTCATACTACATTGGGTGACGTTGCGAAAAAATTTTTTAAAAAGTATCTATGAACACAAAAAGGATTTTGTACACAAAAATTTATCAAATGAATTAGCGCTTCATAGAAATAAATTCAGCCACAGTTTTGATCTAAAGAATGTAATTAAAAAAGAATGCAACTTACATATATTAAAATATATAATGCGTGAATTAAATTGAAACTAAAATAATTTAAATATTAATTACACTAAATTTCAACGGCATCATTTATTTATTTTTGCTTATTAGACATTAAATTTCATCACTTAAAATCCTCCATATTTAACAGAGACTTTTCAGTTAGCCTGTTGAATATTTATGAACGTTTCTTTAATTTAAAACTTTTGAAAAACAAAAATCGTGATTTTTGTTTATAAATTCTTGCTGCAAAATAAAATCCTTCCATCAGAGGACGAAACGTGTTGGCCAAGATAAGTTTTCTTTCTATCATTTACATAAACTATGTATGCCGTACTACACAAAAAGGTATAGTCATTCTTTTTTAAATTGAAAAACTTTAGTGATAATCGAAATGCTATATATATATATATATATATATATTTATTTAAATAATTTTGTTTACTATCAACGCACCTAATCAGTTGATACCATTTCTGTGAAATTCCGAATTTAAGAAAGATAAATTTAAAATCTAATTCTATTTGTCGATAGATAGATGAATAAGAGAAAAAGAAAATGCCCTAGTTTTTATTTTTCGCAGTCTCCTTAGAAAGTACTTCAAAGGGAATACTATACTATTTAACCGTTACAGAAAAATATGGCAATCATATTATATATTTCTGCTTGTCTTCCATTTGCTATTGATAAAGAAGATTGTTGATAATCAAAATGAAATTAATATTCAAATCTTCATCTGAATGCTTTAACCTTTCGATTCAATCCTCATTTTCCATGGTGACCAAAATTAGAGCATTAATGTGTACGTGGATAAAGAATTCTGTCAATAAAATACACAGACACCAACTAGCATAAATTTCTGTTGCCTGAGACGAAATTATCAGATTAAATTTAATCGGAAATTTTCACAGAATAATTTCCAGTATGTCATTCTTGTTTCAAATATAACTTTTTTTTTTAATGAACAAGCTACGGAGTTAGTATCTAATTATATATAATATCGAATCGGATTCGGTGCGTGTACGCAAATGCAACTGTATATTTCTTGGTACCTGTTGTACTGAAAATGACATTGCAACTTTGTAGAAGAATACTGTATAATGACAAAGAACTATACGACTACTGGAGCAGCAAAAAAAAGAACGTGAAGACGTCTTTGTCCGTCAGCCGATCTAAGTGCTAGAATGAAACCAGTTTGCCTGCGAGGCGCCATTTTTCTTTAACCGCACTTCCCGTGAAATGTTGCTATATTATCTATCTCTTTATTTCCCCTCTATGTATTTATCGCATTCTTTTTCTCTTGGACACTCATACATAATTACATTTTATATATATATATATATATATATATATATATATATATACACACTTCTGGAAATTATCCTTTCTAGTTGTCTCCCTTAACTTCTTCATTCTTTTATTTTCATTTCGACACTCTTTCTCAGCATCAATGTAAGCCAAGAAATCTAGACTTTTGTAAAAAAAAAAAAAAAAATTTCTTACAGTCGAATCGTCTTTGATTTATTGATACCGCCTTTTTCTGATTCTGTCTGTTACTGTTAAGGTTGTATATATGACGTATATAAATGTATGATATTTTATGTACATATTTTACATATAACAAAGATTACTTGTATTATTCGTCGATTTTTAATAGTAAATACTTTTTACAAAAGTCATCTCGACTTAAAGCGAATTAAACTCCAATACTTTACTGGACGATGTGCGTTTGAAAGTGTTAACGAATTTCGTTTTCATATAATATAAGAAGAAAAAGAAGAACCACCACCGATTATTAACACCCAAGAAAATGCGTAGTGCAGTAAATTACTGAGATAACGCGGTTATGGCGAGCAGATTTTGTAAATAAATTCTCAATATTAAGAAAAATGAATATCGAATAGACAAATAAAAAGGAATATAAATCATTGGACTTTTTATTTACCTATTCAATATATATATTAGGTTGGTGCAAAAATAATGACGTAATAATGTCGTTTTTTGACGTTAAAAAATACGTCAAAAAACGACATTATTACGTCATTATTTTTGCACCAACCTAATATATTTTTTATTTACCTATTCAATATATATATATATATATATATATATATATATATATATATATATATATATAATGGACTCTTCCGTCGGTTTCGTCGTATGAGGATCTGCCAGCTTATTGATTCAGTTATGAAAGTTTATGCGCTAATCTTAAGTGGCATTTAAGACATATATATGAAATTTTGACGATATCCTACCGAATGATAGGACAAAAAGCAAGCAGAAAAAGATTATAAATCTAACATGTTTCGCTTTTATTAAAGCTTCACCAGAGAATGTGATAGAGAAAAAATTTCCTGTATTTTACTTTTGTTTTGTCTGATTTTCTTAGTTTAAGCAAACTTCCCGTGCATTTTCACTTGTCAATCAGCGCCCGTGTGGGTCGTTGTGTTGCTTGTGTTTTCTTGATGTTTTGCCAATTTTCAAAGACGTCCTCCACCTCCAAACTATAATGAAATATGAATTTCAAAGTTACTGTCCAAATTTCATGTTTAATTTCGTTTTCCTTTAAATACTTTTGACCGTTTTAATGATACAGGAGCTAGTTGTTGTGTGCATGGTAGACAATATTGCGTTGTCTACATCCTTGCATTTTCGGAAACACTAGAATTCCACTTAATTAAAATATATGCGTATATTATTAGTGAATTATAGGCACGATGATACCTAAATATTCTGGGTATTTCAACAAATAAATTATTCTGTTCATATGCCAAGTTAGATGACGATTAACTTGATTCGCCAGACACGTCACAAATTTCGCCAAATTAATCCATTAGGAAATTGATCAAAATCTAATTTTCTATAATTTTCCTTTCTCTGTTTATTTATGTCTCTCTCTCACTCTATATATATATATATATATATAATCACGTAAGAATGTCGTTTTTTAACGTTAAAAAATACGTCAAAAAACGACATTATTACGTCATTATTTTTGCACCAACCTAATATATATATATATATATATATATATATATATATATATATATATATATATAAATATACTGCGGCGGATACATTGTCTAAATTACGCAAAAATGGAAATAACACTGACATCTGATTTTAACAGTTATATTTACCAAAATTGCACAAAAATATGTTGAAATACTGAAGAGTAAATTTTTATTCACTAAAATCGACGTTGGCTTCAACCACGTTATCCAGAAGACTTCAAAATCTCCTGTAACTCTTCTGGGCGGTCTCCTTATCTAAGTTGATGAATGCTGCCATAATCCTTGCACTCAGTTCATCTTTGGTATTTCGCTCAACTGTGCCCCGCACATAATCAAGCGGCTTGCAGCCTGGGTGTTAGATGACCAGACGTACGGAGTGACGAGGTCGTACAAATTGTCTGACAGTCGTGACCGTGTTCTGCTTCTGTGGCACGGTGCAGAGTCCTGTTGCCAGACATAGGATCTTCCAGCAGACACCCACTTGACCCAGTGCAACACTACCTCCTCAAGGCACTTAATGCAGGCTTCGGTGTTGAATCTGAGGCCATGTAGGAAGATGGAGGCATAACGTCGCCATCACTAGTGTTCACTCCAGACACCTTCGTAATCACAATTAGGCACATCTAACTCTTTCGGAATCCTCTGCACTCTCCTCAAATTAACACCCAAACACCCTGAAATGTTAGTATTGGAACTTCCGATGCAAGTAATACAGCATGACGTTTCAAAATTTCTGGCAGAGTGAATTGCGTCATGGCGGTCTTGTCTATCAGACGATACTCAACTGACCCTACTCTACTGTGCAGTCGACAAAACAACGCGCATGCGCGAAATTAAAAAATATAATATGGCAACAATTTACTCAGCGCCCGCTATTATATATATATATATATATATATATATATAGCTTATAGTATACATATAGATGGACACACACACACACGTGTCTGTGTATTTTTTCCCATATTATTTACGCGTTTCTTTTTTGTTTCATTTTTAATCAATTTTGTGTCCTTTTTCCATTCCACCATTGTTTTTTTTTCTTTCACTCTGTCAATATCTGCAACAGCTCCACTCACTTTAGACTCTTACCTTTCTTCTTCGCTTCTCACCTGCGCCCGCCCACAAACAACATAAACACCTCGAAGTCTATTTATCTTGCTGCTTATTTGCATCCAATAACTCCTTATTGAATCAGTTCGCGCCATTTTACGGTTTGTTTTATGACAAGAGATTCTGCAGTAGCTCGTTTGCACGCCAATAACAAGAGAAGTTCAGTCGAATTAGGAAAGCGTCACAGATAATTCGAACGACGCCGAAAACTCTCATTCTATTTTTCTGCAGCCACCCTGGATCCCCGTTCGCAAAACCTCGTTGCCATGATAACTGACCAGAGGTCCAAGAACGCAAACTAATACTATCTCCTCTAGAGAGGATGAAAAAGGAAATAAACTGCTTGTTCATGGTCAATTATTTGGAAGCACTTTTTGTCAATTTCGCGACTTTCTTTCTCGTTAGTGTTTTTTGTTTTTTTTTTTTCTTCATCGGCCATATTTGTTTTTACTTAGTCCAACGGCATTTTTTTTTTCTTTTCTTTTCTTTTATTTACTTTTAAATTTTGCTAAGATAATCAGCTATAATATATGAACACAGAATACAGATAATACTGTTGCTGGTAGATATTCCATGTCCAATATCTTTTTGAGACTGGGAGCCCCAATCATTGATATCATTCGTGGAGTGATACCTTCTTTAGTACTCTATGCGTTCAATGACCCACGTTCTTTATATGGTCGAGTGCGTTCCTTTTTCCGTTTCGCCTTCTACTTCTTCTTCTTCCGTTTCGCCTTCTACTTCTTCTTCTTCCGTTTCGCCTTCTACTTCTTCTTCTTCCGTTTCGCCTTCTACTTCTTCTTCTTCCGTTTCGCCTTCGTCTTCGTGTCTCTTTTGATTATGATTTTCTTTTTTGTATGGTAACCGGATCTATGACATTGTATACACTAACAATTTTCTTTTATTTTTCCCTGTTTTTATTTTTAATAACCTCGACGCCTTTTGACCTTTTGTATTTCATGAAATCATTTACTCCAGCCAAGTTGGTCTTTTCTCATTTTCTGAATACATTGTTTTATGATTTTGCGGTGTTTAGTACTTATTGCTGGAGATTAACTGCTATCCTTTGATAATCCAAAATAAAATTTTGATTTATCAATACGCCCACTTAAATACATCTTTACGCATAATCAAATGCCTGCAGATATATATATATATATATATATATATATATATATATATATAACTGTGTAAAATGGCAATTCAGGCATTCATACTTAATTCTTAAAGGTTTCTAACCAGTTTCAAAAAACTTCTTAAACTTCTTTCATGCTTCCTTTCGTTGTCACATCCACACACATCAAGGTCTGTTGCGGGGTTTGTAGCTCGCTAAGTAGGTTATACGTTCTTTTCATCTATCCCTCTTGCCTTAAATCTTTCCTGTGAGTGTTAAATTTTCCATACCCCCTTTTCCTTACGTATCCTAGATATGGCAACTTCCGATTCCTGTTAAGTGTAAGTGTCAATTTTGTTTCTCAGCAAAAATGAAAATAACAACCAACTCTACCACAATTTGAACTCTACACCCTTTAGTTAACAACACGAATTGGAAATAGAGCAAGCTGGAGACTAACAACATAGAATCAAGACAAAAGAAAGAAATCGAAGATATAATTAAAAAAAAAAAAAACTGCTACGCCAATAATGATTCCTGAGGATATTTTTTGTAAAGCTACTTTAGCTTTGAAGAAGACAATAAGTATGGTCTATCTAGTGGAGATTGAACTCGTTTATAATGATTCCCAAATCTAGCATTCTAACAATCAACCCAGGATGTGGAACTCAATTTCCTGCATTGTAGACTTTCTCCATGGAACTGGCATTTAAATAGTCATAACACCAAGAAAGAAAATTTATACAAAATTGAGTTTGTTATTGTTTCATGAGAAAGGATCGTTTAATTATTAGTATGTTTATTTTTTTTACTCTCTTAAGTGAGAAACTGCATTTGTAACTTTAGCTAATACCGGTAATTCCCAAAGATTTTGTGTGGTAAAAATTAAGATTTCTGTTTGGAAATTTAATGTGCTGAAGTTTTTATTATATTTTAGGAAATAAATTGTTTGTTAGTAAAATTTTGTTTTCCCAAAAGATTGTTAGCGTTCCAAGATGAAATGTACAGATTTTTTATTGAATTTAAATTTTTAATTGGCTTCTTTATATTATAATTATTAGCTAAGAGATAATACTCTTTTATATTCACTAGACAAAGATAAATCTTTTTTTTTTTTAAATTGTTTTGCTGCAAAATATATATATATAATATAGCGATTTTCCAAGCGTAGCTTAGATGTGACACAAGGTTTAAAGTAGGAGGCACCCAGTGAGGATCGAACTCATATATATATATATATATATATATATATATATATATAATCACGTTATATCAACTTAAAACTACCCCTCAAAAGTGTGTAAGAACTACATGTAAATTTAAAACATTTTTTCACCTTTAGAAGTGCGGTAAAAATCATATACCTGGGGAAATAAATTATAATCAATGGACCCTTAAGGTTGTCTGTTTTCTATTTAAATTGATACACACACACACACATATATATATATATATATATATATATATATATATATAATTAGAGAAAAACAAAAATCATTGGTGGAACCAGCGTACAGCTTGTCAAAACCTAAACTCTTATCCAGGTACAGTCTCGAATAAAAACAACATTGAAAAAAAAAAGTCTTGAAAGCAATCTTTCTTACTCCGTCAAGTGCTCGAAGTATAGATTGCCTCGACCGAACAAGAAACGCTTACCAACGTTAAATCTTATCATTCAAGATTATTCTTTGTCGTGTCAACGAAATTTTATTTCTTAATCCGTCTTTTGGTTTGACATTAATTAGCGTTACTGATGTTTAGGTTCCCTATTACGCTGCGCGCGCTAAGAATCTTGAACTTTTATGGATAAACCAATGGTCCTCAGAGTAATTCTGGTTCTCACATCCAGTAACATACATGTCATTTTTAACGCCCCCTTCCATTTCTTTAAGTGGCAAATAAGACAATGTAAAACACAAATCCTTTGTTAAGGAAACCTATTAGAAAAGACAAAGTAAAACTTTTATGCCAACAGGTTTCGTTCCTTGAACTTTATCAACGCAAGTGTAAACAAATATTTATGAAGTAGTTTTTATACACTGAAGTAACGTGAAAAAAGATAACACTGAATTTTTAAATTTTGAATTGGAGAACGCTCTAAAATATTGTGTAAAAGTAACGTAAATTGTCGGCCTTTTATATGAAAGTGAGATGGGAATTTAATTGTCGACAAGGAAAGAAAAAATCTCTTAGAATAAAGGAAATTTACGTTAACCAGAAATAGGCTTACGCAAAAGCGTCTCTCTTTTTTAAATTTTGATTTTGTAATGTAACTATAACAACAGAAATATTTCTATTTCATTTTTGCCTTGAAAAATTTGGAAGACGAAACGCGTCGGCAAAAACTAAGATTTTTTTTTCCAGTTGCCATCTTATAGCAATTTGTCTTGTCCATAGAACTGATCTGGGAATTTTACGATATTGTCGACACAGAAAGAAAAAACTCACAGTATAAAGGAAATTTACCTTAACCAGAAAGAGGCTTACTCAGAAGCGTCTCTCTTTTTTAAATTGAGATGATCAAGTTTTTACGTCACTTAGCGTTCTTCATGTTTCCCATTGGCTTTAGACACTAAGTTTTTAGAATATTTTTAAGGGTTCTATTATTCCAAATTAAAAAAAAAAAACATCCTGTGTGTAAATACAGGTTACTAAATAAAATATCTACACTTGCCTTAACAGAGTTTGTTAATGAAAAAATGCGTCAACCTAAAAGGTTTTGCTCTTGCCATTTCCTTTATTCATATTTTCTTTACAGACATTTATATTTAATGTTTATATACACAATATACGAATTTTGATCAAAAACTATCGGGACTGTTTCTACGTTAATGAACCTAAACTACCCAGTGTAACACCGATTAAACTTTAAATCATTGAGTTATAAAGTTCTCGGTCACTTCCGTTGTTCACAGATGTACTTAGAAAGTGTATCGAGTGTGGTTATCTCAGCACACCATAGAGTTTCCATCAGTGACCATGTCTTGTGGAGCAGGTTTTGAATAATTACAACATTACCCAAGCTCAACAACTACCATATTCCCCATACCAGGCCCTTGCGACTTTCTTCTCTTTCCCAAAATCAAATCCCACTTGAACGTTTCAAGATGTCAAAGAACTTCAAGAGAATACTACGAGGCAGATATCCTCTATTCCAAAAAAGGAGTTCCAGTAATGCTCCCATTAATGGAAACAATGCTGGATAAAGTCTACGGCTTCAGAAGGGTATTACTTCGAAGGCGATTACATGCTGAATTGATATATTTTGCAGTTATATTTTTATAGCAACAATCCTGATATATAATATGAGTAAAAGTTTGTCACTTAGCGGTTTGATGTTACCTTCAACATCCCGAGTCCAAAGTTTCGTAGGCAGACCTGTCTGTCCACACTTCAAGGAGTATTAGCAATTTACTGCTTACTTTTTTTAATTTTTTTCCTTTTTATATACATTTAATATTTGTGTAAGTTTTTCTGTATTTTTTTGTTCGTGCAGCCATTCGCTGGTCTGCGCGGATGTCTGTAGGTGTAGGCAGTCGTGATCATTTGTCCATTTTTTTCTTTTTTTTTTTTTTGCATTTTACACACTCTTTAGCTTTTTTCTTTTTCCCCCCTTTGTCTTTATATATATATATATATATATATATATATATATATATTCAAAAGATAAAAACGCTGACCGGAACACTGTTGCGATTTCGACCGCCAAGGTCTGGTCAGGTTGTTTGTTCAACGAATTAATCCGAGACAACGCAAGTATTTTTAAGATATTAAATCGGTCTGCAAGTTTAATTTTTTCTATTAGCTTGGTGCAAAAATAATGATGTAATAATGTCGTTTTTCGAAAAACGACATTATTACGTCATTATTTTTGCACCAACCTAATACTTGAAATTGACAACTTTTTAATGTGTACGATTTTAACAAATATTTCAGTGTTTGATCATTTCGTTATGTATGTGTGTGTATATATATATATATATATATATATATATATATATATATATAAATAATTCAAAAATTTTCAGTTATCTGTTTTGGATAAGTCTTGTTTTTATGTCCATCGTCTTTGTCATGTTGAACTGATTATGTTAATTGTATTTTAATGAATATTGTCCTGAAGAAGGTTTATTAAACCGAAACGTCAGACGTTGGCATTTCATTCATATTAAAACAACATAATTGCATTTAAGGATTTTTGTTAGTTTTTTCCAAATATTTTTCTCCATTCTGTCGGATTTATATCCATTTATATTTGCTTACATACATACATACATATATATATATATATATATAATGGTCAGGGGACTCTATTTGGTTTATTTAACTCTTAGGTTGTCACTATATCATAATATCGCGCAGAAGTTTCACTTTACTATTCTCTTAGTATTTCTACTTGGTGATTACACATTCAATCTTGCCAACCCTAGTCGGGATCATCGAATCAATGCGAACGATCCTTTCGTTAGCTGCATAGTATGTGCTTCGCCAGACCTACCGTCACATGTTCATAATACCTATTAATACATTCAACAGCGTGCTTTCTATACAACCTCCCTTGAATAATGACAGGAACTTTATTATGTCTCCATTTCTTAAACTCATTCTGAACTATAAACTTGCATTCTGATACAATTATTATCGTATAATATTTCTGCGTGTTCCTTCCTTGGTTAACACGTACATTGCGTCCTGTAATAGATTGCCTGCCCTCTGTCCACAAATTCTTTTGTCTAGCAACAGCGGACAGATTAAATCTCTATTCCTATTAGTTTAAACTTCCGGCAAGCCTCATTCTGGCATCCGATGAAACTGTGTATCTATGTGTTCCTAGAATGAAAGAAAGGGAATATAGAAGTGATAACGCGCGTGTGCCAGCTTCAGTGAAATAGTATAGTAATATGAAAGATACCATCCGAAAATTTCGGCAATAAAAATAAGTAAAAATCGCAGAATTCCCTCTCGTCCCGCACTCTATGTGTAAAGGAAATTAATGTTATAAAAACCATATTAGAAAAATTATACCCTGATATGTAGTATATAATTGTACGGGTATTTGATAAATGCTTACATTTTATCACCATTAGAACATAAAGACAATAGGTCAAGTGCAAACTGTCGAATTTCTCTTGGTCCAACTACTTTTATTGGAAGAAAATTACCTTTAAAATTTCTTCTTTGGTGCATTATTTGTCGAGTGCCAACCAGGCATTTGAAGCAAGGAATGGTTAATGGTTTATTTCGACACTCAAACATTAAAAAAATACGCACATTATGCTCAGCCACATCTTGCCCGCATCTATAACGACAGAGCTCTCCGTGATACATGAACATTGCCAACCAAAACTATTTTTTGACCTTTTTGTAAAGGTTTTCCAACTACCATTTATAATAAATATTTATTATGTTTCTCACTTTCTTTTTAATCATTCCAAGTGTTCCTATTATTACTGGGATAGTATTTTTGTTGTATAGACCCCTTTCGTTCTTGGTGGTCTTTTAGTTGACGCTCTTGAGGCAATCATAATAAAGTTGCCTTCCTCTCTTTCTTCTCTCGGCCGGCTGATTTCTAGTTGGTTTTTACTTCGGGAGTGAAGGGGGAATTACAACAAAAGGGCTTTTTAATCTTATCAATTTTATTAAACACGTTGACGTGTACATTTTTAAGTAGTCAGTGGGGTCACTCTATCACCCCACTGGGGTGCAAGTTCCACGCACCAAAATAAAGGTCTGCATTCTTCGACGTGTAACACTTAACTCGTCAAAATCCCTTTCTATCTCTGTAACATTCCCGCTTTCGGCTTAGCCAATAAAAATCACCATCCCTATTTTGTCTACGATCAGATCTTAAAGGTAAGCTTCAGAAGGTCTGAGCCAAAATATACTGCCACTAAAAAAAAAAAAAAAAAAAAAAATCTGAAACTATTATTTAACAGTTGCTCCAAGAAGCAACATTTTTTTTTAAATTTCTATATGCAGGTCTTTATTTGCTAATCTTCCTGAATTCTTTGAAATAAATATTGCCATCGCATGATGCACTCAGAATTTTATCTGGTCTATTTGCTTTTATTGTCCGATCTGTATTCATAGGAATATCCGATGAAATTGTTTTTCCTTTTCTTGTTTTTTAATCGTTTTATCTCCAGCCACTTAGTCGGGCTTACTGATAGAAAATTTGGGAAAAATCTATTGAGAGGGAACAATAAAAGCGCAGGAATTTAGAAGACAGAGTTTAACGATTGATATTTCGTTTAAATCTTTGGATATCAAAATTGACTGGAAAGGAAAAAACCGGAAGAGTTCCACAAGCGAGAAGTGCGAGAGAAGAAACTGTTAGCAAAGAACTTACGGTTACATTTAGCCATTGAGACTGTAAAATGGTGACACTTTGCCGCCAATCTAGTATCGCACTAAAGTTCATAGTCAAAGTGCCATAGAGTAAAGTTCATTAGAATAATTGCCGTGTAAGTATTTTTAGAAAACGCACAGGGAGGCTTTGTTACGGTGGGGGGGAAGTGATTGAAGCAAAGATGCCAGGTCTATTTTTTCCATTAGTTACAGGTTTAGGATGATGTTCATACACTTTCAATATTAATTTTATATTGCTTGCAGATTACTCAATATAAGTACTGACCTTTTCTGCCATACTTGGTTTTGTATTCTTCTGGGGCCAACACCATACATCCTGCTACTAAGCGATCTATTATTTAATCAAACTGATCGTAAAACCTGAATTTTGGACCCATTTTGTTTTTAATGACATTAGCTTGGTAATTGCGGGTACATAATAAATTATTATTAGTATTATTAGTAGTAGTAATAGTGGTATGCTGTTGTAGTCACCGAATTCGTTTAGGCTGTAAATTTGTGTCCATAAATTGCGAATCAACCTAATCAATATGACTAGCATAACAAAGGCTGTAATATTGCTACAATAAAATATGGTCGTCCAATGTAACAAAGGTTGTAATATCGATGTTAACCTTTCATATGACAATGAAGTATTCGCTACTGCAACAGCAACGCCTGCAACAATAATGCATAAAAATAGCAGCAACAATAATAATTGTCTTCTGCCTTCGTGTCCTTGGGTTTTGTCAATTGAAGAATAACAAAGGGAGATAATTCAATTTGAAAATAAGGGGAGAATAAAAAAACAACTGAAGACATTCTACTCTTGCTTCACAAAGCGTGTCATTCTATTCACTTCTTTGTGGACGTCGTCTGAAGAATAACGACAATAATGAAGGATTCTTTGTTTTCTGTCTGTTTTCTGCTTCTTTCTGGATCATTTTTTTCTGCCTTTGCTTTTTACCGCATCCCACATTCCGTATTCAGTTTCAAGTTTGTTTTTTTTTTGCTTTCTTTTTGTATCTTTGTTACTTTTCCCTTTGCCTTTTGTCTATTTTTCTTATCTCTTTGATATCTTCAAGTCTGTTGCTGAAGCACACGGTTAATGTCTTATTTTATATCTATCTCACTTTCTTTATACCTGTCTATAGTCATGAAATGTGGATTACAGTAACGTCTATCTGCAAGTTATCCTATCTGTCTTAAGCTGTTCATATCTATCTTCTCGTATTTCTCTCTCGCTCTCCTTGTGTTTCTCTCTCGCGTTCTTCATGTCTTTCTCTCTCTCTCTCTCCGTCTTTCTCCCTCTCTCTAGTGCTTTCCTAGTCTTTTTCTCACTCTCTTTTAAGCACGCCTGCTCCTTCCTCTCTTTCTTGAGTGCACTCCTTCTCATTTCTCTCTCACTTTCTCTAGTGCACGCCTCTTCATTTTTCTTTTTTACTCTTTAGTGGTCTGTCTTCTTTCTCTCTCTGCCTCTATCTTCTTTCTCTCTCTGCCTCTATCTTCTTTCTCTCTCTGCCTCTATCTTATTTCTCTCTCTGCCTCTATCTTCTTTCTCTCTCTGCCTCTGTCTTCTTTCTCTCTCTGCCTCCCTCTGTCTTGTTTCTCTCTCTGCCTCCCTCTGTCTTGTTTCTCTCTCTGCCTCCCTCTGTCTTGTTTCTCTCTCTGCCTCCCTCTGTCTTGTTTCTCTCTCTGCCTCCCTCTGTCTTGTTTCTCTCTCTGCCTCCCTCTGTCTTGTTTCTCTCTCTGCCTCCCTCTGTCTTGTTTCTCTCTCTGCCTCCCTCTGTCTTGTTTCTCTCTCTGCCTCCCTCTGTCTTGTTTCTCTCTCTGCCTCCCTCTGTCTTGTTTCTCTCTCTGCCTCCCTCTGTCTTGTTTCTCTCTCTGCCTCCCTCTGTCTTGTTTCTCTCTCTGCCTCCCTCTGTCTTGTTTCTCTCTCTGCCTCCCTCTGTCTTGTTTCTCTCTCTGCCTCCCTCTGTCTTGTTTCTCTCTCTGCCTCCCTCTGTCTTGTTTCTCTCTCTGCCTCCCTCTGTCTTGTTTCTCTCTCTGCCTCCCTCTGTCTTGTTTCTCTCATTATATTGCTCTCCTCGTCTCTCTCTCTCACTATATTGCGCTCCTCGTCTCTCTCTCTCTCACTATATTGCGCTCCTCGTCTCTCTCTCTCTCACTATATTGCGCTCCTCGTCTTTCTCTCTCACTATATTGCGCTCCTCGTCTCTCTCTCTCACTATATTGCGCTCCTCGTCTCTCTCTCTCACTATATTGCGCTCGTCTCTCTCTCGCTTTATTGCTCTGCTCGTCTCTCTCTCGCTTTATTGCTCTGCTCGTCTCTCTCTCGCTTTATTGCTCTGCTCGTCTCTCTCTCTCGCTTTATTGCTCTGCTCGTCTCTCTCTCGCGCTTTATTGCTCTGCTCGTCTCTCTCTCTCGCTTTATTGCTCTGCTCGTCTCTCTCTCTCGCTTTATTGCTCTGCTCGTCTCTCTCTCTCGCTTTATTGCTCTGCTCGTCTCTCTCTCTCGCTTTATTGCTCTGCTCGTCTCTCTCTCTCGCTTTATTGCTCTGCTCGTCTCTCTCTCTCGCTTTATTGCTCTGCTCGTCTCTCTCTCTCGCTATATTGCTCTGCTCGTCACTCTCTCTCGCTATATTGCTCTGCTCGTCACTCTCTCTCTCTCACTATATTGCTCTGCTCGTCTCTCTCTCTCTCGCTATATTGCTCTGCTCGTCTCTCTCTCTCTCTCGCTATATTGCTCTGCTCGTCTCTCTCTCTCTCTCTCGCTATATTGCTCTGCTCGTCTCTCTCTCTCGCTATATTGCTCTGCTCGTCTCTCTCACTCTCACTATATTGCACTCATCGTCTCTCACTCTCTCTCACTATATTGCTCTCCTCTTCTCTCACTCTCTTCGTCTCTCGCTCTCTCTCTCACTATATTGCTCTCCTCGTCTCTCGCTCTCTCTCTCACTATGTTGCAACTCCTCGCCTCTCGGTCTTTCTCTCACTATGTTGCAACTCCTCGCCTCTCGGTCTTTCTCTCACTATGTTGCAACTCCTCGCCTCTCGGTCTTTCTCTCACTATGTTGCAACTCCTCGCCTCTCGGTCTTTCTCTCACTATGTTGCAACTCCTCGCCTCTCGGTCTTTCTCTCACTATGTTGCAACTCCTCGCCTCTCGGTCTTTCTCTCACTATGTTGCAACTCCTCGCCTCTCGGTCTTTCTCTCACTATGTTGCAACTCCTCGCCTCTCGGTCTTTCTCTCACTATGTTGCAACTCCTCGCCTCTCGGTCTTTCTCTCACTATGTTGCAACTCCTCGCCTCTCGGTCTTTCTCTCACTATGTTGCAACTCCTCGCCTCTCGGTCTTTCTCTCACTATGTTGCAACTCCTCGCCTCTCGGTCTTTCTCTCACTATGTTGCAACTCCTCGCCTCTCGGTCTTTCTCTCACTATGTTGCAACTCCTCGCCTCTCGGTCTTTCTCTCACTATGTTGCAACTCCTCGCCTCTCGGTCTTTCTCTCACTATGTTGCAACTCCTCGCCTCTCGGTCTTTCTCTCACTATGTTGCAACTCCTCGCCTCTCGGTCTTTCTCTCACTATGTTGCAACTCCTCGCCTCTCGGTCTTTCTCTCACTATGTTGCAACTCCTCGCCTCTCGGTCTTTCTCTCACTATGTTGCAACTCCTCGCCTCTCGGTCTTTCTCTCACTATGTTGCAACTCCTCGCCTCTCGGTCTTTCTCTCACTATGTTGCAACTCCTCGCCTCTCGGTCTTTCTCTCACTATGTTGCAACTCCTCGCCTCTCGGTCTTTCTCTCACTATGTTGCAACTCCTCGCCTCTCGGTCTTTCTCTCACTATGTTGCAACTCCTCGCCTCTCGGTCTTTCTCTCACTATGTTGCAACTCCTCGCCTCTCGGTCTTTCTCTCACTATGTTGCAACTCCTCGCCTCTCGGTCTTTCTCTCACTATGTTGCAACTCCTCGCCTCTCGGTCTTTCTCTCACTATGTTGCAACTCCTCGCCTCTCGGTCTTTCTCTCACTATGTTGCAACTCCTCGCCTCTCGGTCTTTCTCTCACTATGTTGCAACTCCTCGCCTCTCGGTCTTTCTCTCACTATGTTGCAACTCCTCGCCTCTCGGTCTTTCTCTCACTATGTTGCAACTCCTCGCCTCTCGGTCTTTCTCTCACTATGTTGCAACTCCTCGCCTCTCGGTCTTTCTCTCACTATGTTGCAACTCCTCGCCTCTCGGTCTTTCTCTCACTATGTTGCAACTCCTCGCCTCTCGGTCTTTCTCTCACTATGTTGCAACTCCTCGCCTCTCGGTCTTTCTCTCACTATGTTGCAACTCCTCGCCTCTCGGTCTTTCTCTCACTATGTTGCAACTCCTCGCCTCTCGGTCTTTCTCTCACTATGTTGCAACTCCTCGCCTCTCGGTCTTTCTCTCACTATGTTGCAACTCCTCGCCTCTCGGTCTTTCTCTCACTATGTTGCAACTCCTCGCCTCTCGGTCTTTCTCTCACTATGTTGCAACTCCTCGCCTCTCGGTCTTTCTCTCACTATGTTGCAACTCCTCGCCTCTCGGTCTTTCTCTCACTATGTTGCAACTCCTCGCCTCTCGGTCTTTCTCTCACTATGTTGCAACTCCTCGCCTCTCGGTCTTTCTCTCACTATGTTGCAACTCCTCGCCTCTCGGTCTTTCTCTCACTATGTTGCAACTCCTCGCCTCTCGGTCTTTCTCTCACTATGTTGCAACTCCTCGCCTCTCGGTCTTTCTCTCACTATGTTGCAACTCCTCGCCTCTCTCTCTCTCTCTCTCTCGTGCTCACTTCGTCTCTCTCTCTCTCTCTCTCGTGCTCACTTCGTCTCTCTCTCTCTCTCTCTCTCGTGCTCACTTCGTCTCTCTCTCTCTCTCTCTCTCGTGCTCACTTCGTCTCTCTCTCTCTCTCTCTCTCTCGTGCTCACTTCGTCTCTCTCTCTCTCTCTCTCTCTCGTGCTCACTTCGTCTTTTTCTCTCTCTCTATTGCTCACTTCGTCTTTCTTTCTCTCTCTCTAGTGCTCTCCTCGTCTCTCTCTCTCTCTAGTGCTCTCCTCGTCTCTCTCTCTCTCTAGTGCTCTCCTCGTCTCTCTCTCTCTCTAGTGCTCTCCTCGTCTTTTTTTCTCTCTCTCTCTCTCTCTTTCTAGTGCTCTCCTCGTCTTTTTTTCTCTCTCTCTCTTTCTAGTGCTCTCCTCGTCTTTTTTTCTCTCTCTCTCTTTCTAGTGCTCTCCTCGTCTTTTTTCTCTCTCTTTCTAGTGCTCTCCTCCTATTTCTCTCTCTAGTGCTCTCCTCGTCTCTCTCTCTCTCTTTCTAGTGCTCTCCTCGTCTCTCTCTCTCTCTTTCTAGTGCTCTCCTTGTCTCTCTCTCTCTCTTTCTAGTGCTCTCCTTGTCTCTCTCTCTAGTGCTCTCCTTGTCTCTCTCTCTAGTGCTCTCCTTGTCTCTCTCTCTAGTGATCTCGTCGTCTCTCTCTCTCTCTAGTGCTCTCGCCTCTCTCTCTCTCTAGTGCTCTCCTCGTCTCTCTCTCTAGTGCTCTCCTCGTCTCTCTCTCTAGTGCTCTCCTCGTCTCTCTTTCTAGTACTCTCCTCGTCTTTTTTCTCTTTCTAGTGCTCTCCTCATCTTTCTCTCTCTCTCTCTCGTGCTCTCCTCATCTTTCTCTCTCTCTCTAGTGCTCTCCTCATCTTTTTCTCTCTCTCTTTCTCACCTGTGCTCTATACTTTTTTATCCCTGCTCTCCTACTCTGTCTTTCTCTAGTGCTCTCGTTCTCTTTTTCATTCTTATGCTTTCCTGCTCGTTTCTCTCTCTCTCTCTCTCTCGTGTTCTCCTGTCTTCTTTTAATCTCTCTCTCGTCTTTTCCTACTCTTATTCTTCTCTCTAGTCCTCACCTACTCCTGCATTTTTTCTTTCTAGTCCTATCGCTATATTTCCCCTCTTATATTAACCATCATAAATATATTTGCTTCATATTGGAACTTGCGTTCTTTGCGCCGTAGATACTTAAACCTTTGTTCTTCACATCGACGACCGACGAAACTGGCAGAAAATGAACACTTGTTTGTTTAGAGACATAAACTCAGAAATGTTCGTCTTTTTCTCTTGGTTTTGCTTTCTTTTCTTTTTTTTTCTTTATTTGAAATAAAACTAACAATTTCAATTCAAAACAAAATATTGCTGGTTTCAAAGTAGCAACAATAGTAATAATAAAAAAATAATAATAGTAATCCGCTAATAATGGTCGTCTTTGAATAACAAGATGTATTTCGTGAAGAAAAAAATATAAAGCATCGCATGGGCGAATGGTTGAAATCAATTCCAAGACAAATTGGAGCCATAATTTTACAAAAGAAATATTCTTAAATTTCCCGACCAATAGAAACAAACAAACAAAAGCCAATCGGATTTGAAAATTGTTTATTAGAGACACGCAAAATCTAACCGTCTTAAAAATTAACAACTGCTCAGATCGATTTGGTCTGAGTGCTGTATATTCTTTGTCGACTTGTTTATTTGTTTATTTATTAATTTTTTTAGCGGGGTAGTTTACGATATTGTCCCATATTAATAATCAAAATACAACAACAGACAGACGCCAAATGAAACGTTTTACTACTTTTGAAATTGTCATAATTTTAAATGAGAAATTACTTCGAACTCATCCTGTGTAATTTGAAATACAATAAATGTGGTTCGCTATATTTCATTCATAGTATGTTTGCATTAATTTCCACGTATCCGACTGTTTATTTAGTATTTCGATCATGAGACCCGGGTTCGAATCCCTCGTTGGTCAATAATACCGTCTTAAAGAGATGATTGTGCCTGAAAACGAAACCACGTGTTGACTCGATACTTGTGATTGAAATTATGTAGACTGGACTGTTCGGAAATGGTCAAGAATTGTGCCAGCTCGAAGTTACAAATCATTGTTCCGCTTTATGGCCTTGCTCAAACTATTGATCAGCCCCAAAAAGTCAAAGATTTGCTCAGTGAAGTTGCCGTAAAAACCACGGGTTTTTTCTGTTGAATGTTGAAATCAACACAAATATACGTCAGCAGGCATTTTCAGTAGAGGTTAGATAACAGCCTAAAAGCCAGACAGGCAACCAGCTATACATATGAGAATGTACTACATCACACTTTCCGACATGCAGTTTTCTGAAATGTGAACAAGAGAACAGTTGTTAGATAATCAAAATGACATGCATTTACGATATTTCTTTCTTTGAAACAATAGTTGCTCTCTAAGAAAATATAGCGCCCCCACCACACACACACACACACACACACACACACACCTTGGATGATGTCAGAATAGAATTTGCACTCAATATTACACCTGATCATCACGGGAACCAGGTGCAGGATTAACCTAAGGTAGCCTCGCAAGTGCAGAATTACCTGACGTCACAGATGCACCTGGTTTGCAAACGTAGGAATGACATATAAAGCTCGTCTTTTAAGTGGGTAATTTCTCTCTCTCTCCCTCTTTTTCTCTCTTTCTGTGTGTGTGTGCCTCTCTCTCTTTCTGTTTGTGTCTCTCTCTCTTTCTCTGTGTCTCTTTCTCTTTCTCTGTGTCTCTTTCTCTGTGTCTCTTTCTCTGTGTCTCTCTTTCTTTCTCTGTGTGTGTGTGTATTTTTGTGCCTTTCTTTTCTCTGTGTGTCTCTCTGTCTCTCTCTATCTCTGTCTCTCTCTATCTCTGTCTCTCTCTATCTCTGTCTCTCTCTATCTCTGTCTCTCTCTATCTCTGTCTCTCTCTCTCTGTCTCTCTCTCGCTATCTCTATCTCTCTGTCTCTCTCTCTGTGTGCGTCTTTCTCTCTCTCTGTGTGCGTCTTTCTCTCTCTCTCTGTGTGCGTCTTTCTCTCTCTCTCTGTGCGTCTTTCTCTCTCTCTCTCTGTGCGTCTTTCTCTCTCTCTCTCTGTGCGTCTTTCTCTCTCTCTCTCTCTGCGTCTTTCTCTCTCTCTCTCTCTGTGCGTCTTTCTCTCTCTCTCTCTCTGTGCGTCTTTCTCTCTCTCTCTCTCTGTGCGTCTTTCTCTCTCTCTCTCTCTGTGCGTCTTTCTCTCTCTCTCTCTCTGTGCGTCTTTCTCTCTCTCTCTCTCTGTGCGTCTTTCTCTCTCTCTCTCTCTGTGCGTCTTTCTCTCTCTCTCTCTCTCTCTGTGCGTCTTTCTCTCTCTCTCTCTCTCTCTCTGTGCGTCTTTCTCTCTCTCTCTCTCTCTCTCTGTGCGTCTTTCTCTCTCTCTCTCTCTCTGTGCGTCTTTCTCTCTCTCTCTGTGCGTCTTTCTCTCTCTCTCTGTGCGTCTCTCTCTCTCTGTGCGTCTCTCTCTCTGTGCGTCTCTCTCTCTCTGTGCGTCTCTCTCTCTCTGTGCGTCTCTCTCTCTCTGTGTCTTTCTCTCTCTCTCTGTGTCTTTCTCTCTCTCTCTCTGTGTCTTTCTCTCTCTCTCTCTGTGTCTCTCTCTCTGTGTCTTTCTCTCTCTATCTCTCTCTGTGTCTTTCTCTCTCTCTCTGTGTCTTTCTCTCTCTCTCTGTGTCTTTCTCTCTCTCTCTGTGTCTTTCTCTCTCTCTCTCTCTGTCTTTCTCTCTCTCTCTCTCTGTCTTTCTCTCTCTCTCTCTCTGTCTTTCTCTCTCTCTCTCTCTCTCTGCGTTTTTCTCTCTCTCTCTGCGTCTTTCTCTCTCTCTCTCTCTGCGTCTTTCTCTCTCTCTCTCTCTGCGTCTTTCTCTCTCTCTCTCTATGCGTCTTTCTCTCTCTCTCACTCTCTGCGTCTCTCTCTCTCTCTTTGCGTCTCTCTCTCTCTGTGCGTCTTTCTCTCTCTGTGCGTCTTTCTCTCTCTCTCTCTCTCTGTACGTCTTTCTCTCTCTCTCTCTCTCTCTCTGTACGTCTTTCTCTCTCTCTCTCTCTCTCTCTGTACGTCTTTCTCTCTCTCTCTCTCTCTCTCTCTCTGTACGTCTTTCTCTCTCTCTCTCTCTCTCTGTACGTCTTTCTCTCTCTCTCTCTCTGTACGTCTTTCTCTCTCTCTCTCTACGTCTTTCTCTCTCTCTCTCTCTCTGTACGTCTTTCTCTCTCTCTGTACGTCTTTCTCTCTCTCTGTACGTCTTTCTCTCTCTCTGTACGTCTTTCTCTCTCTCTCTCTCTCTCTCTCTCTGTACGTCTTTCTCTCTCTCTCTCTCTGTACGTCTTTCTCTCTCTCTCTCTGTGTGCGTCTTTCTCTCTCTCTCTCTGTGCGTCTTTCTCTCTCTCTCTCTGCGTCTTTCTCTCTCTCTCTCTGCGTCTTTCTCTCTCTCTCTCTCTCTCTCTGTGCGTCTTTCTCTCTCTCTCTCTGTGCGTCTTTCTCTCTCTCTCTCTGTACGTCTCTCTCTCTCTCTCTGTACGTCTCTCTCTCTCTCTCTCTCTCTCTCTGTACGTCTCTCTCTCTCTCTCTCTCTCTGTACGTCTTTCTCTCTCTCTCTCTCTCTCTGTGTCTCTCTCTCTCTGTGTCTCTCTCTGTGTGTGTTTCTCTCTCTCTCTCTGTACGTCTTTCTCTCTCTGTACGTCTTTCTCTCTCTGTGCGCATCTTGTCTCTCTCTGTGCGCATCTTGTCTCTCTCTGTGCGCATCTTGTCTCTCTCTGTGCGCATCTTGTCTCTGTCTCTCTCTGCTCCCTGACTCTCTCTGTCTCTCTCTCTCTGCTCCCTGACTCTCTCTGTCTCTCTCTCTCTCTGCTCCCTGACTCTCTCTGTCTCTCTCTCTCTCTGCTCCCTGACTCTCTCTGTCTCTCTCTCTCTCTGCTCCCTGACTCTCTCTGTCTCTCTCTCTCTCTGCTCCCTGACTCTCTCTGTCTCTCTCTCTCTGCTCCCTGACTCTCTCTGTCTCTCTCTCTCTGCTCCCTGACTCTCTCTGTCTCTCTCTCTCTGCTCCCTGACTCTCTCTGTCTCTCTCTCTCTCTCTCTCTCTGCTCCCTGACTCACTCTCTCTCTCTCTGCTCCCTGACTCACTCTCTCTCTGCTCCCTGACTCACTCTCTCTCTGCTCCCTGACTCACTCTCTCTCTGCTCCCTGACTCACTCTCTCTCTCTCTGCTCCCTGACTCACTCTCTCTCTCTCTGCTCCCTGACTCACTCTCTCTCTCTCTCTCTGCTCCCTGACTCACTCTCTCTCTCTCTGCTCCCTGACTCACTCTCTCTCTCTCTGCTCCCTGACTCACTCTCTCTCTCTCTCTCTGCTCCCTGACTCACTCTCTCTCTCTCTCTCTCTGCTCCCTGACTCACTCTCTCTCTCTCTGCTCCCTGACTCACTCTCTCTCTCTCTGCTCCCTGACTCACTCTCTCTCTCTCTGCTCCCTGACTCACTCTCTCTCTCTCTGCTCCCTGACTCACTCTCTCTCTCTCTGCTCCCTGACTCACTCTGTCTCTCTGATATCACAGACGAGAACGCTTGGTTTGTTTTCATCTTCGTCAGTGCTGTTCTAAACTCGTATTTTAATACTACTGTGTTGTCAGAGAACTGGCAGAACATAAGAAAATGGTCTCTCTCTCTCTCTCTCTCTCTCTCTCTCTCTCTCTCTCTCTCTCTCTCTCTCTCTCTCTCTCTCTCTGCTCCCTGACTCACTCTCTCTCTCTCTCTGCTCCCTGACTCACTCTCTCTCTCTCTCTGCTCCCTGACTCACTCTCTCTCTGCTCCCTGACTCACTCTCTCTCTGCTCCCTGACTCACTCTCTCTCTGCTCCCTGACTCACTCTCTCTCTGCTCCCTGACTCACTCTCTCTCTGCTCCCTGACTCACTCTCTCTCTGCTCCCTGACTCACTCTCTCTCTCTGCTCCCTGACTCACTCTCTCTCTCTGCTCCCTGACTCACTCTCTCTCTCTGCTCCCTGACTCACTCTCTCTCTCTGCTCCCTGACTCACTCTCTCTCTCTCTCTGCTCCCTGACTCACTCTCTCTCTCTCTCTGCTCCCTGACTCACTCTCTCTCTCTGCTCCCTGACTCTCTCTGTCTCTCTGATATCACAGACGAGAACGCTTGGTTTGTTTTCATCTTCGTCAGTGCTGTTCTAAACTCGTATTTTAATACTACTAGTCCTGTATTGTCAGAGAACTGGCAGAACATAAGAAAATGGTCTCTCTCTCTCTCTCTCTCTCATGATGATGCCTTAGCGTTAAATCGTGTTTCGTCTCCCAGCATGTGTTCTTTTTGGTTACCAGCGGACCTTATGTCACATTGAACACAACACAAGATAAAATGCGCTCAGCGCACTAGCCTACACATCGACATATGTAATAATTTTACTATAGCAACAAACAGACTTCTCAAAGGCAACTCCTGCACAATCTTTTAAAGGAAGTTACGTAATTTGAGGACAACTCTATATGCGAACTCTCATTCAATCTTTTGTAGTTTTTCTATTTAGTTTGCCAACCAATGAAGTATGTTGTTAGTTGCACATAATTATTTATATATTCATTCTTAGTCGCTTTTTTATGAAACTGGAAACAACAATATATTATGTTATGGCATTTCACTTTATGCCGTCTCCCCAGATACGGGCGACGGTAATATTTCCATTTTAAGTTACATTGCCAAATGTCTGAGACACTATACGTATTTCTATACAAAACAATGTCTTTGTCTTCCTTCGAAATTCTGGGAATATGCGTATGGAACTTGGCTTCTGTTAGCTTTTATTTGAATGCTTTATAAATCGATAGTAGGTATAAAAAAAAAACAAAGCTACAAAAAACATATTTTGATGTAACTCAATGTTCATATTTCCCTTATCCTCACCAACATATGGCGGCGTGGCCGTAATTATAAAATAAATGTAAATTAATTTTACTACACGTAATAATGCTTCTTTATTTGCCACAAAACATGCAGTTGTTATAAAATGTGTATTTATAAAGGGTGTTTCATTAAGACGGATTATATATAAGGGTGTTTCGTTAAGACAGAGCAAAGTCAGCAGCAAATAAATCTGTGTTATTGATGAAAATTTATTTATTTCTCTATTGTATTATGTTATTTAAGTCATGGCAATTAAGATTGAAAAAGTATATCACGCAAATGTCCGCCAAAATGCAAGAAAAAAATCATGAGACGCTTAAACTCAATTCACATGTAAAATCGGTACAAGTTATTGGAACACCCTTTATATTCCAAATATATCGATGCCTTACAGTTCTTCATCCTCTTAACATTTTTCATTGAGGCATTTATGTTTACCTTGCTGACACATTCTATTAAGCATAATATATCCGACGCAATTTCTGAGCGGTATCCATAGCCACAAAGTCATTACATCAACAACTTCACCAGTCGTCCATTTCCTGTTTCCTGGAGATACTTGACGTTATCACTGGTGATTCCTTTAAGGTGTTCCAGGTTAGGTTCCTAAAATTTTTGTATTTGTTTGCAATAAGTCACTGTGTAGGGCGACTATAATTTTTTTTTTTTTTTTTTTTTTTTGCAGTATTATTCTTTTCATATGACTGGAAGGTGACCGTTTTCATATTTAGTACTCGGATTTGTTTTAGAGACAAAATTCTATTTCTCAAATGTTTGTTGAGTGTTATGTAGTTTTTTGTTTTTCTGTCTTCTCTCTCCCGGGTTTTTCACTTCCTACAGGAATCGTACTTGTTCTTCGAATAAATCTTCAACGAACCCAGTTTTCACTTTACTGATTATGCAATACATAACGAACAGTTACCTATTTTGATCTCTTTTTACTTTTGCAATTACCGTATTTGACGGCATATAGTCGCGGTTGTATAAGACGCAGCCCAATTTCACTAGGGAAAATCAAGAAAAAATAGTAATTAGTAAAATTATTAGTAAATGGTACGGCCTAGGCTATATTTATGAGGCATTATTTTGGTTAGACAAGCCATGATTACAATTAAACGAAAAATAATAAGAAAAAAAAAACGAGCTTATAAAAACCTTATTATATCCTTTATATGATCTGTACAACCTAAGTCTTGTAAACGTCTTATTGGAATGCTTAGAATATATAAATTCCGATTGTATTTATACCAATGCAACCGGAAGTTATCGCAAGAAAAATATTAATGAAACATATTTTACAAATATATAATTTGAATTTATTGCATATGATTTTAATGAAACAAAGTACTAACGTTAAACATGAAATTAATATAATGAATATTAGCAATGATAACAATTTGTCTGTATAATAGCCTTTTACATAATGACAATAGGGATATGAAAGTTGCTCTAAAGTCTAAGCTAAGAGGAGTTGCTAATTTTGGCCGACTATCGCAAATTTTAAACCTACATGTGGCAAATAAGACGTGGGGGGAATTTTAAAAGATATTTTAGTAAAACAAAAGTGCGCCTTATTCCGTCAAATACGGTAGTCCCTCCGATTATAATAATAATAATAATAATAATAATAATAATCTATTCTGACTCTAAACTATTGGTCATTATTTTCTATTGGGTTGTGAAACATTTGTTTCTTCTTCTGTTTTGTTTTTGTTACAATAATGTCCACCCAGTACAAGGCCCAGAAACCACTTAGTAGAGGGCTGCATAGTAAGAGGCACAGTTTATGCGAATATATGGTCAACATAACTGTTGACCCTAGACTTGGACAGTTTAAGATTGCAGCGATTGGGGAAGCATCTTCTTGGAAGTTGGTTCCACAAAGCAACGGCACGTGGGGTGAAGCTGTTGTGTTTCACCAATGGAATACGTAAGGAATGTGGATGGTTCGCTACAACGTAAGGTGGTTCATAGCCGTGATGGTTAGAACAGGTGGCACTAATGAATGTAACTCCTCGGAACATTTTAAATGGAAAAGTGCATTTACCTCAGAAAATTGGGAAAATATAGGAAGTTAAAAAAAAAACGACATTATTTCGTAGTTTAAGAACATCGCCGATTCTTGCTCAAACGCTCTCAAAATTTAACCATGTTTAAAAACTAACTTGACTATGCGGACTTCTCTCAATGATAATCTACCAGGAAGATGGATCGGGTACGCCAGTGATTATTACAATGTGCTGTTGAAATGGCCACCGCGTTCATCCGACTTGACACCTTGTGGTTCATTTTCTGTGAGGCTATGTGAAAGGGCAGATTTATATCCCTCTTCTTCCTACAAGCCTAAAAGAACTTAAGCAGAGAATCCCTGAGACGCTGGAGAATGTCCTGCTACATTGTATTTGGTAGGAGTTCGACTACCGACTTGATGTGTATCGTGCCACAGTTGGTACGTATATTGAACATTTGTGAAGCTTTCTGAAATCGGTTATAAAATCTACAGACCTTTCAATATCGTGTTTGAATTTTGATAAATGAATCTGTTATATTTCAAAATGAAGTCTATTTAAATTCATTTGCCTAGGACATGTAGTTACTCGGATATTCACATTTTAATTGATGTCATTTTATTTCGAGACACCCTGTAGATTGGGCCACTCGCATATGAAAACCTTTTAACACTTTCTCCTCCCGTGGACGTAACTAGCACGTCTTTACGAAACCTAGATTGCCTTGTGTTGTACTTATCCGCTTTCAATGCAGCGTGACATTTCAGTCGCTTCTGTTTTTGTCATTAACCAACTCGCTCCTAGTGCTATTTCCAAACTAGTGTAGACATACAGTAGTTTAAATTACTTGTTTTGTGTCGTTTTTTTTTATTATATGGCGTTTTAGTTGGTGCCATTTAGTTCATTCTTTACTGCAAAGTATCCGATCCAAACAAAAATGGCGGCGCCCACGAGAAATTGACGTTAGCCTTTTTTATAGTCATTGATTTGCAGTAAATGTAAATGGCATTTTCGTATTTTTCGCTAAATGAACCAGCACACCGAATTAATGATGCTATAACAATGCAGCAGTAAAAAAAAATATTTATTGTACTAAGGACATAACAAAAAAAATGCTATCATTTTAAACGGCTTCAGTAAACAAAGATAAAATACGAGATTCTATATGGCTTAAATGAAGAACCAGTTTTCTTGTTTATAAGTTAACTTAATAAGGTTTCTCGGAATTACTATATTTTAATATGATAACTGAAAAAAAATATACAGTGTAACCCGGATATAAGAGAGTTGTCGGGACCGGAGAAGAAGTCTCTTAGAAGTCCGGGTTTCTTTTATATCCGGGTTTGGTCTATTTTTTGTTTTGGTAAGTATGGCTCTAATTTGGGACCAGAGAAAATCTATCTTATATCCGGGTTACACTGTATTTAAAAACTCATATGTGACAACCTTCTAATAATAAAGAGGATTTAGCTAAATGTGTCGTCATTTTTACAGTAACTAGTAAATATTGGGTTGGAAATAAAGTTCCCGCACACCTTTTATTTTCTATCTATTTATCCATCATATATATATATAATAAAACTTCTTGACTTCCGTTAGTCCGTCCGCCCGTCACACCCTCTAAACTAGCCATGCATTAATATTTTTCCTATCTATCGATCTATCTATAAAAATCTGTGACTTCTGTTCGTCCGTACATCAGACCCTTCTAAAATATCCATACTTTGAGAGATTGAAACCAAATTTTGGGGAGAAGTGAAAACAGGTAAGGGGATACAAAGTACAGTTAGTTTTATTTGGCTGCGTAGTTTAGTACAATAAATTTTCATTTATTTCTTAGGAATAATTTTTAAAAATTATTACTTAACATGCAAAATTACCCCACTATTTAAAAAACAATTTAATGATTAAAATAAGTATTTATTTAATAAAAATGCAATTGTTTTTGTTTATTTGTTTTGTATATTTTTGCATGTCTTTTCTTTAAGTTTTTATATTCAATAATCTTATTTCCACTTCGTCCTGCATTTACGAGAACTATAAACAAATCACAAGGCAAACGCTACAAAAATTTGGAATTTGACTCTAGAAAGAAATATTTACACATAGCCAGTTGTATGTTGCCTGCTCAAGTGTAAGAAATCTTAAGAATTTATTCTTCCTTGTTACAAAGGAAGAAATTTTTAAACACCTAAATCTGGGTTTTTGCCCAAGTATTTTGCCGAACAAATCAACTTATTCAAATTTCATCAATTGGTTTGCTAAATTAAATGAAATGTAGAGTTTGTAAATCTCCATAAATATCTTAGCGATAACTTCAGCATTACTATAGATTGTGGGGATTTTGACACGCAAATAAATTCGCGTTAATAATAATATACAAAGTTGTGTGGGAACTTTATTTCCAATCTAAGAATATAAGATTTTATTGGCCATTAACTAGTGCATGATTTTCTGTTATTGATAAATCTTAAAATGTTCCCATGTAGAGAAAACTGGCGGTAACTTGAAAGTGTTTCTACAGAAGGATACTGAGAATTCTCTGGACGGAAATAGTAAGCAACGCGGAAGTTTTAAAGAAAAATGGCAACAAAAAGAACACTTAGGCCAAGAATCAGGAAGAGACAACAAAAATTCCTTGAACGCCTTGAGGGAGGCAGGGGTTGGAAAACGTAACCTTCACAGCGCATATTGAAGGCAAAAGAAATAGGGTAAGGCAGCGAGCCACCTACCTGACGAGTTTGGGTGGATGGAAGGCAGAACCGGGTGGCTTAGCAAAGTGAGAAAAACTGTTAAGGGATACAATAGTTAAGTAGTTCTGGAAAGACATCATAGCTCATGTCCTGAAGGGAGGCGGCGTATAGAAATAATTGTAAAAAATATATTTAAGAACTCACATGTGAAATAATAATAGTCAGGGCTTAACAACATAGGTAATCATTTTTCAAGCAACGGTTTCATAGTATATGATATTATTGGACGTAAAGTGAAGGATCTGTTTCCATTATAAATAAGTAATCAACTGATACTCCTGAATAATTAATATATCTGAATTTGATAACTGTAAAATATATATATATATATATATATATATATATATATATATATATATACTCGCTGTGAAAACCTTCTAATGATATTAAGGGCTTAACGACATATGTCATGTTTTACATGGGTTAACATTGTAATAAAAAATGATAATGCTTGTTTTCATCTCTTCACAGTAATAATCTAATACCTTTCGTTAGTTTACCTCAAATGTGATTAACTCATAAGATACAATAAGGATCTATTTTATCTTTGAATAGCAGATTGTGGCCAGAGAACTGACTTAAAATATCCTGATATACATATTTGCATTCTATTTAAAACCTGGATTGACAAAAGCGAGGCTTTTATGCTGATTGTCACTTGATCTAAATATGTTATATTTTCCTATATAATTGCTTAAACATAGAACCTAAAACAGCAGAAATATCAAATCAACCCTTAATAATCGAATAACAATAATCAAGGTACCGCGTCAAGTTAATAATAATTTATTAGAAGCGAGATAAATATCCTGTGACGACTGCCTGGTGTCATCTAAGGCGTCTTATCAACAAGCGATAACAAGCTGCTATTAGCAGCACGCATAGGCTCAGAGCTTGGTTAATAAGATAAAACGCACGGAATTAGTAGATTGACAAGAGTAATTTACTAATTGGCGCATCGCCAATATACCCAGATGAATTGTAAATATCGCAATCCACCCTCAACTGTTGATAGGCAGATATGAATATTAATGGAAACTTGGCGAAAGTTACACGACTAATTGATGAAATAAAGCACTCTGCTTGTCAAATATAGAATGAAAAGATAAGCTGATATCAAAAAGATATGTGGAATCAGTAGAGGATGAAATCATTTGAGTAAACAGACGACAATATAATTTGAGATAAAGTTGACGGCGGGAAATCCAAATACAGTTGATAAGCCAGAAGAGATCAGGAATTTAAATAAGACATACGTTAACCTTACGCTTGTACATTCTTTTTCTGGTTAATATATTTTCTTTATATGTTTAGGACCGGAGGCGTTCAGAGCGTAACTGTTATTATCGCGAAAAATAGAATCTGATATCAGAGTTCAAATTTCCATTTAGATCGCTTTTTAAGGGTGGGGTACTTTATGTTCAGTGACATTTTCTTTTTCTTTGTTTCGTTGAATTTTTTTGTCTTTTTTCTTTGGCGTTTTCATTTCTTTGTCTTTTTTCCCTTTAGTGTCTTCTTTTCGGTTTTTTCCCTTTGTCCTTTTCTTTTCGGTTTTTTACCTTTGGCCTTTTCTTTTCGTTTCGCTTTTTTACCTTTGGCCTTTTCTTTTCGTTTCGCTTTTTTACCTTTGGCCTTTTCTTTTCGTTTCGCTTTTTTACCTTTGGCCTTTTCTTTTCGTTTCGCTTTTTTACCTTTGGCCTTTTCTTTTCGTTTCGCTTTTTTACCTTTGGCCTTTTCTTTGCGTTTCGCTTTTTTACCTTTGGCCTTTTCTTTGCGTTTCGCTTTTTTACCTTTGGCCTTTTCTTTGCGTTTCGCTTTTTTACCTTTGGCCTTTTCTTTCCTTTTCTTTTATACTATATGTTTAACCAATGTAAGTCCAAAGAACCACTCGAGATAAATGGTCGCTGTTAAAATGCTTATTATGAATCTGGTGTGTGACATCAATGAAAAAGGCGGTGGTAGGAAGTAATTATTATTATAAGAATAGATAATGATTAACCCTTGGTATGAAGAGGTTAAGATTATAGTGTTGAGGAAAATATCAACGCGGGAGTCTCACAAAATAGCAGTTCTTAGGGGGACAGCTGTCTGAATGGAACTGTGTTTTTATATTTGGGATGAGGGTGACGTGGCTCCGGGGTAACGTGATGAGTTTCTAGCTGGAAATGTCTGAACTGGTGGAACTTAATAATGGAGCTTATCTGAACATTTGCCATTGAAATAACGGTAGAGTCCCGATAAGCTTGCGGTGTCGCGTCTATGGTAAAGAGGTTTCTGAGTGAAGAATGTCTTCTCTCACAAGACCGCGTAAACCATTTTGATCGTAGGGTAAACGGATATCTTTAGCTTTGGGTTGTAATCTATGAGATGGTGACGGAAAATTTGCTCCGAACATTTAATTTGAGGTTATAGAAACATAGATGTATATATAGTCATTTATATAGATAGATCGATATGGATAGACTTCTTTCTAGATAGACCATAAGGATAGACCTTATCGAGACAGACGATATAGATAGACAGACCTCGATCTAGATATATACAGACATGGATAAATAGTACATTATATAAAAGACGTCTTTTTTCACGTATGATAAACAAACATGCTCCTCTTTTTTACGCCTGAACATAAAACATTTTCATTTCTTCATCTTTTTTCATCTTTTTTTCAAATACTCTCGTTTTTCTGTATTTTTTATTTATTTATTTATTTATTTCTCCTGGTGATGTATCTGAGATGCATACTTTTTATAGGCGACACACAGAAGAAAAAATTCAACTTCACCGAAGACTGAAACCGCAATAACTCTAAAAGTAGAAGTTTCCATGAAACTAAACGAAAACATTTCAATTGATTGAAAAATCCGAACAAGTGTTAGAAAGAAGTTCTTCAGATCAATCCAACCAAAAATGTTTCACCTTTTTCTTTCTTGCTTCTCTTCCCACTCTCTAATTTTCTTTCTTGCTTCTCTTCCCACTCTCTAATTTTCTTTCTTGCTTCTCTTCCCACTCTCTAATTTTCTTTCTTGCTTCTCTTCCCACTCTCTAATTTTCTTTCTTGCTTCTCTTCCCACTCTCTAATTTTCTTTCTTGCTTCTCTTCCCACTCTCTAATTTTCTTTCTTGCTTCTCTTCCCACTCTCTAATTTTCTTTCTTGCTTCTCTTCCCACTCTCTAATTTTCTTTCTTGCTTCTCTTCCCACTCTCTAATTTTCTTTCTTGCTTCTCTTCCCACTCTCTAATTTTCTTTCTTGCTTCTCTTCCCACTCTCTAATTTTCTTTCTTGCTTCTCTTCCCACTCTCTAATTTTCTTTCTTGCTTCTCTTCCCACTCTCTAATTTTCTTTCTTGCTTCTCTTCCCACTCTCTAATTTTCTTTCTTGCTTCTCTTCCCACTCTCTAATTTTCTTTCTTGCTTCTCTTCCCACTCTCTAATTTTCTTTCTTGCTTCTCTTCCCACTCTCTAATTTTCTTTCTTGCTTCTCTTCCCACTCTCTAATTTTCTTTCTTGCTTCTCTTCCCACTCTCTAATTTTCTTTCTTGCTTCTCTTCCCACTCTCTAATTTTCTTTCTTGCTTCTCTTCCCACTCTCTAATTTTCTTTCTTGCTTCTCTTCCCACTCTCTAATTTTCTTTCTTGCTTCTCTTCCCACTCTCTAATTTTCTTTCTTGCTTCTCTTCCCACTCTCTAATTTTCTTTCTTGCTTCTCTTCCCACTCTCTAATTTTCTTTCTTGCTTCTCTTCCCACTCTCTAATTTTCTTTCTTGCTTCTCTTCCCACTCTCTAATTTTCTTTCTTGCTTCTCTTCCCACTCTCTAATTTTCTTTCTTGCTTCTCTATCCTCCTAATTTCTTCCTTTTATTACTTAACTATTATTTTTCAGTTCTCTCTCTCTCACACACACACACACACACATTATATATATATATATATATATATATATATATATATATATACATACATATATACACATTATATATATATATATATATATATACATATATACACACACATATACATATATATATATATATATATATATATATATATATATATGACAACATTTTTCTTGTCTGGTATTTCATCCATTTTGCCCAAATGCGTAATGTTTTCCGATATCAAAAAGTTAAAATAAACTAGACATCGACATTCCATTGAAATTTATGCTAATTACTGGTTGAGAAAGTTGAAATGCAGAAAACTGAATCCTTTTTTTTTATTAGATAGACCCTTTTTTCAAAACCAGTTCCATCCAGATTTTCTCAGAGGAAATGATTTCATTTTAACTTTACAGGTAGCAAGTTTTCACATATTGTACTTAAACGCATGAATAAAATGTAACCAGCAAGTTAAAAAAAAAAAAACTTTCAAAGACGTGTCTGAACAAAAGAATGTTTCAGGAACCTATGCAACTGCCTTCAAATTGTTAAAATAATTGAGGTGGTTTTAGGTTAAAATATTATTTATCCTATATTCGAAAATGTATACTGGCTAAAGTGTAAATAATTATATCACGATTCGTATTGCTAACACACTTTATATATATATATATATATATATATATATATATATATATATGTAAAATCAAATCTCCTGGACAATATTTTACCTACAGCAATTACGTGTGGCGAGACATGCGATTGCTTCATGCCAGGATTGAAACCCGACCGATTAACATCAGTCGGAGACACTCACCCCTAAAGCAATCAGCGCACGCGGTGGAAAGAGGGAATTGTTAACGCATTATACACAGGATATAAGCATTACCGACTACCAGAGAAGAGCATTTAGCGTTAATTAACAACAGCTGGCAAATACCACTTAACTTACAAATGATAGAGGGATATATTATATATCTATATCTATAAAAGGTAGGATGTGTGTGTTTGTGTGTGTGTATAACGAATGCACGGCCGTAATTTTCGACGGATTTTCACCAAAATTTACATGCACATGCTCAAAGTTAGCGGGAAGGCCAAGATCGACTAAGCATTTCCCAATTCTCAACGATAGTGGAAATAATCGATATTTCCATGCTTCTACGGCAGTTTTCATGTAGTTTGCGGCCATTTTCTACTGGCCAGAGTGAGAGCCTATAGCTGGCTGCCACGAATATTCGTCACAAGTGGGGAAAAATTTAAATCTGCATGGCACTTTACTCCAATTGGCTCATTCGCTTGCTTAAACTCAACATTGATTCTGATTCCGCAGAACTGGGTTAGGTGTGAAAAAGTATTTGTTTTTAACATTCTTTTTTCATTCGATTTTTCCAGTTACATTTTGTTTTCATTTTGTTTAGTTCTTTTTTTTTTTTCGTAACAGATTTCATGTTTAGTAAAGAGCTTAGAAAAAATTCGCAGTGTGAGAAAAGCAAGAAGTAAGGCATGTAGTAACATCAGCACAGCAAAAGGCACTCCTTTAAAGGCAAGGAAGGGCAAAAATATTTTAAATCAAGTGATAGCGATTGCTGTATGAGTTGTACGATTTTGGAATCGAGAACGGGCAACGCTGCTAGTATATATATATATATATATATATATATATATATATATAGAGAGAGAGAGAGAGAGAGAATGAGAATTTCTTAAGAAAAAACCTGCTTGCTTTGAAAAACTTTAAACTCCAGTAAATAGAATGTCATTGATTCATATTATACTGAATCCATTTTGTAGATTTATAAATCAACCATTCATCCGTGCATTGAATACAGCTGCCATATCTGGTCTCGTTCTCCTGTTATTCATCTCTAGATTATCAACTAAATTCAAATATGGGTTTGATCTGGACTCCATTTTCCCACCGCCGTGACGTGGCACAATTTAAGCATAAATTTGGGAACTACTAGATTGGCAATTAGGTCTCATTGTTTTACATTTGAAAAACTAGATGGAACCGTAAGTTCTATCGTAATCGTTTCTTTTTGCGCACTTCTTGTCTGTAACTCTATTCGGGTATTTTGCTTCCCTATCACATAATATCTTCAGAAACCTTAACTGCAACATCGGGTCATCATTTTCTGTCTTCCTGAAACCTGTTCTTTTATTGTCCTTTCTCCTCGCTAAAGTTTTCTGATTTTTTTTGACTCCCAGTAACACCTTGCGTCTTGGTGGTATTATCGCTTTGCTTGGGTTGAAATTATTACGCACACAAACAAATCCTGCTTATTTTAACTGGCAAATATAATTTTTTAAATTAAAAAAATAAAATAAAATGAAATCCCAGTTTAATATATATACCTGCGCCAATATTACGATAACTAGATTTTTTTTTAATTTAAATTACGTAAACGTCTGTCTTTTGAAGATAGCGTTGTGCTATCAGTGAGCCCTAATATATATATATATATATATATATATATATATATATATATATATATATACTTAATAGCTCTGTTGTATTACATCGAGCACTGTTTTATTAGCACCAGCGCGCGCGCGCACACACACACACACACACATATATATATATATATATATATATATATATATATATATGTGGGGGTGTATACGTATGGATGGATATATTGATCATAATGAAATTGATAGAGCTATGAATTATGCTATCTTGACTTTGCCTTGCGCCAGGATTATTTTTATAGAATTCAATAAGGTCTTATAGAACACCATTATCTCAAGACCAGCATGAATTTCCAGACAAGAAGCTACTCTTGTCACTTCCGTGCGTATAGACATTTTTTGATGCAGACGAACATATTCTATTCGTGAACTTGGCACATGTTCTTTTCTTTACCTTTACCACTTGTGCAAGCGAACTTTAATATTATATATATATATATATATATATATATATATATATATATATGTGTGTGTGTGTAGGTTAGTCCTGACATGGAAATATATTACTTAAGTGCATGAATACAAATGTGTGTGAGTGCTCAAATAGATCAGCATGAAGTGCTATGTAACAATGCGCGCACCTTTTAAACACTGCCTACGTGTAGTAATTTTCCTCGTTATGAGACTTATTAGATCTGGGGTGAGAGTAAGAAATAGCAACCGAGAAAACTCTGCAAGCCATGAAACCAACGAAGACAAAGAAGCCAATTAGATCGCTACATTGTTCTCATCTAGAAATGGCCTGTTTCAGAATGTACCTGTCGATTCAGGCTGCAAAGTTCATACCTCTCCAAAAGTCGACTGTCAGACTAGCAAATCAACTAGAAACGACCAAAAAAAATTGATTCTTTGTCTTTAAACTCGAAAAATATAACAAACGTTTCTTTTGCAATCCGTAAAAATATCGTATTTTCAATAATTTCAAGAAAAGTCATCATTCCAAGAGTTAGACAGTTCCGACTATTGAGCTATTCTTCATGATGTTTTTGTTCCCATTTCAGCCAACCTATTCTACTGACTTCTTCAGGGGAAGAATTTGGACGGAATGAGATAGTTTACGATGTCGTTGTATATTTCACAAGAGGTATTATTGTCTCTGTAAATTGAACATATATTTTCAAAGCCGGTAATCCATTTCGAATTAGAAAAAAATTCCTGGATAAAGTCTTTTTCTACTCTCTTATCTATATATATATATATATATATATATATATATATATATATATACAAATGGAAACCATTCCATTGAAAATAGATTTGATTACACGTTTCGCCATTCAAGACGTCATCAAATGCAAAAACGAAAGAATTGTTTTCAAAATCTATTTTCAATGAAATGAAAATTTTTGGAATTGTTATTTCTTAAAAACTTTATTGGGATTCTGCAACCCATTTTAAAAACTTATATACACACAAACAAAGAAGATTATGTATTTTAGGATAAGTAGAATGAAAATATATAATATGATCTATTTCGTCGCCGTTGTTATATCGATGCTGAAAGTATTTGCTCGAACCCAGATGAAAACTAGTATTAGATGACTGATTTCAATGCAAGTTTTTTTCATTTGGAACATCATTATAACACAATCTTACAACCCCCGTTTTTCCGTATTTAGCTAAAATTTCTGAATATATAAAGCGATAATTCACAGGAGCCACTTAAAATATAAAGTTACTACTAAATTGTATTGATGCATAAGGTGTGTAATATGAATAAAAAGAGTTAGTCGGAAGTATAGGTCAAGAGGATAGGTGGGATAGATGCGAACTGACTTTATTTTGAATCGTTGGAAATTCTAGTGTTCAAGGAAATAGCCACGATGGAGTTTGTGCCGCAAAGACGTTGCACTTGGGGGAAAGGCTGACTGACTATATGTATGTGCAGAAGATAAGCACTTGACAGACGCACACACATATATTGTTTCGGCTAATCTCTCTCACTATATATATATATATATATATATATATATGAAGAAATATAGTCTTGGGTGTGCTATATTTATGGGATAAAGTGCTCAATATTAATGATAGAGCCTGTATAAATATAAAAATGAAGATTGAAGTCAACACTTCGAGGCGACAGCCTATTTCATGATAGACGCAATCGTGGCCTGACGATTGCGTCTAGCATGAAATAGGCTGTCGCCTCTAAGTGTTGACTTCAATGTTCACTTTATATATATATATATATATATATATATATATATATATATATATATATATATTCTGCTAATATATATATAAAGTGTGCTAATTTATTTATATATATATAATTCTACTAATTTATGTGTATATATTCTGCTAATATAGTGTGCTAATTTATATGTATACATACATATATATATTCTACTAATTTATATGTGTATATATTCTGCTAATATATATATAGTGTGTGCTAATTTATATATATACATATATTCTACTAATTTATATGTGTATATATTATGCTTATATATATATATATATATAGTGTGATAATATATATATATATATACATATATATATATATATATTATGCTAATATATATATATATATATATATATATAGTGTGATAATATATATATATATACATATATATATTCTACTAATTTATATATGTATATATTATGCTAATATACATATATAGTGTGATAATTTATATATATATATATATATATATTCTACTAATTTATATGTTTATATATTCTGCTAATATATATAGTGTGCTAATTTATTCATATATATATATATATATACATATAGTGTGCTAATTTATATATATATATATTCTAATATATATATATATTCTAATATATATATATTCTAATATATATATATATATTCTAATATATATACATATATATATTCTAATATATATATATATATATATATATATATATTCTGCTAATTTATGTGTATATTTTCTGCTTATATAGTGTGCTAATTTATATATGTGCTTGTGTTTCTACCTAAATAAGAATTGACTGACATACTTAATGCGCGCTCTATGGTAAAGCCGAGGCTTGTTGCCAAGTTTGTGATGCACGAATCTTCGCCAATGCAGTCTGGAGCTTTCTGTAAAAACATTTCCTTTAATCTTCCTTTTCCAATATTTCCTGTTAAATTTAGAATTAGTCGTCTACGCAGGCACCTTTTTGGATGTCACAAAATACACAAGATATTTATGAACATTTTTCTCTTGTTAATATTTTCCTAAATCTTCCAATATTTAAAGGATGCGTTCCCCAACGTAGAGCAACAATAATAAATTCAAGGGAAATAAGTCTTCCGAATAACAACTTGGACGTTCTTCATCTCCAGCCCAACTGAGCACTTGTAAAGACCTAGTGTATAATATGTGTATTTGTCGTGGACGGGTCACCTAGGTAACCATTATCTATCTCGTCTATAAAATACGTTCAGCTTCTATTGCCTCGCTATTATTACGCTGCTCCCGCCGATGCGATTAATCTTCCGACTGTTTGGAAATTCTCGGCTTATTCGGGGATTTTTTTTTCCCCAGCTATCAAACACAGTGTACAACACAGAAATGAAAATGTCGAATTTCCCGTTGTAAATAAGGTAGCATTGATAAACGCGATCAAAACAAATATTCGGGGGCCTCAAGATTACCAGATGTTAGAAAAGCGAGTATTTATTTCGAAAAAAGGAAAGCAAATTACAGGTGTATGTTTCATAAATTGGTGTGAAGATATTAGATTGTACAATTCAGGGTGGCATTGCAGAAACATGTAGAGAATTTGGGATATAAGTGGATATGTACGAGGAAGAAAACATACGCAAACAATCAAGTAATATTTCCTTTTAAAATTACCATCTTGTTCTCGATGCATATCTTCTGAATCTATAATGAACACTGACACTTGATGTATATAGAAGTATATCATTTCACGTATATATGTTATTATCTAAGGTCTAAAGATTAATGTTTCATTGTGTCCACTTGGGACTCTGATAATTAATGAAATATGTATTAAGTTGGTCGTTTGTTCATGTATAGTGGAGAACTGAAAATATTATGTAAAATTGTAATACAAAGGTTCCATTGTGCACAGTCTCGGGACTCTAGCCGTCTATTGGTACTTATTCAATTGGGATCTCAACACTGCATCGCAGATAGTATCCGAGAAAATTTTTTGCAGTTTGTTTTTTCTGTTTATTTCAAGTTTGGTGAGAAATAGTAGGCATCGGTTCTTTGAGGAAAGAGCGAAAGACCAGCAGGTTGATCCGTTGCCTGTAATCTCCACCCCCCCTACCAAAACGACTATACACAAAAGCATCTAGAGGAGACAGACAAGAAAGAACTCGTATTTTCTCTACTGTCGCAACCGGCTTGCCTCATTTCAGGATAGTTTTTGTTTCCTTTTTTGTTGTTTTTTGTTTCCCTTTTTGTTGTTTTTTTGTTTCCCTTTTTGTTGTTTTTTTGTTTCCCTTTTTGTTGTTTTTTTGTTTCCCTTTTTGTTGTTTTTTTGTTTCCCTTTTTGTTGTTTTTTTGTTTCCCTTTTTGTTGTTTTTTTGTTTCCCTTTTTGTTGTTTTTTTGTTTCCCTTTTTGTTGTTTTTTTGTTTCCCTTTTTGTTGTTTTTTTGTTTCCCTTTTTGGTTTTGCTTTTTTTGTTTCCCTTTTTGTTGTTTTTTTGTTTCCCTTTTTGGTTTTGCTTTTTTTGTTTCTTTTTTTTTTTTTTTTTTTTTTGGCGGGGTTATATAAAAGCTTAAAGACAGTTCACCTTTGTCAAGATGCTATCTCCACGGGATTCAAAACACACCCACTCTTTTCGTATCGTCAGTGTTCCGTAAATTTTACCAATTTTGGTTAGCCTACGCATTTCGTGATACGTTTTATCTTTTATATCATCCACATGTCTTCTATATTAATAGACTTAACGGGCTTGACTTAATGGCAATAATTAATTTGTTTGTTCAGATTTTAAAAACAATTTTGTAATAACTTTTATTCATGTCCAGTCTATTAATTTATCTTCATTATTTTGCTGATGACTTTTATAATTAAATTGCTTCTGGCTTGAAAGGGGTAACGAACTTTGCATTTTGATCACAGTTTGCTAGTAAAGAAAATTAGGTAGCTGTAAAACTTTAAAAGATTTTTGTTTTCACTTTGTTTTAATGTTCTTGGTTCTTTTTTTTATTCCCCATTTGTCCTCAGGTACCGATTTGTTTTGCAAGTTGAGCTATCCGAGATTTTGCCAAACAAGTACGACCATTTATATATATATATATTATATATATATAGCATAATGAGAAGTCACGTATACTTCCTTAATATGTATATATAGAAAAAGTTGCAAATTAAAAAAATAATGTTTTTTTATTAAATTATTTATATATATATTTGATATTTCAGATTGACCTCAATCTTTCTTTAGAAATAACTGTTTGTTTACAAGTAGCGTTCGTCGCGAGATGCGGACGTCACGTGATATGGAGGCCACTGTGTTCGAATATTCTTAACGTAAATCTAACTAATAATATTAGGTTGGTGCAAAAATAATGTCGTTTTCTCACATGTGAGAAAACGACATAATTTTGGCACCAACCTAATAGATTTTGTTTAAAAAAATAAATAAATTAAATTTTTTTTTTTTATTATTTTGTAAACAAACAGTTATTTTTGAAGAAAGATTGAGGTCAATCTGAAATATCAAATATATATATATAAATACTTTCATAAAAAACATTAATTTTTAATTTGCAACTCTCTCTCTCTCTCTCTCTCTATATATATATATATATATATATATATATATATATATATATATATATTGAGATAAAGTTTTGTTGGCTTACAAGTTTTCATATGACTAAATTTCGGAAAGTAGAATAAGGCTAATAATTGGACAAGAACAGTGTGGTTTCGTGGAAGGCACTACAGTAAGAAACACAATATTTATCTTGAGAAAGATTTCAGAGCGAGCAATGCAATATGACGTAAAAACCCATGTTTAATGACTTCATGAAAGTATTTGATAAGATACGACACAAACAACTATTGGAAGTGCAAGAAAAACTTGATTTGTTCGATAAAGATATTAGGGTAACCCAGAACGTATACTGGCAGCAAACCGCTTGCCTGCTAACAGAAAATGAATTAAGTACGCAACAATTGAAAGGGGCGTAAGACAAGGATATGTCTTCTTATTGGAGCTATCCAAACGAGCCTCAGAGAACTACCAGGATGTATTATTGATGGGCAGATTCTTAACAGCATAAGATATGCAGATGATACAGTACTGATACCAGATTCACAAAAAGAAACTGTGTAAACTTTTAGACAAGGGTATAAAGAAAAGCAGGAAGAAATGAGTATCAATTATAAGAGGATATAATGTCGTCAGCAAGAGGAAGATCCGAGCTACCAATCAAAATCAAGCAAGTAAATTTGAATATCTAGGAAGTGTTTAACAGAAGCCGGCGTATGCGACTTTGAAATCCGAAGGCGCTTTGGAATTGCAAAAGATTTCTTCTAAAATCTAAAAGAAACAGGCAAATTTCGTCAGAAAAAAATGGAAAAAAGAAAGAGCCGAATTGCTCTGGAATATCAATCCTCTTATATGACAGTGAGTGTTGGACAATTTCCACACAGTTGAATAAGAAACTAGAGGCATAAGAGATGCGGCTCTACAGAAGGATGCTGAGAATACCACATACAGAACATAAGAATAATGGGGAAATATTTAGGATAATGGAAACAAAAAAGGATGCTTATATTTAGAATCATGGAGAGACAGCTGGAATAAGGATAATGAGGAAAGAGAACTACGAGAATTTGACACTCACGGTAAATATTGGGACACTTCGACGTTCTCTAATAGCAAGCTTGTCTCGCAAGATCAATTTGCGATTGACGCGTGAGTACAATCTTCACTGGGTGCTCCACGCTTTCGGCTTTGTCACATCGAAGCTACGCTTAGAAAATCATTTGGGTGCAATGGTTAACAAGCTTGTATCGCTAGAACAGTTATGAGAGATTAGTGAGCTCGATCCTCACTGGGTGTCACATACTTTCGGCCTTGTGCCACATCTAAGCTAGGCTTAGAAAATCATCATATTAAAGGAAAGCCTGGCAGAAGAAAACCACAAGTTCCCTACCTAACGAGCTCATGGAAATAGCTCGCAGAAACTTTATTAGGAGATAGTAAAAAGACAAACATTACTAAAAACTATAAAGGATAGGAAGTTGTGGAGAGCTATTATCGTCCACGTCCTAAAGGAACGAATCATATAGACGATCATGATAAAAGTCATGGCTATTTTAATATCCGTCGCAATGCCGTATTTCAACGTGTTGTTTCGAAAGGTTTGCCGGGTTATATCATAAGGCGGGCAATATCCTAACGTATCCCATCAGATGACCTTAAGCCAAATATGTCAGCTCTTAATCAAAAGGTTTTTACGTGCACAAAATGAAAACAAATCGACAGGCCTCATTCTCTCATATATGCATACATGTATGTATGCATGTGTGTGCGTTCGAAATAATGCACTTACCCTTACACATTACGCCCATTACTTTCGAGTTTATCGCCGCCGAAGGCAAAAATGGAAGATTTACGGCAGTGCACTCCAAAAATCATGGTTTTGTCGCTGTCGACCGCGAGCATCGTTGCCGAGCTTGTAAGCATGTGCCGATTGGATTAGATGTCGAAGATGGCAGGTGCTCGCCTATCGAAGACGCTGCACTGGAGCTAAAAAGAGATCTCATGCTTTTTGTGAATCGTCTTGTAGACTCCAGAAAGAAAGCGGGAAGGAAAGAAAGAAACGCTGAATGAAAGCACGAACGATCTAATGGAGAAAGTAATGAAGCTCAAAAAGTAAAGAATCTGGAAACATATCAAAAGAAACCAGAAAAATAACAGTAGATGCAGAAGAGACGGAGACAGGAAAATGGACGCCATTAGAAGAATGAAGTTTACGCAAAAAAAGGAAAATGAGCAATTAAGGTGAAAGATAGTAAGAATAAATAGAGGGGAGGTAAGGATGAATAGAGAGGGGGAGGGGAGGTAAGGATGAATAGAGAGGGGGAGGGGAGGTAAGGATGAATAGAGAGAGGGAGAGGGGAGGTAAGGATGAATAGAGAGGGGGAGGGGAGGTAAGGATGAATAGAGAGGGGGAGGGGAGGTAAGGATGAATAGAGAGGGGGGGGAGGTAAGGATGAATAGAGAGGGGGAGGGGAGGTGAGGATGAATAGAGAGGGGGAGGGGAGGTGAGGATGAATAGAGAGGGGGAGGGGAGGTAAGGATGAATAGAGAGGGGGAGGGGAGGTAAGGATGAATAGAGAGGGGGAGGGGAGGTAAGGATGAATAGAGAAAGGAAAAATGAATAGGAAGGAAGAAGGGGTGAATAGAAAGGAAGGAAGGAGGAGAGAATAGGGAGGAAGGGTGAATAAAGATGAACGAAGGAAGGGCGAATAGAGAGTAAGGAAGGAAGGATGAAAAAATAGAGTAAAGATAAATGATTTGGGTGGAGACGGAGGAACAAAGAGGAAAGAAGAATGAAGGAAGAAAACGAAGGAAGAATAAAGAAAGACTAAAAACTAAGAATTTAATTTAAAAAATGAAGAGAGAGGAAGGAAAGAAGAATAAAGATATGAAGGAAGAGTGAAAAAAAGGAAGAATTAATATTGAATAAAGAAAGATGCATAAGATGGAAGAACGAAATAATAAGAGAGAAGAATGAATAGTGAAAAGTCTAAGACGGTAGGAAGGAAGAAATAATGAATACAGAGGAAGTAAAAAGAAAAAAAAAAGGAGGAGGGGAATGTCTACAGAGGCAGAATGGATCGGAAGAATTAATTAATATAAAGGAATGAAGAAAAAGAAAAAAAGATGATATTAAAAGATGTAAAAAAAAAAGTCATCATTAAAATAAAGAACGGATGTGAGTATACTAAAATGTAAATGATGAAAGACGTAATTTTAATAAAATTAAAGACAGCCTGAAGTAAACTTAAAACTAAAAAAGGGATGACATAATCAAAATAAAAAGCCAAAATTATATCAAAACGACGAAAGAAAGAAACACATAGTAGAAGAAAAACGAATGAAATAAAATTGAAAATAAAGAAATTGAATGAAAATGACCAACAACCAGGAATTACGATGATGAAAGAAATCCATTTTTTTTTTTCATTTCATAAATCTGTATTATTAGGTTGGTGCAAAAATAATGACATAATAATGTCGTTTTTTGACGTATTTTTTAACGTCAAAAAACGACATTATTACGTCATTATTTTTGCACCAACCTAATATTTAAAATAACAAATGATTTAATGTTTTTGGAAAGAAAATACTTTTCAGACCTGAGAAAAACTTATAAAGGGTTTTCTTCTTCAGTAATTTTTTCATGTTCTTATACGCGAGAAAGAAACTGTAATTTAGAAACAAAATAAAACTGCAATTTTTATTAGCATCGTTAAAGGACCTACACAAATACACATTTCTTATTTCAGTGTCCATCTCAGACTTATCGACGAGTACGGCTATCATATCTGTGCGTGAGCTGTCCAGTTTTCACTTTCGATAATCCAAAAATGCCTCCGCGTCCTTGTAGGCGACGAACTATTTTCATCACTGCAACCCCTTTCTCAAAGATGAGACGTATCGAGTTACCTCCTCTTAATTTTAGAAACCACTATTTGGGCGCGCTCTTCAACACTACATATACTCGGCGATATATTGTCCCGCCTTCTCTCTCTCTACTTTTAAGCTGATACTACATGTAAATCTCACGTGGGGATTGCGTTTTTCCTTTTGTGGGAGACGCCATGAACAATACATACGCACACATGTACGTACGAACATTCACCCCACATACCTTGACCACAAACTTTCCACATTAATTTGTTACACACACATTATCGTTTTTGTCATTTGTAACCGTTTATTTAATACATATTAATTTGTGTGTGTGTGTGTGTGAGGTTGGTGCAAAAATAATGTCGTTTTCTCACATGTGAGAAAACGACATTATTTTTGCACCAACCTAATATATATATATATTCTTGTTATTTCATTAAATTTCTTTTGATGAACCCATCCTGAGTCCACCATGCTTGTTTTGGGCCATTTCAGGAGACGCGCGTGTTATTCTCACAACGCGTACACCGGCCCGCGACACACGTCGCGAGACGCTCGCTACTCTATCGTTATTTCCATGGAGAGTGTTCAGACGAACTACATCCCTTAGTTCCACCAGCCCTAACCAACACGTCTAAGACCTGCCATGCCACGCACAATGCGGTGAACCACTCTCACTCTCTTCGTATTTTCCTCGTAAGATGTTAAGTACTACTCTAGCAGCTTCTTGGGTAACCGACTTCCAAGAGATTGCTTCCCCGATAACTAAAATCTTAACCTGCTAAAGTGTAGGGTTATCTTCCACACATGTCCGCATAAGTTGTGCTTTTTACACTGTAACACTCTACTTTGATTGGCCTCCGGGCTTTGTACAGGACGAACACCACTGAAAAAAAAAATCAAAAAAAGTAACCTACATCGTAACGACATCTGTTTAAACTGACGCCTGATATATCTATATGTTTAAACTGTAATTTGAAGCTATCATTTCAGAAAATGAAAAATTTCACTGAAATATGTTCCAAATTTTCTAAATTTTGATCTTAAATTAAGAAAATAGGAAATTTAATGAAAATGGTTAAAATATATACTAAAATATGGCGTCAGTTTAACGTATGACCTCCTGACGTCAGTTTTAAATTTAGCTAACTAAAGCTAAATAACGATTTACTCAGCGTAGCTTAGATGTGGCACAAAGCCGGAAGTAGGAAGCGTCAAGTGTTAACCGAACTCACTACTCAGCTTGTCACGCTAAATCAGTCACGACTATCTAATCATTACATAACTACTAAGTGACTAACTATAACTACATAACGGAATTAATATTAATTTCTAATATGTAGGACTGACCAAAATGGTTGTTCGGTCAATCCTACAAGCGAACGAACATTTTGACCAACCCAATTTTCTTGTTAAAAATGTAAGATTTTAAAAATCAAAATGTTTAAATTAAAATCTCTTTTAATAAGGAAATTAGCGCTGAATGCAATAAAATTTTTGTAGTAAGGGGGATAACCCGTACACCACTGAAGGAGCTCTTCCATTTAGACAATGCAGAAGGTATCTCATTTTCCATATTATTAATTTGCCACTGTAAAGAGATGAACAATTCAAGAACCATTTAACCAATTGCTTCTTCAATAAAGCAGGCCTGCGTAATCTTTCGGGCAATTATGGTAATTGGTTGAACAAAACTAACAGTAAAATTTCTTCCTGTTGCAAGTTTAGAATAAGGCCATTAGGAAACTCCTCCTCTATTCCTTGAGGTATTAGTTTCGCTCAGTTACCTTCCCACTTTCTCCGAATTTCTGTGACACATTTCACCTCTTTCACATTCCTCTCTCTCTCTCTCTCTCTCTTAACAATTTTACATTACTCTCTATTATTTTCTGCACTATCAGTGTCACTCACTCTTTTCCTCTGTGGTATAGAAATAAATCTTTGCCGGCTTTTATAATATTGGTTCTTGACAGACACACACCACTATTATATCTCATTTTCTACTTCCCTCTCTCATATCCACTTTACGTTTTTCGGTCTTACTTTTTCTTCTATCTCTATGACCTTCTTCACGATATCTATATATATATATATATATATATGCTACACTTTGAAGTTATGTTTACCCTACTCGCACATATTTTCTATTTCTTTCTTTTATGTCAATTTTACTTTATTTTCTATTCTTTATCTCTCATTTTATCTTTAGTTTAGAAATATATCCCTACTATTCTCTTTAGCATTTTGTTCAGGTCTCTTTCATTTCCTAGTTATCTCCCTCATGTAAATCTTATATGAATTTCTTCTCTCGCTCAGATATCTCGAGTCCCCTTCCACCCACCAAACAAGGCAGTAAAGCCACTAAGAGACAAGGGTTTTACTAGGTGTGGAAGATTTAGAAGACAGAAACATTACTAAGGAGCGGAATTAAATGAAAAGCAATCAAGAGGACAGGAGATAGCGATTGACATTGCATTTAAATTTTTAAAGTTGGCTGGAAAGCATTGAGCCGAAAGAGAGCTCCGTAAGCGTGAAGTGCAAGAAAAGAAACTGTTAGCATAGAATTCACGGTTACATCTCAACCGTAAAACTCGACGGTAAATTGGTGAGACATCGTCGCCAGTCTATTACAGTACTTAAATTCCTTAAGTTTAGGCACCATAGCAAAGAGCGATATTTATTTCCGCTTCAATACAGAAAATATGGCCGCAAGGCCTAAAATGGGAAATGGAGAAAAGGCCGGTCTTCATCTGTCTTAACTTTAAACTTAGTTAGCCACAAACATACCACAATATTCCTAACACCAAAACAAAACATTCTTACTTACCTCCCTTACTATATTCACCATAATACCTCTTTGTCTCTATGAAAGTCCTAACTAGTCAGCTTACGTACAATTCATTGTTTGTGGGGGGAGTGGATTAAAACAACAATTTAAAAACTAGCCCCAATTAGTATTTAGCGTAGCAAATAGCTCATCCGAACAATTACCATGAAAGTATTTATAGAAGAGTCACAAGGAGGCAACCTTATGGCGGTAAGAAAGTGACTGAAGCCGAAACACCAGATCAGGACCAATAATATTGCTGATTCTTCTTTGGGTTTTATCAAGCATCTTCAGATATATAGCAGGAGCACCGGACCATATGTGGTGGCAATATTCGAAGCATGGACGAATGGTAGAGGTATAGATATGTAAGATTGATTCTGGAGAGAAAAATATCTAGCACGCCACAGTGAACCAGCCTTGTTAGCAGCTGATCTAGCAATGGATTCCATATAGTCTTTCCTTTTCATGTCAACCGAGAACCTTAGCCCGAGAAAGCGCATATATGTTCCTACTAATCTCTGACTGAATTGAAAGCTGTATGAATGGACTTGACCTGCGAGTTTGACGATGACGAATGGACTTGACCTGCGAGTTTGACGATGACGAATGGACTTGACCTGCGAGTTTGACGATGACGAATGGACTTGACCTGCGAGTTTGACGATGACGAATGGACTTGACCTGCGAGTTTGACGATGACGAATGGACTTGACCTGCGAGTTTGACGATGACGAATGGACTTGACCTGCGAGTTTGACGATGACGAATGGACTTGACCTGCGAGTTTGACGATGACGAATGGACTTGACCTGCGAGTTTGACGATGACGAATGGACTTGACCTGCGAGTTTGACGATGACGAATGGACTTGACCTGCGAGTTTGACGATGACGAATGGACTTGACCTGCGAGTTTGACGATGACGAATGGACTTGACCTGTCAGTAAACAGAAAGGAGTTAACTGAAATAAGGATTAAAGAATAGACATTGTTTTATATTTCAACTTAGGTTTCGAAGTTAGGATGCTCCGTTGGTATTTGCATAATTAAAAGAAAACATTTGTAATTCCAACGAATGATTTATATTTTAAGGAAATATTTCGGCTAGCAGTTTCCAGTCTTCGTCACTCCTTAATTTGAGTAAAACAGTACAAAGAAGTTCGAAACGCTTAAGAATTTAAATAAAAGAAAAGAAACCGAGTTGATGACGTTTACAACGTAATAGCAAATCGAGGCATAATTTTTTTCCCCCCATGTCATATTTTTCTTTGGAGAAGAGATGTCCAGACAGGATGGAGTTGTGCTGCATCTATCCTATTGCATTCAACTTAGGTGATTAATTTTTTATGAAGTATCTGAACACCGATAAAAAATATTAACTAAAATGTATAATATCGACTTAATGTATAACAAATGATCATAAGGAGCTTTCTACTTGTTTTAGTCAACAAATGTGAGTCGTGTTCAAAAACGTTGTTTTGTTTGATTACTTTGTTTAAATCTCTCATTGAAATTGACGAAAGAGAAACAGAATGTATTTATACAATAAATCTATAGAGGCGAATAAATGATCACGTTCGGTCAGAAATACCGCTGGGTGATCTTTCGGGGAGTGTAGGGGAGGAAATATTTAAACTGTCTTGAATTATTTCTTGCTTCTGCATTCCCTCAACTGGAGGGCTCGTTGTCTTTAAATTTTAGACGCCATAAAAGTAGAATTCAGAGGAAACTCAAATTTGTTAGCATTTTAAAAAATGCCCTTCTTATTGACTCTGAAAACTACCATTGTTTGACGCGACTGTCAATGAAAAATGAATTTATTACTTTTGTTATGCCGTCAAAACGACTCTTTGCTGCCACTGTTATAATGACAACGTATACTAGTTTGATAATTCGTCAATGCCAACTTAGTAGGACTTTTTGAAATCGTAGATACTAATTATAATACGCCGTTGAATAATACTAGTGCCAGACGTCTTAGAATAATACTTGTACTAATAGAACTTCGTATATTGAATAGAGTAGAGATCAGAATAGAAGACAGAGAAAGCGAACACTTAGTAATAATGATATACTAGAATAGCGAATAATACATCATACGTCACGCGATCTACCTCATTGCGTAATGAGATAGCTTGTGTTTGTTTACTGGCGATCTACGTTCAAACATAAGTATCGGCATAAACACTTTATTCCTGTATAACAACTTCGTATCCGAATAGATTAAACCATTGGTCGTGAATACCGTGAGTTCTATTCTGGGATTATTATTACTCATTGTAAACAAGCAATCAATAACTAACCGCTACTAACAAAAAGAATTAGTCCCTAGACAGGGGCAGTGGAATGAGAATAATCTACCCACGTAGATGGAATAAAGAGTTCATTTTGAAATCCCCTGAAGCTTAACCAGATTTACAGAAGCCTGAAAAAAGCCAGATGTTGCAACGGCCGAAACGTTGAAATAATGATCACAAACATGAGGACATTGATCTGAATGCAAATAACTCATAAATTCGGACAGAACTTACTGCGAGCATAAAGAACAACGATAATACTGGCAAGGTATAAGAAAGTCTTAAATATTAGGTTGGTGCAAAAATAATGACGTAATAATGTCGTTTTTTGATGTTAAAAAAAACGTCAAAAAACAACATTATTACGTCATTATTTTTGCACCAACCTAATACCAAGACCAAAGAAAATCTGCCCCTCCCACGCCAAAATGTAAGAGTTCTAAGGAAATCGACACTCAGTGGGTGGGGAATATCATTGTTCAAGAACCAGTGTAAAACCTTTCTGACAGAATGTAAATATCTGTCTATATCTCTCAGATGAGGTATTATGATTATTTACATTTTTCGGGATATCATTCTCATCTCCATTGCCATATTCACAACGTTTTGCTGTACGCTACAGCCTTCTTCCGGTGTATAGAATTTCGAATCGAACCCTTTATTTCATCCACCGCGGTAGATTGTTCTAGTTCCACGTGCCATGCCTTTACCGGATGTCTCAGTTATTTCTCTTTAACTCCAATCTCCAAGTTTTTTTTTTAGTTCTTTTTTTTTGTTTCTTTACTTTTTTTTTTTTTTTTTATTACTGCTGCAGTCTGGTATTGAACTCACAACTCTTTGAGTCTAGTCACTGGATCTAACCAAGCGACTATGCATAGAAATGAATACCATATGGGAACTAGTAATAAGGAGTGCTAGAGAAAAGCAATGAATAACAACACAAAATTGCAATATAAGTTGTGGTAAAAAATGTACAATAATAATAATAACCGAAAACTGGAATATGAGCAGTGGTAAAAAAAAAAAAGGTTACTGGGACATTAGGTTTATAAATCCCAGAAATTCTTACATAGATGTTCACATGGCCCAGTGAATAAAGTCGTTAGTTAGATCCAGTGACAAGACCCAAGGAGTTGTATGTTCAATGCCAGTCTACAGCAGGGGTGAGTTGAGTTAAAAGGAAATAACTAAGACATCGGGAAGAGGTATGACAAGTTGGAGTAGAACAATCTACCCCAGTGGACGATTAAAGGGTTCGAGTCAAAATTCAAAATAACCTGAAGAAGGCCGGAGCTTACAACGGCCGAAACGTTGTGAATATGGCAATTACGATGAGGACAACAGTTCGAATAATGTAAATAATTTAAGTATTTATAATGTAAGTATTATAAAAGCTAGTGCAAATGAACTAATACATGTACTAATCAACCTATCCATCGCACTGTTTTTGATCTCACGTTGCACTAGTTTATTTATATTGCTCTTAGTATGTACTCATTAACCCAATTGTTTTAGTTTTCTATTTATATTCATCTCGTTTTGTTTATAACGATTGTCATTAATCTTAGCTTAATCATCTTTAATGTCCTATCTCTCTCTCCCATACACGCACGTATATATATATATATATATATATATTAATAAAAAGAAAGAACATTACGATATATAATCCGGTGTTCTTATAGATATTTTTATTTTTACAAAATAGTGCTCAATGTAAATTTACAGAGCATTAATATATATATATATATATATATATATATATATATAAGGTTGGTGCAAAAATAATGACGTAACAATGTCGTTTTTGACGTTAAAATATACGTCAAAAACGACATCATTACGTCATTATTTTTGCACCAACCTAATATATATATATATATATATATATATATATATATATATATATGAATTCGTAGGTCTGATGAATTGGATCGTATTTACGATTCCAATGTGATAAATTATAACCATGGAATATTACTGTTTAAGCCTTTTTATTATATCTTTACTCTGTCCTGGACATTGAGTTCTACCTGGATTTTATCCTCTTGGAATTATATATATATATATATATATATATGGTGCCAAAAGGGGCGTTCGATAACGGGGAATACTCTTTGAAGTTATAAACAGTAACAACGTAAATCCGAACTACTTACAGAAATTAGTTATTATGCGATTAAGTGAGTATAAAAATTATATGCAAGTTTTAAGTCCATGGAAACACATTCCACCCAAAACATAATTTGACAAGAAATTTGGTACAGCACTCTAGAATTACATATAGTACCTTTTTAAAAATTTAAACCGTAATACACCAAAAATAACACCAGCTTAACCTCAAACCCTATGTAACTTTTGGCGGTAGAAGAAAATAGCGATAATCGCTTTTCCATAACAAAATCAGCTCTTTAACAAAAAACGAAGGTACTCTTTCCAGATTCAAACACGAAAACAAATTCCTTTTACACTACCTACAACCTTATTGCATCTCAAAATATTGAGCTAATAGCACATAATCTAAATCTAATAAACTTTATTTTGAATATCAAATTGAAAAAAAAAAAAAGCATATAATAAATAAAAGCAAAATATGATAAATTATTAGGTTGGTGCAAAAAATAATGACGGTTTTTGACTCTCTCTCTAATATATATATATATATATATATATATATATATATAAGGTTGGTGCAAAAATAATGACGTAATAATGTCGTTTTTTGACTTTAAAAATACGTTAAAAAACGACATTATTCCGTCATTATTTTTGCGCCAACCTTATATATATATCTATGCAGCAATTCTTCTTTCATGCACATTTCATTGAATACGACAAACAAGGTGCTTTTATTTAGTTTTTTTATACAATTTCTCATGTAATAATTTTTCTTTTTTTTTTTTTCGGAAAGTTTAATATAATTTATAATCCCAAAAAGAAAAAATAATATTAGTTCGCATGAGAAGATGTGTAAAAACTAAATAAAAGCACCTTGTCTAACGTAGTCAATGAAATGTGCATATATATGTATAATATATGAGAGAGAAAGACTTAATATGCATAACATTTTTTTTTACTTGTGTATACTTCGCTGTTTCGTGGCCATATATGTCTAATAGAGGCACGAAACTACGAAGCAAACATGAGTTAAGCGAAAAATTTCCGGATTAATTTCATTAACGCTCTATCCCTATCTTCGATACTGAGCACCCTAACAAAAAGCCTAATTGCATCAAAATACTCCTTATCAACAAACACTGAAAAACAAGAAATTTTTGATTAAAAAAAAACTATTTCAGATTAACATATATATATATATATATAAAAAGAAAGAACAGTAAGATATATAATCCGGTGTTCTTATAGATATTTTTACAAAATAGTGCTCAATGTAAATGTAAATTCGCTTGAGGATGAAATGGAACTAATGTCTTTAATTTAATTACAAAATTAAATTCGTAGCTTTTAACTTCCATTTTTGAAACATGGTTAGAACTGTGTAGCGAAAAAAAACATTTTAAATAAATCAATATATATATATATATATATATATGAGAGACCAAACAAAGAGTAGTACACATTGCTTCATAATGCTGCACTGATTCTATGTCAGAACTGATACATATATATATATATATATATATATATATATATATATATATATATATATATACACACACACACACACACACACACCCGTGAGTGAATGCTGAGAAGTTAACGACCCAACACACTTTCCAAAATCTGGCCAAATACGAAAATTTATTTTACAATCTCTTCTTCGTGAAACCGAGTAATTTATAGCTCCAGTAGGTATGTATGTTTATATATATATATATATATATATAATGCAGAGAGCTTATTCTTTCTTGTTCTCTGTGTATTTTGAGATTTTGTCAGTTCTGTCAAACTATTTCCCAGTGTTTCCGGTTTTCAATCTCGCTTCTTATTTTTCGTATTTCCCCAATAAACCTTTCTCTCCTTTCGCCCTATGTTGCTTTAAAGTTTCTTGTCTACTCAATCGTTTCCTGCTCAAACATGTCCAGAGTATTCCCTTCCTTGAATAAACTCGATTTTCCCTCTATTCGATTGACGTGATGGGATCGGGCTCATCGCCCACAGCTGCTTCGCGTCGATTAAATGTCACATTTTATGGGTGTGCTCGACTTCGGAAATGACCAATCAGCTGGATGGAACTGAGTGACGGCCGGAGACAGATTCTCTACATTCACTTTCATTTGTCTTCTTCCATTGCTTACCATCTCCGCTTAGTTTACGAGTATCTGCGAAAGTATGTATTTCGGTGATCAGAAGATCAGAGATAGTCAACACATATAAGTAGTGAGATTTAATAGTTCAAATTATTTTACATTGGTTAGGGAGACATGTGTAAGTGAAACGCTTTTTGTGTTTTATGATTTCAATTATTGAAGTCATTTATCATGATAAAAACAAGTTTTGAGGAAAATGTCAGAATTGTCAAAGTCTAAAAAAAAATGAAACAAGTCTCACGGAAATTTCACCGATGAAGATTAAGAAGAGTTTCCAAAAAAAAAAACAGACAACTTTTTTTGGTTAATCATTTCATCCCAAACAAGGCAATAAAGCCACTAAGACGCAAGTGGGTAACAGTGTGTTAGAGAATATGCGAAAAAAGAAAAACACTATAAAAGTTTGTGAATAACAAAAGAATAAGAATTGTTTTTTTTTTGTTTTTTTTTAGTGTGAGATTATTAACGTTCTTAGAACAATGTCGCCTGGCTCTTCGGCCCTGTTTTTGAAGAAAAGAAAATAGCCTTTCATTGGAAATAAATGGCTATAAAGACATTGTTGGTGATGTCCAATGTTTGCAGTAATTTTGATTTCCGCCGGATACTAGGCAATAAAGGCTAAAGCCACACACCCTTACAGATTAAATACGTTACAAACGAGGCTGTATTGTACTTTATGTCTACGATGGTTTGCAAATAGCATTAAGCGCCACTTAGTTCATAATTCAAATGCTAGGGACCTATATTTCACGGTGTATGGAAAACGTGTGTGTGTCTATATATATATATCTATATATATATATATAGAGAGAGAGAGAAAAAGAAAGAGAGAGATGCTTGATAAAACATCAACAATATTATTGTCTCTGCTTCAGTTACATTCCAACCATAAAGTTGCTTCACTGTGCCTTTTCTATACTTATTCCTAAGGCAACTGTTCGGGTGAGGTTTTCGCCAGGGCACCTAGAATTTATGAATATTAGGTTGGTGCAAAAATAATGACGTAATAATGTCGTTTTTTGACGTTAAAAAATACGTCAAAAAAAACGACATTATTACGTCATTATTTTTGCACCAACCTAATATAAGCGCAGTACTGGCAACGAGGTCTTATCAATTTTCAGTTGAGCTGACTAGATGTGACTGTAAATTCTATACGAACAGTTTCTGTTGTCGCACTTCTCGACTGTGGAACTCTATTTTGCCTTTATGATTTCCAGCCAACTTTAATCTTGAAAAATTTAAATACAGCGTCAATTCGCTTTCTACTGTCTTCCTGATTACTCTTCTTTTGTTCTTGCTCTTTGTAACGTTTCTGCTTTCTACATTTTTTTCACACCCAGTAAATGCCCAGTGCTTTGCTTGGGCAGTGGAAGTGGGGTTTTTTTGTATAACGTTACTGGGATCGTTTTATATTCCCAGCCATTTTCAGCAGCCTATGAGGAAATCTGGACTAAAATTCTTTAGACAATCTCTTAACAATTTCGTCACGGTTAGCCAAGAGCAAGAAAAATTGTAATTTGGTTACAAATTTACTTTCTTAACTGCTCTTTTTTTCTTCGTTTTTTTTTTTTTTTTTTGGTGGGGGGGGGGGTTCTACGCTAAAACATTTGTTTACACATACTAACAATTTCCAAGAGTCCGAAAACCTGAAAAAGAAGACGTTGGAGATCATGGCTTTCCATAATTTCCTATCCTTTGTAACTCTTAACAGATTTTAAGATTTTTGTTCTCTCTCTTAAATTTTACCCCACTATGCGTTTATTCAAGCCCACTTAGTAGGAGGCTGTGCGTTGTTTTCCTCTATCCCTTTTGCCTTCAGTCGTTCTTGGAAGTATCAAATTTTCCAAGCCCTCTTTCTTCAATATGTACCCTAGAAATGTATTTTCTTTATATTAACTATAAGTGTCCCTCCTTGCTCCCATATTCAGTCTATTGTATTCTCAGTATCCTACTGTAGAACCACATTTCAGTCTATTTTTATCAATATTTTAGTCGCAGTGCGTATGGTGGATTCTTCCAGGAAGTAGCATGAATCGGAATTCAAGTCGTCTTCATCCGGTCAAATCAGTGAGATTTCAACTAAATCATCTAAAATAAAATTGAAAAACACAGAAATTATAAAGTCTTATTCCAATCAAACTCCATATTAGTTAAAGAAATAATGGATTCCATCTTAATCCAAATTTTGTATTATTTCAACATTATAGTGAACACTTTTTATTTGAAATAGGCGCAGCAATTTATTTATTGTACGGCGTTTATTACGCCTGTAGTACTGCGCATTCGTGGAATTTAAGTAAAGAAAATGTTTTCCTTCTAATATTCTCCGAAACATGTTTGAAAGAAAGGTTGCTACCGAATTTATATATATTAAATTATTGATTATGGTGTATGTTAAAATATTGATTACGGCGCGTATATATATATATATATATATATATATATATATATATATATATATCAAAAGGGAAAAGGTTATAGTAGTTCCAACGAGAGAAAAATGTGTCTATTAAAAAGACGAGAGAAACCGCAAACGTTTTTGTTGTAATGTGCATTTTTTTTTAACAATATATTAGGTTTTATTTTCATAAATTTTGCTACACATGTTCATTCTCGGACCAGTCTTAATTGTTTTATTACCCTTCACGCAGAACTTTTTCGCTGCCAGTTCAAGGAAGACATTTGGGTCACTAACACGCACAAAAAAGAGAATGCCTAATATGGAGAATATTTAACATCGAAAAACATAAGAAAAATTATTCCTTTTAATAATATGAGGAAATATCCACTCTTTGCCTGATGAAGGTCGCGAGACCGGCAACTCGTGTAGCAAAATCATGGAAAATAAAGCGTATTTTTTATTTATTTTTTATTTTTTTTAATCCACATAACAACCAAAAACGTTGCTTTTTAATACAGACACTTCAACCGTTATTTTTACTGGATACGTGCCCTGTTGTCTTAGTCAATCGACTCCGTTATTCATTATAAACAGTGCATATACGTGATACACACCGTTTGAAATAACAAATCGTCTATTTCAAATATGGGTATTCATAAAATGCACAGAAATTAAGGTTTGAAGTCATACATACACACACACACACATATATATATATACCACCACTAATATAGCTGCTATCCTGTTAATGATATATTAATCACTACGTACACAGGTCCAAAAATAAGAATTGCATCAACATTACACCTCTCTGCATTTATAATTAAAACACCATCTCTTTTTTGATTGTTGACACAAGTCCCAGTTTTCGCGGACATAGGGTCATAAAGATGGTGAATAACATTCGGCAATACATTTTTCCCCGCGCCTCTTGGATCTGATGTCCCACTATAGCCAGGGTTGTAGGTGATCTATCCTGTGATGTTCTATGTATGTTCAGTAAGGGATTGATCTGCTGATCGTGCTCGCGAGGAAATTTGTCGAACATCTTGCAATGCATTTTGCGTTGAACAGGCACCATTCTGCTGGAATTTAATTTGTTCTGCATAGATTAAGCCATGAAAGAAGGATGTAGCAATCTTTAGCTTTCAATCGACGAATGGAAACCCAATTGTAAAATGAGCTGTATAAGCACACACTTCAAGTGTTACTGGAAGCCATTGGCACTGCAAATATGCATAAAACGTCACGATGGCACAAACTGAAGCGTTTAGGAAAGGTACCAAACCAATTATCCGCCCTCTTTAAAATGCATTTACCTCATAAATCGAAGCAGGTGCACCATGCTGCATGTAAAAGTGTATTTCCAGGACGTGCCATTTCTGGATGAGTGTTGGCTGACGCCAGAGGGTCCCGATAGTTGGTAAAATGCGTAATACTTGAAAAGGAAAAAAGAAACTAAGCCTATTTGGCTCAGGCGTCAGAATGAAGGATGAGGTGTTGTTCTGGGCTGAATTCATCGGTAAATGTTGATTGGCCCTGAAATATAGGGTTAGGTTTAAAATAAGCACTGCTTAGTATCTGTCTGTTTTAAGGAATCGGCACATATGGTAAATCTCATGAGCCGACCAAGCATAGAAATGAATACAATATTGGAACCAGTAATAAGGAGTGCCAGAGAAAAGTGCTAACAACGACAAAAATAGCAATATAAGCTCTGGTAAAAACATCCAATGATAACAGCAAAAATTGCAATATGAGCACTGGTTAAAAAAGGGTTGCTGAAGACAGGTTTATAATGCCCAGTAATTCATACATAGATGTCCTCAAGGACACTTGTCACATTGGATAAAGGCGTTAGTTATATCCAGTGACAGGACCCAAAGAGTCCTATGCTTGTTAGAGTCAATAGCTGGTTAAGGCGGCGAAGAACTTGAAGAGAGAATTAAGCAGGAGATAACTGGTAACTGACATCCATTACACATGGAACGTGGAACTAAAACAGTCTACCCCAGTAAGTGAAATAAAGGGTTCAGTTCGGCATTCCAACCACCTGAAGAAGGCCGGAGCGTAAACGGCCGAAACGTTATAATAAGTATGTTGACAAAGATGAGGACATACTATTCCGCAGACTTCTACAAATATAACTCGGGTTTGATATAATGGTAATATTATCCGTTTCCTTAGAAGGCAACAATCGACAGTAAGTGACTGAGAAGCTCGTACGACTTCAGGTTGAAATTTATTAAATCTTTCTAGTAAAGCAATTTTTAGGAAATAGTTTTCTCCAGTCCACTAAGTGTTATCGATCTTTCAATTATTGATGGAGGGTTTCCTTCCTAAACCTTTATCCGAAGAAGTATGGAATCTCAACATTGAGATTGTCACTATTTTCTCTCTGAGTTGCATGTACTATCCACTTCAGTTGTTGCTGTTTTTGAAAGTTCTCAACTGATGTCGTTTCTGTTACCTATTAAAGTTCTTTGGGATTCTGTAGCGCCATTACTCGAGGTTCAAAATGATTTTTACGGATTATCAATCCTTTGCAGGTTATTTAAAACCAGAAAATATTTTAGATTGTAATAATGTTTCGGAAATGGTTTACTGGTACAAATTCTACTAATTAACCCTTTGCTGGGGGAGAAGAGGATGCATCTTTTTCCCAAGAGTATTTGAATTTCCTTGAATATAAGGAATCCAACTGGAATTGAAACTTGTCCCTCGGATTTCCAATTCCGATCTGTTATCCATGACCTCACTCACACATCCAATAGCACCTGATATTTCCAAGTTGTTACCCATCTAGGTGATAACCAGGCTCAAAATAGCTTAACTTCGGTGAGAACCGATTTTCGTTAAGACCTACATCTTTAATTATTCATTTGATAAAGCAATTGTATAGAGCTAACACTCTAGATATATTTCATTTTCAGCTTATTTTGAAAGACGAATAGACATCGGTATTAGAATTATCTGACCTTGGTTTCTTAACTTGACCACGAAGGCTCTACATGGTATGTAGCCATGACAATTATCATCGTATTTAAGCCGATCATATCTTTCTTTGTCAGCTAGCAGTCATCGGTTACGTCCACCTGTCTTTCGTGCAGACCAAGTATAAAATCTGATACGCCTCTACTCCTAAAATGTCATCGAGCATCCTTATGTGTATACTCTATGTGTAATCATCTCAAAGCATTTCTTGTCTGTCTTAGATAAAATTTGCGGCTAGCATAGTGGTTTTCTGCGTTGGAAGTGGGATTGGTAGGCAGTGTTCGTTGCCTTTACATTGGCACAAGTACTTTTCAGAAAGTTACGAATCCTTTCTTTTTTAACCTTCGGTTTAAATACACTGGGCTCTGTAGCCTTGATTGGTGACCAGTCTAAGAGAATTAAAAACCGGTTAGACGTATGGCTGGTAATTCCAGCCCTACGTGACGTGGCTGTGGACCTACATTCTTCATGGGAGTGTAAAGAACTCTTTATAGATAACAATAACAAAACGACTAAAACAACAAAAAAAAAATTACGAGAATTCTAACTTATTTTCAAGTACTGAAACCTGCCAAAAGCGGTCTATAATTAACTATAGATATAAAATTCAATAAAACAACGAGCGTTGATGGTTGGCTGAAGAATTTAGCCTCGAAATCAGGGCTAGGTTTTTCATCAATTTAAATTATTATTAATCAAATTTTGTAAGATTTTCAGTTTTGAAATTTAAAAGTTTTCATTAGCTTTTGTAACGAGCAGTGTAAATAGGATACTATTAGGTTGGTGCGAAAATAATGTCGGTTTTTGACGTATTTTTTTAACGTCAAAAACCGACATTATTTTTGCGCCAACCTAATAAGTGCAATTGATTTCCAGAATATTTCCTAGCAAAATATTCAGTCGGTCAAACAGATAAATCAATTGAACTTTTGTCGATTTATTGAATAGATAAGAATAAAATAATTATGAAGAACTTCCTTCAGAATTTTCCCTTGCTCTGTTTCTCTGCCGTGAAGAAGTTCGTTTCTATGGAATCCTATTCCAGAGGAGTTCGTTAAATTCACTTAAGCGCAAATACTCTTGGGAAAGGTAGGACTCCACCTCTTATCCACCTAGCTATGGGTTAATTAGTACAGCTTGCATCAGTAAATCATTAGCTTCTTTAAAGAATTCTCACGATCTAAAATTATTTTCTGACTTCAAATAACATGCAAAAGGTTGATAAGCCGTAACAAAAATAGATATTTGAAACCTGTGAACGCTTATTCCCTTATTTTTATCGTTTTGTCTGGTTATAAATTATCTGTGTTAATTAACAAGATTTTAATCTGAGTTTCTCGGACGAGGAGTAATCATTATTTTCAATCAGGTTAATGTCCTCATCTTTTTTGTTACGATCGGCCGTTGTGCTCTCCGACCATCTTCAGAAGCCTGTCAATCCAGGTAACCTTAAGGGAATTTTTAACTGAACATTTTTATTTATTGTGCGAGGGTTGTTGTCATCCTGTGGTTTATGTCTCTGAATGTCTTGTTTTGGTAATCGTTTCCACTAAGCGTGTGTATATCTGTATATCTTGTACCAGGTATTGAACACTGAATTAATGTCATCAAAATCCTCGAACCAACTCTTAAAACATCTACGCCATTGTCTGGTGTTGGAGAGTGCCCTGAAATCTTGCCGCCTTAAAACTTAAGTACTTTTGCTTCCTTTGCTGCAGCTGCCACGCTTGATTAACTCAAACTCCAAAAATTTCTTTGCATTTTCGGCGTTATATATATATATATATATATATATAGTGCGATGGGTAAATTGTTGCCATCTCATATTTTTTTATTTCACTTACGTCGTGATCGTCGCGCTTAGTCAAGATATTCGTCTTCGACCTTGCCGTCAGGGTTAGCTCTCCCAGGGATTTACAACTCCCGACGGCATCGCTCTCAGAGCCATTGAACCACGCAAACCCTTCCGCCATGACAAGGATCAACCATGAGTTGTGTAAACAAAGTAATTCCTAGGGAATTAATAGTTTTTTTAAATGTTTGATTCGACATTATTATTCTAAAATAATTAAAATCATATATAATACTAGTTTCGTGAAAACGAATGACAAGATACTGCAGGGTTTGTTTTGGTTTTTTGGGGTTTTTTTTAATTTTTGCCGTGTTCTTGTAATTTTCTTTTCAGGACATAGACTATGTAGAGATTCTCCGAATGTGCTTTCCGCTATACTTTTAACCGTTATCAAGGATGATTTTATTTTTACTTTTAAGGGGATGTATAGACTTGTATGTATGTATCTAGAGTTATAGGAATGTTTCATTTTCCAAACACGGTCAGCACATTGTGGCCGTGTTCATCGCTGATGTTATTGCATATGGGCTTTTTCATTATAGCAGTACCTTCTGTAGTTTTAATGAAACTTGTATAAAAGATGCATTGCTGCCCGGTTGGACAAATTAATATATATAATATTAATGACGTTTTTTGACGTATTTTTAACATCAAAAAGATCATTATTTTTGCACCAATCTAATATATATATATTATTTTATCTTTAACTTTGTAGGCAAAATTGATCGCATATAATATAGTACTTGAATGTAACTTCTATCTATATTTTAATCTTTGATACTAGTGTGTTAAGTAACTGACAACGCCCTACGCATCTAGTTTTATGCATCCTTTATATTCTACCAGATTTTCAGATAATATTAGGCTTATGTCTGTTGTTCTTTATCGTGCAAGTGACCTCAAATAGCAGCTCCTTAAGTGGAAGCCATTGTGGAGTCACTTCATTAAACTCTGCGACGTTAGTTCCAAATTAGACAGAAGTTTTAGAAATGTATAAGAAAGATTTTCTCTGTCTGTAATTGTCCTTGTTTTTCAGTTTGTCCCAATGATAAAAATGAAATATTCCAATTTGCCATAGTCATTTCTTGTCGGCAGAATGGATCTTTTTACTAGCAATACTCCGACACACTATCTGAATCGATAGGAAAAACTTGATTTCTTCCACTTCTAAATAAAGAAAGAAATTGGTTAGACTTAACCCGCGAAATTCCATTAAAAAAACAACTGCTACAATTTTCGCCATTCGCTTGTCTTAATATCACAACCACAGGAATAAATAATAAAAAAACTTTTTCAATAATTTATTGCTGACAGCGCTGCTTCTGTTGAAAGCTAATCACCGTGATTCGAATCCGAAAATGCCTACCGAATATTTGCAAAAGGAGCCTCTCCAAGCAGAGAGATATGGAAACCAATTCGAGGCTGAAATTCAGTTGGCCGTTTTTTTGTTTTTTTGCGTTTCTTTGCCTCTTTACACGAACAAAATAGTGTAGAATGCCGAGTAATTCTCTCAAACCAAATGGATTGAATGCTTTTAACACGACATGAATCAACGTGAAATATGTTAGATTTGCCTTTAGCTGTTTTGAAATGTATTATCGAGAGTTTAGAAGCTTCTTTTCATAACCGAGGCATTCTAAGAAAAATGTATACTCTAAAAAATCTATCATGGCTTTCACTTTGAAAATGCAATGAATCTTCATAGTGATGAACTGTAGTTTTCTCTTCTATCTTCCATGACCTTTCAGCACGTGTGCGACCATGGATCTGTACAAGTTACTCTCTCTTGTCGCTCTTAGTAACGTTTGTCCCTGATAAAACTGTCCCCAGTCTCCTATCTATTCAAACAAGTTCATCACGTATATGTATAATTGTTTTTAAAACTGCCTTGTCGAATACATATTTCGTCTATGGTACTCCTAATATCATTCTGTAGAACAATGTTGTTGTTGGTTCAAGTTTCTCTCCATCTGTGAGGAAACTGAACAGCATTCACTACCATATAAGAAAATTGATATCAAATAGACGTTCAGAACCCTTTCCTTTGTTTCTATTGAAATTTTCCCGTTTTCGATTTTGGAAGGTATATTTGGCAAAGATATCTCTCTCTTTCTCTCTATTATGTATCCAAGAAATTCCAGCTGTCTTTTTTTTCTGATTTTAAATATAAGTGTCCTTTTCGCTTCCAATTTTTTAAATTCTTCTTCGTAGTAAATGCGCTTCATCCTTGTGTTCTCTCGCACAAAGTCACAAGTGCTGGTGGTGTTCAGTTTGTTGATCATTCTAGATAACACGCTCTCTCCCAGAAAATGTAACTAAGGTCTGCTCATCATAGTTGCAGTATAAACCACAAGTGGGCTCTGTGGATGTTGAATAAACACAAATGCGCATGAGCAAGCGTCCGCAGTAGGAAATGGCTAGCCGACCTAGCAGACGGGTATCCTCGAATAGGAGTGAACAGCTATTTTATATATAATATATATACATACATACATATATATATATATATATGTATATATATATATATATTATTCACCATTTTAGGTTGAATATGTGTCTTATTCTTTCTCCCTCTTGACTTTTTAATATAACTGTATATTACACATATTTACGGCAATATCATGTTGAATCATTGGTTTTCGTACAGTCAGTGATGTTAAGCAATGTCGTAATGGGTCAGTGCTTGAATGGGTGACAGTTTGGGAATACCAGGTGCTGTAAACTTGGAAATGTGGGTGCCGTAATTGATAATGGCTCTGAATTGTTCGTTGTATTCACTTCGGCGCAATTTCCCTCCAGCTATGGGTTAATTAGTAAGACTTGTTTCAATAAAACCATTATATCCACGCAAAAGATTCTTAGAATCTAAAATTATTTTCTGGCTTTAAAAATCCCAAAAATGGTTGAGCCGCAGAAAACAATCAGTCAGACGTAAGTCTCATATAATTTATGTACATACATACACACACACACAATATTTGTGGTTAATATATATATATATATATATATATATATATTCCCAAGAGGATAGAATCCAGTTAGAATTCAATGTCCAGGAGAGGGTAAGTATATAATATAAAAGGCTCAAACACGAAGATTCCATGGTTATAATTTATTACATTGGAATCGTAATCACGATCCAAATCATCAGACCTACAATTTTTCTAGGTTTGATGATTTGGATTGTGATTTTTACGATTCCAGTGTAATAAATTATGACAATGGAATATTAGTGTTTGATCCTTTTAAATTGTATTGCTTTCCTCAGGCAATAGTTTTTTTGTTCACGGTACGTCATTAATTGTATGTTCATTCTTAATGTATTGTGTGCAGAAAAAAAACAAACATGGGTTCATAATTTTAGCATTTAATGATGATACATAGAATCAACACGAATATATCCCTACGGTGACTGGTAGTATTCTACGAAATATGTACCTTAATATATTGGCCTTGTGACAGACTTTAACTATACTTAAAGTACATGTCCTTTCTATTTGATTAAGAAAAGTAATAAGAATGATTAATTGAGAGATGTGTTAAAGTATTATTAATTTCATTAATGTTGCTTTTCAACTCAATCTATAGATGGAACGAAACCTCGTTTTACCCGTGAATGACGCTAATCCTGGTGAAAAAAAAATGGCATCCTTGGATTTCTTTCAAATCACTGTCATATTTACCTTCACAGCCAACAGCCAATCATTAAGAAAACTCGATGCATACCATTATGGCAAAGAAGACATCATTCCATTTGGCAAATCTTCAGATGTCATTCGTTATGTTGCGTTTGTTGGCCGAACATTCGGCCCAGTTCCACTGCGTAAAAAGAGGCGCAGTCTATGTTGCAACTATCATTGCACAATCAAACATGAAACCATTTTGTCCTGTTCAATAGTCGACAAAGACAGACGTCGCTTTTCATTTTCTCACTCTCTCACTTCTTTCACCCTGTTCAGATATTCTAAATATGTACACAATGAAATATATACTGATATATGTAGATAATTCCTACGCAATAAACCTTCTATACTAAGGCATAACATTCGTATTCCGCTAGGGCTTTAACAATAGTAATAATTGCTTCCTCTCAATATGGACGCACACTATTTTTCTGTACGTGTCCATATCACGCAATATATACATACATATATATATATATATATATATATATATATATATATATATATATATATATATATATATATAAAATAAAAAGGCTTAAACACTAATATTCCATGGTCATAATTTATTCTATTGGAATCGTAAATACGATCCAATTCATCAGACCTACAAATTCATAAAGTGTTTAAGGCTTTTTATTATATCCTTGCTCTGTCCTGGATATTGAGTTCTACCTGGATTCTATCCTGTTGGAATTATTTTTTATACAAATGTATGTATGTATATATATATATATATATATATATATATATATTAGATATAATAGCATATGTATGTGTATATTTACCACTAATATTATCTAAATATATATATATATATATATATATATATATATATTTCACGGTGATCAGAATCATTGTTTTGATTTTATACAAATTATTTACCTGTATGTAGTGTAGTATTTTAACCAAAACATTACATGGTTGATAGAGACTAATAACTTACTGCATTTTCCTCACACCTAATGTAGAAGTAGTCTTTGGTGTTGCACACACACACACACAAATATATATATATATATATATATATATATATATATATATATATTTGTAAGTCGTGATCATGTTTTTGTGTCTGTACAGAAAGCACAAAACATTACTAAATCCTAATTTGATCACTTAAAAATACGTTTGAGTATTACATGACTAACGTTATTACTTGTATGTACGCAAAATATATAAAATTTTACATAAAAAGTACTTTCACGAAATATATATATATATATATACATATATATATATAATGAAAAAAAACCACTTTAAGGTACCATTACGATAATTTATTTCACCTAAATCCTTTTTTAAGGATTCAGGATCATCAGGTAAAACTTCCAACAACGAATTGAGAGGAAAAATGGGATTAAAAATTGGTGGGTAGT
>OZ010595.1:67657537-67662537 GCA_963932145.1 Acanthosepion lycidas
CGTAAGCCTCGACTCATCTCCAAGAAAAGTGGGAGGAGTGTTGACTGGACGGTAGGAAAGCATGAAAAAAAATTAGAATGTAATCTTCGGCAACGAATGTCCGTAGTCAGTTTTCTATACATTAGACGCCTCTTGTAAAAACTGAATATGTCTGGTGAGAATACTTATCCTTGTCTTCCATCCCTTTCTGTTTTTGCGTATTTACTGATGGCGATTTGTACGTAAGCAAACGGTTTTCTCTCAGAATAATCTTAAGTTTATTCTAATAGCTTTCTCAAATAAATCAAGTTTTCCGAGCCGTTCAAACAATTCATTGGGACGTACTTTATCAAACGTTTTTATATGATCTATACAACATAGGTATATATCCTTCTGTACTTGTTTGGCTCGTTCTTGTATCATTCTGAGCATAAATATCACATTCCTTATTTAACGTGTCTTGAACGAAATCGCATTATTCATGTTCAGTTCTCGCTGTAATTTTTCTACAAACTCTGTTCATCAGAATTCAGGTAAGTTACGTTATGTGGCTTATTAAGCAGAGTGTACCCCTCTTGCATTCATTTACACTATGAAAATTGAGTTACTATTTCCGGTATGTCACCGCTGTTTAGGTAACTTATATTAAGTCCCCTTGAAATAGTATATGCAAACAAAATGTGGGTAAATTCCAGGATAGAGTGGACTCTCTGTCTGTGGGCGAGAGCTGGGAAAAGGAAAATACTAAATTCAAAACTGTGGAGGAGGCAACGTGACACCACTCGACTATCCTTCCTAAATGTTTATAGTAATCCATTGATTATAAGTCTTTTTTTAAATATTGTATAAAACATTAAGACATTTAATGAGGAGTTCAGTAAAGGTTTCATAACATCATTTCAACATAGATACTTAAATTGTAGGGGTTATACGTGAAGTTGATGCCTTTGTAAAAGGCATTTGATATTTTAAAAAGAAAAAGAAGAAAAGCCATCAGATAAAGGGAAAGATTTAAAATTAATGTAAGACTTGTCATTCTCTCTGATGATCTTACAGCAAATATTTCAAATACTCCTGAAATAGCGAGATGTAACCGTAAGTTCTATGCTAACAGTTTTTTCTCTCGCTCTTTTCGCTTATAAAGAATTCCATAACTGTAAAAATATGAGACTTTGCAGTCAATTTAGTACTAAACTTTACAGCTGAAATGGCGATATGTAACTGTACGTTTTCTTCTATTGTAACTCTCGCTTGTAGAACTCGCTTCTTGCTTCCCCGTCAACTTTGATCTTCAAAAATTTAAAAACAATGTCAATCGTTATTTTATTGTCCTCTCCCCTTAACAGCAGTTTTTCTCATATTCTCCATCACTCAGTTGCCCCTTGCATCATAGTGGCTTTATTGCATTGATTTGAGTGATTTTTTTTTTTTTTTTTTTTTTTAAGCATTTGCAGAAATGCATTCGAAATTATTTTACTGCAAAAATGAATGGCAAATTCTTTTAAGACTAGCTATTTATATAATGCTAATGGTAATAATACCAGTTTCCCTACAAGGAAATATTTGGCATTCATTGTCGACTTAAATTTATAAAATCATTTTAAAACAATTTTTCAGGAAATAGTTTTCTCAAGTCCAGGAGCTGTTATCGCCCGTTCTTTTATTGATTGGGGTTTCCTTCCTACCCTTTTGTTTGAAGTGGTGTGGAATGTCAACATTTTGATTATGTCATTACTTTCTTTTAGAGTTACATGTACTATCCATTTTAGTTGTTGGTAGTCATCAAGTAATGTGGTTTCTGTTATCTCGTACAGTCCTTTGTTTGCGATTTTGTAGCGCCAGTCCACTAGGTTCAAAGAAGGATTATCTTTGTTCAAGGCCCCCAGACTTCACTCGATCGAAGCAATTTTAACCATTGATCTTAGAAAGCGACCGTATTGAGTTTAGATATGCCTGAACGAGTTTGGTGCCATGCATAACATCCTCATGAAAGTCTCAATCTGACGAGGTTATTTTAAGCACGTGACTTCAGCTGTCAGGTTGATATTTTAGGTTTTGTAGCAATTTGCGGTATTGTGTGAAACTACATCCTATTCTATGTTCAATTTCCTTTTCTCCTGTACAAAATTTGTTATAAGCTGTTATATAATCGGTACATTTTATTTAACAAATACGTAAAATTTTCCCCCGCTTTAATTTTACTTACAACAAAACAGTATATGCCGATCAGTGTGTTCTTTTATCGCCATTTCCTCTTGAGCCTCTCTTTCTCTCTCCCAAATCATAGTTTCCGCTTACATTATTGCCGCTCACTGACTTACTCTCTACTCATTAACTTCTCTATTTAGATATCGTAATTCTCATATGAAGCATGATGAAGTAATTGATAGCGGCTCGGATTGAGGAATCGGAGATCCGAGTTCGAATTCCAGTCAAATCCATTCCATTCACTTATGTGCTAATGCTCTTGGGAAAGGTATGAATTTTCTTCTACCCCACCCCGGCTATGGGTAAATAGCAGGATAGACAGTATTGGATGGCAACCTACTGCGGAAAAATCTTCTTCGTCAGTCATGTATCGAAAGTTACATGATCGCCTAAGCTTGTATCACGCATGGCACATAACTAACTGAATTTTCATATGTAACAAGTTCAAAAATCTGATCTGAAGTTTACAAATTTTGACCTGAAATTATTTTCGAAAGATTTGATGCACTGAATTAAAAATCAAAAGTTTGTTTTATTTTTTTCAGTTACCAAGAGAGTAACTAAAATGGAAGGTGGATGAAAGCAGTCGAGGTCAATAGGTCATTGTGAAACTCCACAATCATTTCATTAGCTGCATATAACATAGGCTTCACCAGGGTTACATACAGTTTTTCAATTTAGTGTTGTCCTTCTCATAGGTTGGTTACCGACCCTTATTTTAACCCTTAGATGAGGGGAGATTTATACATTTCCCAAGAGTATTTGTGCATAAATAAGCGTAAAGAACTTGATGGTAATTCGAACTCTGTACTCCGAGTTCTCATTCTAGCCGCTTATCCATTGCACCACCTGCACATCCAATAAGGTAGAACAAGTTTATTTTATGCATTTTATATATATATATATATATATATAATATATATATAAATGTGTGTGTGTGTGTGTGTAGACTGCTTATTATTTTACCATATAAAAGCATAGAAAATGATGATGAAAGAGACTGTCTAAAATCCAACAGAACTGGGCTTATATATATATATATATATATATATATATATATATATATATATATATATAATCATTCAACAGAATGCAGAAAGCACTGGACGGCGGTTTCGTCTTATTTTTGGGACTCATCGAACCAGACTCGATATAGTGCGAGCTCTTCACAAATTCCCTCGTGTGACTCATCCGAGTCTTCTTATACCAACGGACTGTTCCCCTACGAGTTGTGTCTTCTATCTCCAGTCCACTCCATCCGGAGCATTAGAAGCCGGTTCAAACAGTGATAGAAATTAAGGGGGATTGAATAATCATAATTAATTCAGCGAGTCTAGAAATATCCTCAACAGAAAGCACTGGACAGCCGTTTTCTCCCCCCTTCTCTCTCTCTCTTATATATATATATATATATATATATATATATATATATATATATATATAAGATATATATAAGCGAGAGAAATGTTTAGAGTTCTTAATTTTCTTCACTTTACTTATCTTCCTCCATTTTTCTTCTTTTTATCTCTGTTTTTATCACTTTTGTCGTCACCGTCCTCTTCGCTTTCACTTTTCTTTCCTTCTTTTCTTTTTACTTTCCATTCCCACATTTACGCTGTGTGTGTCGTCTGTCACCAGGCTTTCCTCAATTTCAAATGCTCTTATAATGACGAGCAAATCGTGTCGCATGGATGTCAGTTTCCGTTCTCGGCTGAAGTCTCGCGATAAACGATAAAATTCTCTGCCTCAAAATGACTCGGCACCTAACGTGCACAGCCATACTGGCGACCATTATTGGCTTTCGCTTATATCACAGCCGTCATTATAACTTTTACAACCCTTCATTCAGGAAGAAACTACACAGAGGTAGATGTGCAAAGTTCTACTTATCGGCAGTTTCCTAACCATGAATCACCGGGAACAGAATAATACATGGTTATGTTCAGAACTGGTTGCCTTATTTTATTTGTATTGTCATTGATGTTATCTTCATTGCTGCTTCTGTCACTACATTTTATGATGATATGGTCGTCATTTCTTGGGAAAATATTCAAGACTGTAATGTCTCAATATATCTATTTCGACCATCAACTATCGGTTCTTTAAATGTTGCTTGACGCTATGTGAGAAGATTTTATCGTTATTTCTTAAAGTATTCGAACTGTTATCATCATCTTGATTGCTTTAAAGATTACGTTGAAGCCGAATCCTTACTTGGACCTCCACACGCTGAAGAGGAAATAGTTTTATTATGGCATGGTTCCGACTAGTATTTCGACGTATTGTCGGATAATATGTTGAATATTCCATTAATTTTTTGCATTAATATCATTGTCTTTGCTGTTGTGGTCATTACGTCTTGGTCAGTGCGTCACCTGATCTACCTGGTGTTGTATGAATTTTGAACCTTCATTGTTCCATTAATTAAAAAAAATTAAAAAAAGGACTCGTAACTGGAAAAACCGAATGAAAAAAGAATGTTAAAGAATACTTTTTCACATCGAATCCAGTTCTGCGGAATCAGGATCAGCGAATGAGCCAATTGGAGTAAAGTGTCATGCAGATTGAAATTTTTACCCACTTGTGATGAATGCAGCTATCCATTTTCTTTGCATGATAGCATGCTAGTTAACATTCGTGTTGGTCAGCTGTTGGCTCTCACGCTGGCCAATAGAATCTTCCTGCCTATTCGTGGCCGCAAACTACATGAAAACTGCCGTAGAAGCTTGAAAAAATCGATTATTTCCACTATCGGTGGGAGTTGGGAAATGCAACGTCGGTCGTGGCTTTCCCGTTAACTTGGAGCCTGTGCA
>OZ010595.1:67667537-67745037 GCA_963932145.1 Acanthosepion lycidas
CATTTAAAACCATTGATCCTAAAAGACGTTTATATTTAGTTTCTGGGAGCGTTTGCTACCAGGCCTGACATCCATCTGAAAGTTTCGATCTGACGAGGCTATTTAAGAATATGACTGGTTTACAAGGGAGAATTTAATGGTGTCTCTAACATAGCCCTTATATGTTTCTGGCGACTAAATCTATGCGAGCATCGAAGGGAATGGAGTATTTTTGAAACATGGGTCGGATTATGTTGCCGAAACAATCGCTATAAAACGAGTACCACGTGGTTTTTGGATGTCACACTTGTCAAGACAGTTTTTATTCTCACTAGTGTTTGTTGCGAACGGCATCAAAACACACTCCAAATCACTAATTGAAAAATGACCTCCAGAAAGGCTAGATCTGTAACATCATCTCTCGCAGTCTGAACACCAATTATCCCTAATACCATAGCACAGTTACCGATATTGTAACAGTAATATCTTTCTTAGTCGACAAACGATGAATTTCCATAGAATATAATGTATGCTGTAAAGTATTGATTGATGGGTTTAGTAGCACCAACGTTGAAATGGTATCTAACTTAATGCAGTGTTTGTAATCATTACCATTCTTGTTAGCCAGTGGTTACCTTGGTCTTGAACCATTCTTAGATTGTCGAAATTTCCCCATACCGCTAATATCTATCCAAAATTCGTATAATTCTCATAGAACCATAGCTCTTGTTGCCCAAAGAAAACTATTGACTACTTTCCAGCTCAGAGGTAGGTCTCCAACTTTCTGATCCCGAAAATCATATGTTTGTATTTTTGTGTGTGGATGTCAAGTCACAAAACGTTTGTTTACTGTGGCTTTTGCCTCTCGGACGAAATTTTGTTATTACTTCCACTGCTTCTCTTCTTAAAATTTGGCTTTCCTTGTTAGCTTTTATTCATGTAAGTCACTCATTCGGTTACTTTTCCATGTTTTTTTTTCTCTCTCTCGCTAGCTTTCGGAATGGGACGGCCAGCATTAAATTGCAAAATGCATTACAGCTGAAATAACATTGCTCATCTTTCCAACCGGCGTTCATTTGAAATCAAAGAAAGAAAACAATAATCGGAAGTTGGTCTTGGCGCAGAACAATCATTCAACCATTTAGAAAATAGATTTGGGGGCCTTTTTTTATACATATATGTAAATACGTGTATATATGAGCATGTCCGCGTGTATATATATATATATATATATATATATATATATATATATAGGGGGGGGGTACCTGATTTTTTTTCTTTATATAGGTAAGTGTGTACGTTTAAATATATACGATGGGACAATGATTTATTTATTTATTTATTTTTGCTCAACTCCGTCAAGTTAATCAAACGAACAAATATATGAAATTTCTTGATGGACATCTTAGTAAAGCTGTGAACTTTTCAGTATCCCTTTGTGTGTGTGTGTAATATATATATATATATATATATATATATATATATATATATATATATCCGAAAGCGCTCGTATATGCGGAATATTTGTACAATTTTTACACACTATATGACCAGAAAAAAAAAAACCAACTTACATGAACATTAATTACATTTACCGGCCTGAATGTTCGAGAAATTTCGTAGAATATATGCGTTCTTCGACAGGAATCGAACCTGTAACCCTTCTTATGAGAACCGACATATAGTCTGTCGTGCTGTTAACATTCAGTCACAGAGAAATATATCTATCGGAGAACGCATATTTTCTCCGAAATTTCTCGAATATTCAGGCTGGTAAATGTAATTAATACTGTTTATTTAAAAAAAAAAAAAAAAAAAAAAAAAAAGCCGTCATTGTTTTATATTAGGTTGGTGCAAAAATAATGTCATTTTTTGACGTTAAAAATAGGTAAAAAAAACGACATTATTTTTGCACCAACCTAATATTTCTTGGTATAGTTGATATATAGAACGAAAGAACAGTACCTTGTGATTTGTTTTTAATGAAACTTGTATAAAAGATGGGTCGCTGCCCAAATACGCAATTATTTATATAACAGTTATTAATGACAACAACAATATTTGCTATCATACAGTGTTGATTTTAAAAACAAGGCTCAATCTCCAACAGATAGAGATGCTATAATAATAATAATAATAATAATGGATTAAGAGGGGTAAGCACAACTGCCAGTTTAACATTTCAGCAATCACAAGCACGAAACTGACAGTTGTGCTTATATTTCTTAATTTATTATGATTGATATATAAACTATTATAAGGAAAAATAATATTTTCATCGAGTACACTGATACCACACTTTGATCTCAAGCCTCTTGAAGAGACAGAAGTGTTGATTTATGTATAAATAATCCGATCATATTTGAGGAGGTCTCTGCTAAGCAATCAATAAAACATAGTTTCAATTTTGTGTGAAATTATTATTTGCCGCTAAATGATGTATTTCGTATAACTATCAAACATCTAATCTCTATCAAAGTGGGCACGTATTCATCGATATATATATATATATATGCGTGTATGCCTGTAAGCGTAAATCTCAGATCTTTGTCAACAAGTCTCTATTTTCTTTTTTACGAGTATATTTTGCCGACTATAATATATCAGCATCTATCTTAAAGTTGAAATATTTCCCCGAGATTTTTCAATGGAATTTAAATGACTTTTTTTTTCTCACCAATTCTTATCTCTTTTAAAATAACTGCTTCAAGCTTTTATTCTTTTAAAAAAAAAATTAAAAAGAAGTAATTATTTTATATCTCTTCGTATATTTGATACACATATACGTGTGTGTATGGATGCGAAGCGGAAATGAAAGTATGATTGAAGAGGAAGATAGAATATTCCTTTCATATTCCGTTCGTTTACCTTGTGCCTGAACGGATTTTGAATTTACCAATTTTCGCATGGCTACTTTCTAATCTATAGCGCCATGAAACCAAACTGTTGCAGTATGAAAATAGAGCAGTCAGAAGATTGGTACAAGCTAAAACAGTCCTCTCCGACCGGATGTCCCTTTCCCATCTGTTTTCACTCAGCGAATTCCTTTCAAGGCGGGATGCCAGCTTTATTAAGGCTGGTCACTTGGTCGTGAAATGTTTTTTAATTTTCCTCTTCACTTACTACCATTGCTCCCAACACCCCGCTGGATGGACATGGAGTGATGACAACACCGGCTGACGCGGATATGCGGTGTAAAAAGAAACTGGTGTAAGTTAATGGTGGTCATGGCAACGGAAAGACGCACGAAGATTGACCTGAACATGAGAGTAAGATGCATGCCCAGTTAGAAGAGAAAAAAGGAAAATAGAGAAGTGTAGAAAGTGTTGCGTAAGGAAGAACTAGACAGATGTGAACAGGCTTAGATATAGAGAGATATGAAGAAACTGATGTTGGCTAGCCAGCTATGAAGAAAGTGAGGTAGCTAGCTAGCTATGAAGAAACTGATGTTGGCTAGCCAGCTATGAAGAAAGTGAGGTAGCTAGCTAGCTATGAAGAAACTGATGTTGGCTAGCCAGCTATGAAGAAAGTGAGGTAGCTAGCTAGCTATGAAGAAACTGATGTTGGCTAGCCAGCTATGAAGAAAGTGAGGTAGCTAGCTAGCTATGAAGAAACTGATGTTGGCTAGCCAGCTATGAAGAAAGTGAGGTAGCTAGCTAGCTATGAAGAAACTGATGTTGGCTAGCCAGCTATGAAGAAAGTGAGGTAGCTAGCTAGCTATGAAGAAACTGATGTTGGCTAGCCAGCTATGAAGAAAGTGAGGTAGCTAGCTAGCTATGAAGAAACTGATGTTGGCTAGCCAGCTATGAAGAAAGTGAGGTAGCTAGCTAGCTATGAAGAAACTGATGTTGGCTAGCCAGCTACGAAGAAAGTGAGGTAGCTAGCTAGCTATGAAGAAACTGATGTTGGCTAGCCAGCTACGAAGAAAGTGAGGTAGCTAGCTAGCTATGAAGAAACTGATGTTGGCTAGCCAGCTACGAAGAAAGTGAGGTAGCTAGCTAGCTATGAAGAAACTGATGTTGGCTAGCCAGCTACGAAGAAAGTGAGGTAGCTAGCTAGCTATGAAGAAACTGATGTTGGCTAGCCAGCTATGAAGAAAGTGAGGTAGCTAGCTAGCTATGAAGAAACTGAGGTAGAGCTCTTTTCAAGTATGAATGCTCAACTCGTTTCGTTTCAAAGCAACTTGTTTTTAACAGCATCCTTAAAAAATTTGCCTTTATGTCTGGGGCGCTTCCAAAGAGCCAGCTATCCTTAAAACTAGTGCTCATACATATATATATATATAATGTGTGTGTGTGTGTGTTTGTGCACGGTGGTATAATAGTTCGATTGAAAAATCGGAGAGCCGAGTTCGAATTCCAGTCAAGTTCGTAACATTCGCTTACGTGCGAACATCATTTGGAAAGCTATAAATTCATCTCTTCTCCCACAAGCTATGGGTAAATAGTAGAATAAGCTGGGCCCCTAGATCCTAGGAGGACGGCAACGAATTTAAAACGGAGTCGCTTGGAGACCTTGCGGCACCAGTTCTCTGAATTCGGTTCATTTGAAAAGTGAGGTTAGTTCTGCACAAGGCCTCAACATTATAATCAAATCATATGTGCGCATAGTCGACCTCTTGAATTCTAAGAACTGAACTAGTGTAACTACATACATCGAAAATGCCATGTGGAGTCATATATATATATATATATATATATATATAGTGATTTTCAAAGGGTAGCTTAGATGTGGCACAAGGCCGAAATTAGGGGGCAGCCAGTGAGGATCGAACACACTACGCAGTCGTAATTGTTCTAGCAAGTCAAGCTTTCTAATCATTACACCGCCTCGAGGTGCTATATATATATATATATATATATATATATATATATATATAGAGAGAGAGAGAGAGATATAGATATCTTTCTTGGGAGTTAAAAAAACAGTGCTCAATGTTATTATTAAATATATATTAGTGAATATACATAATATCCGACGTCGATAACATGGCTCGAAGTTTTATTCAAATGTGCAATCTTCAGGTCGAAATAGTCTGTATCGACGTTGGGTATTATATATATATATATATGTATGTATATATAAGTGAGGTAGGTAGATAGAGCTCTTTTCAAGTATGAATGCTCAACTCACTTGACTTCAAAGGTTTTGCAGGTTGTTTTTAATAGCATCCTTAAAAATTATATATGTGATTCCAACGCTACATAAGAGTTCTCATGTTTCAAAACAAGAGCCGAAAACTTCAATATAATTATTTGAATTAAAGTAGTAAGCTCTGTTCCATTTTCAAGGGAAATCTTTTTGGGAAACTAATATTTTATATACTATTAGTTTTAATGTACGCTATATTTATTTGTAAATGTACTCAATATCAAGAATAGACTGTGTTTAAATGTAAGAGTCTACACTGGTCAATTACATTTTGACTATTGTTCTCAAATTTTTGTTGTTATCCAAACGTTTCGGTTGTTGTTTGGATGGGCTTCTTCTCATTATCTGGAGAACCTTCAGGAAATTTCCTACTGGATACTTTAATTAATCTACTGGAGTAAATTGTTCTCATTCATGCATCCACTGGTTCTTCCTCATTCCACTAAATCAATATTACATGTTCTTGAGACTGAACACAGATTTGCTGTCATTAAAGTCACAAACCAACGCTTTAAGAACGAGAACAATATATCCCCGCCCATTGGTTAAATAAAGGGCTAAACTGGAATTTCCTTGAAGGTAACCCTGTAGAAAGGCTAGGCTACAAAAATGCTGATAATAACCATTATGATGAGGATATTAGTCCGGGTTTAAATGTAAGCGAAAAGGCTAACAAAAAAAATTGGACATAAGACTCCTGCTGATTAGGTATTAAGAGTACAAGTTATGTAGTTGGAATTTGAATAATTACATATTTCCTTTTTATTATAATCATTATTGCAAATAATAATAAACAGGAAGTGACGATGATGAAGTTAACGGTTTAATTCTTCGAATATTTATCAAAAGCAACCACATCAGAACCGTGCATTTTATTATTTCAATGGTAATAGAAATCTTTCTTAGGAGGCTTTTTAGGGATTTTCATTTTAACGAAACTGTAGGTATCTCAAGAGGTTCTGATTTACTGACGTCAAAGCTGTAAAATCATTATTGATTTGAGTTGGCTCAAAGGCATCAGGCTCTCGTCACGAGTTTTCTAGGACAGTCAACTTAATTTGTATGGTCTGACTATCATCGAATATGCGTGAATTCATTAACAGCTGCCTTTACTGATTGTAACTGACGACCTTAATTTTGCCTGCTCAGTAATCTTGATTGAGAGGACTCAGCTACTAGCTTCAAATTTCAAGGACGTAAAAACAGAGGGGATAATAACTATATCTAGTTTGCATCATAGGATGGATATCCATTGACAAGGTGTTAAGAAACGTGCTCTTCCTGAACCTCGGGAGAAAAACACGACAAAATCACGTTAAACCTTTAGGATCTGCATCGGAAAGCGAGTAGGATATTTCACACTTGTTCCAGAGGTCATCGTTTAAATCTAGGCGAAAAGTCGGTAATCTGAACGCCGACATTCAAAGAAAAGTAAACATTCCCGCTTGTCACGTAATGGGCCGCCTGTCATTACCACTGACGATGCTTTTCGTAGTCAAGTCGAATAACTATCAACAACAAATGTGTGGGTGGTGTAGGAGTTTACGTCAAAATGTGAAACAAACTAAACGAGTTCAAGTAACAGATGGAGCCATTTTTTATGTTGACTTCGCAAAATACATGAATTGACTTCTCCCTCAAATATTGTGACTGTTTATTTTCGATCTATGCTGTGCATTATATACGATATATACTTATGTATTATGCAAGTTTTGAAGAGCTAATTTTGGAGATAGTTTTAAGGAGGTCGTATTATACACGAAATATAAAATTAGTGTATGTACTGCTGGCCCTGGCTAAACCATTGACCAAACTACATATCCATTTACTGTCGTCAAAAAAAAAAAAACGTGATTTTGATAAAACTAATGTTTTTCTTAACCGTATCCAATATTAATACAAGTAATATTCAGATCTTCGTATCGTATTATAAAATAAAATACAAACATGGCGAATATGCATCTTTTCCATTGATTACGTTTATAAAATGTTTAACTGTTTCTCGTCCGGTTGTTTATGGCTGTACGCGTTTAGGCAATACGTATACCGTTACTAACGATACTTGTATCATTCTCTTTTACTTTTTTCTATCTTATTTAACTAGAATATGGGATAAAGAGAAAGAGAAAATGGTTCGTCCATTATAATTTGGTCTCTTAATAAGGAACTCGCATGGTACACGAGATATATGATAAAATCTTATTTAATAACTGAAAATTCTTTTTTTAGAACTGAAAATTCTGAGGTGGTAGATGCGCTAGATTGGCACTTATACGAGTATATATATATATATATATATATATATATATATATATATATATATATATATACATATATATATATATATATATATATATATATGAAAAAATATAGTCTTAAGGTGTGCTATATTTATGGAATAAAGTGCTCAATATCAGAGATAGAGCGTGTGTAAATATAAAAGTGAACATAGAAGTCAACACTTAGAGGCGACAGTCTGTTTCATGCTATATGCAATCGTCAGGCCACGTGGCTTGACGATTGCATATAGCCTGAAACAGACTGTTGCCTCTAAGTGTTGACTTCTATGTTCACTTATATATATAGCTGAAAAATTCAAATGTAAGGTTTTCTTTGAAATTTTTCCTAATTATATTGCTCTGTATGATTTATTAATCTCATACATTGATCTCTCTACTAGGAGTTTTACCTGGATATTCATTTTTAGTGACTCCTTGGGATTATCCACATAACCAAGGCATCATATATATATATATATATATATATATATATATATATATATATATATATATAGTGTGTATTTAGGCAGCATTTTTCATTCATACATGTTTCATTAAATAATATAGACGTGTTGTCTATTTACATAAAATAAATAGAAAACGCTTGTCTGTATTATTAGGTTGGTGCAAAAATAATGTCGTTTTGTAACATAGTAACATATGTGAGAAAACGACATTATTTTTGCACCAACCTAATATTTAATGAAATGTGTGTGTGTGTGTATATATATATATATATATATAGTCGGGAAGAGTGTGCCTTTTAGTCTTGTGAAGTAAACTATCTTGGGTGCCGTGCTAACAACTCCGACCCCAGAAAATATTCACTTGTTGCTGAATTTAGAAGGCTGTAACGACATAATTTATGTGGTTACGGCTCTCTCACGCTCCCTAATGTTTATGTTGGAGTAAGCAAAAACTTTTCCCCGATTCTTTCTAATTGTCAAAATTATTACAATATACAAAATGTAAGGTAGTTCATCTTAGGTATCAGTCGAGCAAACCCGGCCCGTCAAAATTCACCTGTTATTTAATTGGAAATATTGGAACCACACCAAATGCGTCATTTGGTATAGTTGCGTCTCTTCGATTCTTCACAATGAATTTACTGGAATAAAGGAAAAAATACCAAACTAAATAATCCGTTGGGTTACAAAATGGCATGAGAGATTTAAAAACGAACATTTTTTTTAGTATATATTCACATAAAATATATAAATATATTACAACAGAGAAGAAGAGCAAAATGAGAAAAACAATTTTTCCTGTAAAGTTCTGAATTGAAATGTATAACAATTATTTTTAAACTATTTACATTATTCGGACTATTGTCCTCATCTTTGTCGCCGTATTTATTACAACGTTTCGGCCGTTGTACGCTCCGGCCTTCTTCAGGGAGTTGGGATGTCGAACTGAACCCTTTATTTCGCTCACTGGGGTAGACTGTTCTAGTTCCACGTGGCATGTTTAATGGATGTCAGTTATCAGTTATCTCCTGTTAATTCTCCTCTTCAAGTTCTCCACTGCCTTAATCGGGTATTGAACTCACACTCTTTGGGTTCTGTCTTTTATCATTTACACTTCGAATCAGGAGATAATTTAAATTTCATTGACAGATGAGGAAAGAGTGCTTGGAGAATTTGACTCACATGACATATTGTAGGCAAGAGCAATAAGTAACCTACATTACTATTGTCAGAGATTAGGCGACAGTGCAAAAAGGCCTGCCTTACTTAGAGGGATAAGAAGTTGTGGAGAGCCATGTTAGCATAGAAAACGTGCTTAATTGAAATGGCCAATTATACTCCACTCTTACACGCTTCATAAAATGAATAAGAAAAAATACACTAAATCTTTCAGCTCTGTTGATCATTTAATATATCTTTAGTCATGCTTACCTTAAGGTTTGCCATTACTTGTCCGATTACCGAAGTTAAGCAACGTTGAACCTGGTCGGTATTGCTTTGGCTTACCATCTACAGTAAGCTTGTATAATGGATTATTCATTATGGCACAGTCAAGTTTCAATTCTACTCGTGTTCGTTATATTCACTTAATCACAGATATGCTTGGGAAAAGTATGAGTCTACCTTGTCTCCCCTCAGCTATGGGTTAAATGGTAGGACTTGCATCATTAAATCATTATCTGAGAAACATTCTTAGAACTAAAAAAAATATTTTCTAGCTCTAAATAACCTGCAAAAGGTTGATAAGACGTTAAAAAAGAACAAGAATTTCAAAATTCGAAAAAAGTGAAGTTGTCCTGGCTGTGAATTATGTCGGTGCTAGTTTCTTCTGGTGCTCAAGTTAGCGGAGCCGAGCTCTACCTTCTTGAAATAATATTTTCAACTCAAATTATTGTCCCCAACATTTGATCTAATTATTAATATTATCACTGTGACCATACCAACATAAAACTTCTTCTCACGATTTCTGTACAAACACTACAGAGCAATGCGCAACTCAGTGAATGATAGCAGACGACACTTTCAAAATCATTCGTTCAGTTGAAACATTTACAGATGTATAACTGTTCTGCGAAAAGCGTATTTCTGCCGGTTACGCAGTATGATGAGCTTTCATGAAAAATAATTTATTTCGTCCTTAAAGGGTTAAAGACATAATTTCGTAAACAGTTGAGAAATTTAGAAACGTTTATTAAAACATAAACACGTTATTCTTATTTACAAATGTTTCCACTTATAATGAAAGAAAAGAAATTGCTTTTGAAAACTGCCTCCCTCAGAGAAAGAATCGCCTGTTGGTGGATGGCGATATCGTCCCTGTTGAGTGTTTGCTTCGGTTTCAATCACTCAATGTCTGCCTTAAGTCCTAACCATTCAGCTTCTTGTTATTCAATGTATTTAATTTAAGAAATCGTTAGTCATCAGTTTGCTCACTACATGCAGTAATACATTTTTTTATTATCTTTCCTCTACAACCAGCATTTACTGTCTCCCTCTATATGTTAAGATGAAAGTAAATAGCGTTTTTCTATCTTCATATTTCCAGATGATATCACTGATTATATAAATAGCTAATGCCGTACATAAAACTAAAAATATGCCTAGAGTAAAACCGACGTCTATTGTTATTTCTTAATATATGTATTTTTTTTTTTAATTTATAAGACGCTTTCAGCCTCTACACCCATATATCTAAGATTAAATATCATGGATGTGTATTATATATGGCAATTAAATACTATCTGTTACTGAAACGTGCGACGCCATGTTCGGTCACGGTATGACCGGAAGTATCAGTTATGTGTCATCCGTGCTACACGCGTAGACGATCATGTATCTTTCGATACATGATTAATGAGGCAGATTTTTTTTTCCGCAGTAGTTCGCAGTTTTCTTCTGCAGTTGACCAGTTTGACAATCTGCTTCGGTTTCATTTTAATTCAGTTCAAACTGTAAATGTGATGAGAAATGGTGCAAACAAAACAAGAGAAAGTTCTGTTTTGTCAACTGGATTCATTTCATCTTCAAAGAAGGACCAATACGTTCTTTAAAACTGTCCAGTAACCCTAGACACTATATCAATGGAACTCTGTCCTTCTGATAAAATCCAATATTTTTCCAGATGAACAATTGGCTCTGAAAAGAAAATGCTTGCTCCTCTTGATTGAAACGAACGATTGTGCATGTTCCCGGATATGTGTGACGTTTAAATATAAGTCCTATTTTAAAAAATTTCGTGGCTGGTTAATTGTTGAAGAAATTGGCAAAAATTTAAAGCATTGAAAAGTGAACATAAAATGCTGTAAAACGTTTACTCGTTTAAGACAATGTTGCCATTTCGGGAAGCCTTCTTCGAAGAAATCCAAAAAGAAGATATTTAATTCTTTGATTTGGCCCCTATGTCTGTTTTATTATAGGAATAGTAATGTTAATTTTAGCCGTTTCCATACATTAAATATTTGGTAGATAACATTACCGGCGGTTGAAATTTATAAAATCTTTCTCTTAAAATATATATATATATATATATATATTTTTTTTTACGTAAATTAGACTAACTGTTAGCGCTCTTTCTAATAATGATGGAGGTTTACTTCATAATCTCGGTTATTTTCCCTTCTAATTGTATGTGCTATCCATTTTAGATGTTGCTACTGTCGGAAGTTTTCTTTTATTTGGTCTCGTTCGTTCGTTCTTATTCTGTTGTGGCAGTCTGTGAGATCCGACGAAGGACAGTCCTCTAAAACAGGAGTCGGCAACTTACGGCAAGTGTGTCACACGTGGAACGCCAAGCAATTTCCAATAGCATGCAGCCGCAAATGACATCACGAATTCCGAACAAATAACTATTACAAGGAAAAGATGTTTAGCTGTTGAAAAACTGCTCACTCGTTGGACTTCCATCTTACTTATTATAAAATGCAGATTGTGTGTGTGTGTGTGTGTGTGTGTGTGTGTGTGTCTGTACGTTTATATATTGGATCGGATTTCCTACATTTTTCAACTGATTTCAACAAAACTTCACAGGACTACGTAAAATTACCTTGCGGTGGTTCGAACAGTGCCAAATATTGGAAAAACAGAATTGTTTTTGCACGAAATCAATTTGAAAACACGATTGAGGCATCACAAGAATGAATTTTATTATAAAACCCAGGTTGTTTGTGTGTGTGTTCGTTTATATATGGGATCGGATTTCCTACATTTTTCAACCGATTTCAACAAAACTTCACTTTTTTTTTTGGCAGGTAGTGTTTCTTATTGTCTTGCACATTTGTTTCTTTATTTTTACATTCAGAATGCTTTAAAAATTCCATTTACAAGACAATTGTTTATAATAAGATTCTATTCAATCGGTAGGCTCATAAAGATTGAAAACAATGTTTTTGTTTGGGTTTGACCAATTCGTAAAAAAACAAATAAAAACAAAAAGACATGCGTGTCCGTCAACCTTAAACAATAATCTTTGTCAATTTTATTTTTCAGTCTTTATGATGGTCGATACTTAATCTATCTCTTACTGTTACATCCCCGGGCAACGCCGGGCTCTACTGCTAGTTAATAATAAAAGTTTAAAAAAACTTTTAAAAACAGTTTATTTCTATTAATGTGGTTTACATATTATTGTATATATTATATAAAATATAGAACAGATATATTGCCGTTGACTTGTATATAAATACGTATGCTATTGGCACACTGAATGATTCTAAAATCCTTTGTCGGCACATAGTCAGCAAAAGGTTGCCGACTCCTGCTCTAAAGCACCTACGGGATTCATTCGCTTGACTCCATTTTTATAATTGATCTGAGAAAACGGTTGTATATGACTGATTGTTTAGACATTTCTGAACCATTTGGACGGCATATATGGCATCTATATGAGAGCCTAGATCTGACAAGGTTTTTTGTTAAGAAAATTACTCTAGTTTTGTTATATATGAATAAAGTGTCGCTGCCCACACTTGAGTTTGAACATAGATCGCCAGTGAGCAAACACAGACGAACCCAGTATTCAATTAAGTAGAAGACGTGACCATAAAGAAAACGCATATATGTAGGAAGTAGCTGACTATTACGATCGATATTTCTAGTCTATCCTCTATTACTATTCAGATCACCATTTCTACTCTATCCTCTATTACTATTCGGGTCGCTATTTCTACTCTATTCCCTATCACTATACGGACCGCTATTCTCTACTCCATTCACTACACTATTTCACTATACTATTTGAGCGAGTATTATCGAATAAGTACTATTAGTGCGAGTGATATTCGAAGGCGTCTGACACCAGTATTGTTCGACGGCGTTACTATAGTGGTACCTGCGATTACAAAGTCTCTACAGCGATCATTAAAAAAGTGACAACGAGTATTCGTTGGCATCACAAAAAGTTCTGAGGTTAATGTTCTCGTTTTGTAGTATATTAGTGTTGGACGAAACTATCCCTAGCGCATCCTATTCAATGTTGTTTCCTTATCTACACACTAAATCTGTTATGACTGATCCATGCAACGAAGTATTTATGGGATACACGTTGTAAGACTCCCCCGAAATTTGCAAAAATAAGCATAGATAAAAGTCTGAATGTGTTTACTTCAGATTTTATAAACTATGTGCTTTGTAGTTCATTAGATAGCAATATATTTATAATTGACACTTCCATTAGTTTACTGCTCAAGCACTTCTTGCTAGCTCTACGGATTCTGAATGTAAGAAGAAAGTTTCAGTCAGCTTTATCCTAAGAACTGCAATTTTGTGCAACAGGCTCTCGCGTGCGTGCTTCCCTGAATACTTCAATCTTGACCTCTTCATCTCATTGGCCAGACGTTTTTTATCCTCGTAATCTCCTCTTGCAATCATGTCTCACACCTCATTCATCATTACCATTTGCTCTGGTTACAGAGCAACCATCGGGCTCTGTTTTAAATTCAGTTTATAAAAAGAAACAAAAACACATGATGAAAATTTATTATTAACAAGCTCCAACCCGCGCTTTTAAATGTAGTGGATGTGCAGACGGTGTATTCTTGGAATGAGAAATCAGACAACCTAGTTCGAATTTCAGTCGGGTTTTTTACATTCACTTATGAGCAAATACGATTTGGTAAGATATGAATCCATCTCCTCCTCTCAGCCGGGATTGTATATGGAAAATAAATCTTGTTCTTAAAAAAGTTGTTAATGCAATATTCATACGTAAAATATTCTTAAAAACCAAAATATATTTCAGTTTTAAATAAGTCATAATGGGTTGATAAACCGTAAACAACAAATTAATCATTTGTTTTTCCGAGAGTAAGCTGACTATTGTCTCCTATGCGTTATATTTCCTGAAAGAGTCGATCTCTTTGTAATTCTGCCTGTTGCTAGCCATTAACAGTGTCAAATCTTTTCCATGGACATTGAGTTGTGTTCAATTGCGTCAGTTTTAAAATCTTTTATAACCAAATGAAAAAATATTCCTTCAGCGGGAAGTCGTTCTGACCATAGAAATGCCTGCAGATAAACGCAACGTCACTGCTGAGCGTTGCTGTCTTGGAAGAAATCTTATGTGTTTTCTTGTGTTTTTTTTTTATGTAGATCAAAAAGACACGGCATCAAAGGTTCAATATTAAGAAGATGGGGGGCGGGAATCATACAAGTTTGTTACTTGAACCAGAACAAATTGTTCATATTACAGAGGCAGCAGTAGTTTCTGTTGCTACTGAACTTGCTGTTTGTTGTTGTCATTGTAAATAATGTGATCATTATTGCTTTTGTTGTTGTCCAAGCCTGGCGTATTACTTCTGAGTCTATTTGTTTATCTTCTGTCTTGCTTGGCTATTCAGCGTCCGTTTACATTACATTTTTAGATAGGTAAGTTTTATGCTGTTAAGACTCAAGTTTGATATGAACGTCTCCGTGAATGCATTGGCCATCTCTCGAAGAGCGATAGTTAACAAGAAAGTCTAGTCACATTATTACTAGTGTAATGGGTTATTTCTGTGTGTTTTGAAACCTGATTCAAGTAAATATCTCTTACGTAGATATAAAGTGTATTTAGGCAGCAAGAGTTCATCCGAGTAAATTTTGGTATAATATCAACTAACAATGCTGCTCTGTTTCTGGAAAAGATGTTCGTCGGGATCAAAATTCGACCCTTAGTTTACTTGTTCTGCTTTTGTTCAAGTTTCCGATCGTTCCAATCATAATGAAAAACTGTTTCTTGTCAGTCTTATAGACGGGATTTTTTTGGCTCCACCCTGAAATTATTAGTTAGTTAGAATTTGAATCTATCAAAAGTGACGCCATTTTTAACGGTTAAACAGCCAAAAAAAAAAACGTTTGTTGAATATTTATACGTTTTGTTATTATGTACACTGGTTCAATAGACACAATTCAAAATGAAGCATCCCATCTATGAAATAAATGCGAATGTCAGTGTGTCACTGTATCACACTTTTTCAACTTTACTCCTAGAGGCTAACATATATAATAATGACGTAATAATGTCGTTTTTTGACGTATTTTTTAACGTCAAAAAACGAAATTTATTACGTCATTATTTTTGCACCAACCTAATAGTATTTGGGGATCGGGCAGTCTCCGTGAGCAAATTAAAAACATTTCCCGCCGGATCCGGACTCGCAATCCTGAAATGTTGGATTCCCAATTTTTCGTTACTGCCATTGTTTTCGGATTCCTACATCTTGGCTTTTACTGATAAATACACTTAAAGGGGCATAATTCATACGCTTCAACTGTTCTCAAATTAGGTTGTTTCAAAATAAAAAATGTAGGTGTTTTCAACTTTACTCCTACAGGTCGTAGCCTAACATACCATGCCGAAAATCAGAATCAGGCCGATAATCCAGACCCGCGATACGGAAATTTTGGATTCCCAAGTTTTCATTACTGCGATTGTTTTCGGTAATTTTTGAAGTGATTTTGTGCGACGATTTTTTTTTATAGGATGACAATTTTTATAACTTGGAAATAAATGTGGGAATTATTAAAATTATTTGCGAAATTCACCCATGAAATAAAAATAATTGTACAGGAAGTAAGGACTTACCTACATCAAATTGTCTTTAAATTAAGTTCCGACAGAAGACTTATCTTTTAAAAGGTAAGCGTAAATATTAATGCAATACTTAAATGCAGTGATCAATTTTGAGTTCTTCTGTAGTTTATTGTTGCCTATCGCATCTACTCCGCCCTACCTATTGTAATGAAGTCCCAATCAAGAGCTCTCAGCAAGAACTAGCTTAAAAGCTGCCATATCGGGCGGCATTTGAGCTACTAAAAATATATATTTTACTTAATATGGGTTGTTTGTTTTCATGTAATAATCACTTCTCGGTTTTCAAATTTTGCTTGAGTGCTGCATAGTATTTTGATATTTACAAATATGTCAGCTGTTAATATCGTATTTTGACAGTTCGTGATGTATATACACGATCTGAACAGTTTCGACAAGTGACGTCGACTTACGAGAGCCAGTGGTACATGTGTAGCTAATGTAAGAATTTAATTTTCTTTTTATTAATGATACTGGAGATGCAATCTCCCAAAGGAGGTAAGAAATTTTAACATTTTTAAAAGTGATACAAATTGCATAATAGCTATTAAAACTGGCATGTTAAAACAAGAGAAAAGAATAACAAAATAGTTTATACATTAGTGGTACTATCGAAAATGCAAAACAACAAGGCAGTTTAGCCGGTGTATAGATCCTCATAAGAGCTCAATCAAGGGCAAGAAGTGTGCTCGAAGAATGAAATGAAGATCGGATGTTATATAGTAAATATATATAAACACCAAATGTTAATTTTACATCAATGTAACAATCTTTTGTCCAGCTTACAGACGGTTCGTTGGCAAGATTCTAAAACATTACGAAGAAAATGTTTTTAACCAGGAAGTAATTTTGAGGTTCAGATTTATTGGTAATAATTAGGTTAGATGTTTGTAACTTTTTATAAATGCTAAATCTATGCTATTTGTTGGGATCGTTAAATTATACGTACTGACGATGTTTTTTTTTTTTATGACTTGGATCTGGTTAGGATCGTGTAAGTTAAGGATGCATTTATTTTCATTTATAGCAGTAGAATTACTTGTGCAGTGAACATATACAATAGACCCGTGGTTTGTAAGTGAGAATCACTAAATGTTTATCAAGAGAATGAATGCAATTGTTAAATGTTGCAATTTGCTGAGTCCTTGTGCCAAACTGAATCTATGTAAATATATGTGGCATATTATGCCAAAGGTATTTGCAATGAAGCTGTAGGGTACTTTTTCATGTAATTTTACACTTTAGCTTTTTTTTTTCTCGAGGAAAATTTACAACTGGCAGTTTTATTGATTTAGGAAAAATATTTGCATAAAACACAAATAAGATGTTTGCATTTTTTGCATTTCAGAAAAAAACGATAGAATTATGTCATTTTGTTTTTTGTTTCGATCGAAAATACGAGTACAAAACAAAACGAAAATTGACTTGTTTTTCTACAATAGCCATATGAGTTTGCACTTTTTTCAGCATCTCTTTAACATATGACTTCTTTTTTTCGGGATCTGAAGAGAAAAATAGCGAACACAGGTTAATGTCCAACACATCCTCACTTTATCCAGGAAAATACCAAATAGCTTTATTTCTAACTAAAAAGAGAGTATATTAGCTCTAAGAACTGGTTTGATTGGGGCCACTAACTTCTCTTCAGTAGTTTATACCAATATATTTTGTCTGCTGCGATTTCTAACCGTCCGAGTTTAGGTCAGTTAATCCTTTTGAAATGAAAATTTTCTTATTCAGTAGAAGAGCTCCATCGTTAGAATGCTAGACTTTATGTATGGTCTTCATTTTGTTTTCGTTCATTGCTGTTACGGTTCTTCTCTTATCCAGAATATGATACCATGAGTAGAACCAATAGATTTATGAGGCTATCTATTCTTTTCTTTCTTTCTTTAATCATTTCACCCCAAGCAATGTAATAAAGCAATAAAGGGGTTACTGAGTGTGAGAGAATATGAGAAAATAAAACATTATAAAAGAGAGAGAGAGAGTAATAAAAGAACAGGATTGAAGAACAAAGTTGACAGGAAAGCGAGAAGTGCGAGAGAAGAAACTGTTAGCATAGAACTTACGGTTAGATCTGACAGTTTGAACTGTAAAATAATGAAACCTTTTCGCTAATCTAGTACAGCGATTAAATTCATAAAATCTAGGTACCATAGAAGAAAGTTCATCAGAACAATTACCATGGCATTATTTATACAAAAGGCACAAATAATTATGGTACGGCGGTGGAAAGTGACTGAAGCCGAGGTGCCAGGACAGGACCTATAGCATTGCAGATTCTTCTTTGTATTTTATCAAGAATCTCTAAATACTGAGCAGAGGCACTAGATCTGAAAGGCAGAAATATTCAGTAGATGAACGAAGGGTAGACTTATGTGTTTACCTCTTTTTTTTTAACTTCATTCTGCTTTTTCTTCAACTCTGCTTCCAGAGTTAAATGATATTTGAAGTATTTTTCCGTTTAATGTCCTAATCACTTTAATGGTTTCCTAGTTCAATTCTCTATGTTGCTTGCTGTTTCTTACTAGGCATCACCATTTCCCATTTCTTTAATCCTATCAGCTATTCTATAAACTTTTTTAAAACTTGTGCAAATTCTCTTATAACGGTACGACTATTCTCAAAGACAAGCAATCATAATTCATCCTATTTTTCTATATGGTGTATTCCTTAAACACGTGGGTGATCATGGTTCTTCACAACTTTCTGTCCTTTGTAGCTCTCAGCAATGTTTTGTCCTTTTGCTGTAAAATTTTCCATGTCCTCTTTCCTCATGTGCTGTAGAAATTTCAATTAACTTTCCTATTCAAATTATAAATGTCCTTTTTGTTTCTCTAACCCTTCGTATTTACTCACGTGTTCAATCCATGGTATTTTCAGCATTATGTAGAAATAGTTTTGTTGCCTCAAGTCCTTTTTTTTCTTTGAGGAGATTGTCCAGCATTCACTGGAATATAATAGGAATGATCTTATATAAGAGTTCCGTACTATTTTCGTTGTTTCTTACAAATTTTTCCTGTTTCTTAATACTTTGCTAAACTTTTGGGAGACAACTTTCTCTACTTCAATGTGCCTTCAGATTTCGGTGTCGTATTTTCCATTCCCTATTAAAAACAAAAAAACTTTCCATTTCCAAGAACAGTGCAGCCGGACAATACGGAATTATAATGTAGATGCTGGACGCTTTAGTGTATTTCGGAAAGACAAAATTATTAACATAGCCCATCTAAGATCCGTTATGAATTTTATTTTTGGCATCCATTGCATGAAATACTTGTAATTTAAACTATTCCTCTCAAACAGTTTCCATCTTCCTTTTTCTTTTTGACCCTCTTTCCTTTTTTCCTTTTTTTTTTTTTTTCTAGACATTTTTACGGGAAACGGAAAGGTGTTTATATTATTTAATACTATATTAAAGCATTACTCAAGAGGGGTTTCACTTTACAAAAAAAAAATGGCTTCCCGCCTGCGAAGTCTGTTTAATGTTTATTTCTCTGATTGCTTCTTTTCGTTTGGTTTTTACATGAGAGCACTCTGTGTTGAAAAAGGGTCAGAAAAAAAATCTCAACATGGAACCCGTAATACCCACAATTCCTCTTCCTTGCTTCAACATGGCCACCCGGCCCGGCTCACCGCTAATAACTGTGAGCTGTTAGCTGTCAATCACCGGCTAAACTCTGAGGATATTGCAGTCACTTCTGGCCGAAATTACAGGCTGTGAGTGGCACTTTTCGAACGTCAAGATCAACGCGTAGAAAAGGGTAGAAATGTGACGGAAAAGAACGAAGAGAAATACGAAAGAAGAAGCGAACAAGAAAAACAATTTCTTCGGTTTAGGTTTATATCGTTCTGTAATCATATTCTTTGATTTTATTTATATATTTTTTTACTCCAAAAACACTGGTTAAGTCATTTCTTAGGAAATGGTAACAATATTTTCGTGCAGAAAGAATATGGCCTGTGTATACGAATTACAAAGATCATCAATGTGGACGTGAAACGTGTTGTATACATGTATATATTTGTTTAGTATTTTATATACGGACAAGTATAATGTAGGATATAAACAGGATTAAATAGATAAACACAGAAGAATACCTATAGAGACATATGAGATATATTATATCAAGAACAATATTGGGTAAAAATGTATGAAAACGTGAAAAGTTTTCGTGTGATGTGTTTGTACTTCAGCAGTTCATCTGACTATATTTACTATGTTGGTGCGACTAATCAGGAAGAAAATTTAAAATTCCCAGCATCGCTCGCGCGCATGCGTAGTCGCGCCAACATAAAAAAATTTTGTTTGATAAAGGACGAAACGCGTAACACAAAATCTTTCCCCACTAACAGTTTCTTTTCTCGCTTGTGTCACTCCCTTCCGGCTACCTTCATCTGAAAATTTTTTTAAAGCAGTGTCAATCGCTATCTACTCTCCTTCTGATTACTCTTTCTTCTTCCTGCTCATTATTAATATTTTTGTTCCTAATTCTTCCACAGCCTATAAAACATTTTGTCTTCGTGGCTTTACTGCCTTGAATGGGGTGAGAACGATTAAAAACAAAATGTTGGTGAAATGTTTACGATTTGTCCCATTTTACCAAATCTATGGATCGACCGACCAAGCTTTTCATTATTGGAAGCTGGGCAGGGGACTTTCCAGCACCCCCTCATATATGTGTGGATGTAGACTGTCAACTCCGACTGAATATGAAAGATAGATTTTAAGAGTGAAATCGAGAGCGAAACTTTTGCTCTGTTGAAACTTGATCTCTTGTTTCGGATAAGCATTCTAAATAAAAACCTCCTGCAAATGATTGATTTGTAGAAATATCATCGCAAAATGAACGGGGGAAAAATTTACCTATTCATTCTCAATATCTTCCATGTCTACAATTCCCATTTTGCTCCTCTGCGACAAGAAAAAGCGCAGCTACACTTGATAAAGACTGCATTTATCTTGGTTTATATTCAAGAGAGACATGACGAGCGATCTCTTCGACCGTACGCATGCGCTGCACATACAAAATGGCTTCCTCGCATATATAAAAACAGATTCATAAAAGTAGAGGAAGAAGGACATTTAAAAAAAAAAAAAAGAAGTCAGATAGGCAACGACATGCAGAGATACACACGCCCACACTCACGCATAAATATGTATGCAATACAAATGATTAAAACCTATTTGGAAATGTACCGATATTGTTATTTGGTGGTAAGTTTGATCGTTGCAAGAATTTCGTCTGAATAAGCAATACGAGGCCTGTCCAGAAATGATGCAGTCATTTAATATCCACGGAAAAATAACCAGACCTACGCACATGGCGAACATGGTCCGCTTTCATTACTTCGCTTAGAACATTGTGAACATTGTGATATCACACATTTAACCTTGCATCCTTTACAAAACTGTCAGCAAAAACGTCTTTCGAAAACCGCCATTAACTGCCTCAGTTTGAAAATCTTTTTTTTTTTTCTTTCTTTCAACAGCGGTTTTATCTTTGAGAAAAGCCACACAATCCAGATGGACAAATATAGATTACCTGTTCTAATTTAACCCCAGTGGTGAATTATAAACGAACAGCAGCCTTATTAAATACGGTTGAGATACTTTACGGAGAATCGGTGGCATTCTCAGATCTATGAATTCTTGCACTGTCGATTGTTGATTTTCGGTCCACATGCGTTCAATACTTTCCAGTGGTCTGCTTGCTTAATGGCTCTCCAAAACGAAATCTTAGGATGACACTTTCGTCATTACAATTGCTTTCCGAAAAACGAAAATTACTTACAACTAAACTCAATTTGTATTGATCCTCGGCAATGTTTTGATCGTCAGCTTTGAACTCAATTTGAAGGCATGATTTTATATTTCAATAATATTAACTTTGTCCTTTTCATCAGTTCCGTTATCCCATTCAGTTAGTATGTATCTCTTTCTACATTCATTGTACAAAGAACGTTCATATCAGTTTATCCAACTTATTCTCTGTCGAATCGTATGTTGAGCTTTGTGTCTACCGAACATTGTTCATGCAGTTGATTTTCACTTAAAAAAAACTTTAATTTGTCTTAATTTCTTTGATGAATCATTGTCCGTTTAATCTTTTAAATCGTACTCTTTTACTTCAAACTGTTGGTTTTTACCTCGTAGTATAAGTAGATATAATATTCGTGGGTTGTTTGGATTTCTTAGAAGCAATGTCATTAATGCGTTATTTTACGTTGATCGGAATTAGTTAATTCCGATTAAATTTAGGCTAGTATCTCATAGCCGTGTGAGTTTGTTTGATTTGGACAGTATCTAACCGATCAGAGCAAGAGAGCTTACCGACATACGTCAATCAAGTTTGACCAGGAACTACAGTCATCCGACCCCGATCTTAATTAACCATCATTCATCATATTATTTGTCTGGACAATTCACCTGATACGTTTTAGCAGTCCAAATATCTTAATTGAAACTCCGACATTATTATTAATTTTTGAGACATCTTTTTTTTTAAAATTTTACTTCGGTTGTCTTTTTCTCAATAACATTTCGTTTTTACATTCTACGACCGTTATTTGAAATGCTATCTTGCGTTACGGATCGTTTTTTAGTGCAAATATAATTTTATTTTAAATCTGTGCAAGAAGGGACGCACTGCTACGAGGTTGGAATTTCCAGAAGCAGATTTTACGCTTATGTTATAGAGATAAGAACAGATTCTGCACTTCGATGCCAAGCCAAATGTCGGTTAACGAAACCTTTTATTTACCTTCCTCCCATGCATTTAAGTAGCATGTGACACGAGTTTAATTTAAAACTGTGTATCCATACTCATACATAGGGGCCCCAAGGACAAAATATGCCCCATCTTCGCCACCACTCTCATTCTAACGTCAGTATCCACCAATCTTATCTCTTTAGTAGAATGAAGAGTAATGCTATTACATTGTTGGAATCTCCGGAACATGGTTTCCCACAATAAAACAAAGAAAACCGTTTTCTGCCTAACTACAAAAATAGAAGAGAGGAGAAGAACAGTTACAACCTTTTGATCCCGAACCTAAGGCAAGGAAAGAGTATGTTATTTAACTACTTCCCCACGCTGGTTGGATGTGATACAAGTTTGGTTTTATATACGCGTACATATAAGTTAAGGGAAAAAATGGCCAGTACCCATGACGACAATCACGGTGGCGTCTGTATTCACCCACCCCTCTCCTTGGGTGCAATTAGGAAGGTATTGCCATATTGTTGGTATCCTTGGAACCAGGCTTCTCTCATAACTTCTAGAGAAAGAAAGAATTTTTCCTGCGCTTTGATCTCAGCTCGTTAGCGGGTGAAGGGGCACTGATATCATCTTCTACCAATTGTGGATCTAGACGTCTTTTGTTAACATTTTTGGAAAATATAGTCTAGGTTTCATTTAGTAAATGTGGTATTTTGGTGAGTGTAATGTACGAAAAGTAAAATCTTTTATTCAAAGGAAAATTTATGGGCATGATTTTGCGAAATAAACAAAATAATCTATGAAAGCCATCTCTCTCCTAATAGCGTTTTCAGATCATTCTCAATTCTAAAATTAAATACATTTCTCGCCTTCCTGTTTGTATTAATAACTCTTACAAAAAGAACGTTTCCCAATATCCATATATCACAAACCAACATTTAGTAAACTATACCTTACATTCAATTCCCCTCGTCTATGGTGAAAAGGAGATAACCTGATGCCCACAACACCGTGCAAAAGCCAAAAGTGCCCTTCCAGACACATAACAAAGATAATCAGAATCATACCCAACCTTCAGAATAGCTACTTTCCAAACATAATCGTCTGAAAGTAGAAACAAAATGCTCAAGATGGAGGACCTGAAATCTGCCATGATTTGCCTCCCTTAGGTTAAAGGCTTATCGGAAGAGATAACAAAGATAAGCATCTATACAACATGAGGACAAAATTCAGATTAGCTCCATCCGAGTAAGAAACTTCTGCCGAGTCAAGCCTGACACAGAGGAGAACATGATAGAGAACTCGATGTATTTCGTCCCTTGTAGTTGTGGCAAAGAATATGAAGGTAAAACTCGTTGCCCTCTGAAAGTATGGTTGGTAGGGGCGAGACAATGAAATCAGGTATGACTGAACATGTATGGCGGGAAAAATTCTCCAGAATAAAGTAAAAATACGGGACGGAGAACAACGCTGCGAGTTAGACGTCTGAAAGAATCGCATAAAATATATTAACCTATGTCTTGCATAGAAATAAATACGATATGTGAGCCGTTATGAAAGATATGTCAGTAAGGCCTTCAACAATTACAGTAGAAAATAAACATCGATGACTGTAGGCAAATATGAAAAGCAGCGCCAGCATTTTGGGTTTAATACTCAAAGATCTACACTTATTTTTATCCCATGGGACAACATCCTAGTGTGATACTTAGTGTTAATTCGTGAATTTGGTGACGTAATAATTTTAAGTTCAATCTCTGGGCTGGCCAGTGCGTACCTGAACTCGGTGGAAACGAGGAGAGCGATAACAGACGTAATTTTAGTCTTTTTAAGCAAGAAAGAAATTCTGTTCCTTAAAATAGGCTGATATATTTCAAGAAAGAATTTTCTCGTTAAATTATTCTAGATGATGCGTAAAAACAATTTAGTAAATAAGACAGACCTCAGTTCGTCTGATACCACGGGTCAGCTCTAAAATCAGCCTTTCCTTTGCATAGATAAAATCCGGAGAAGGAAGTCAAGTGGTTCGTAACCTTTCTCTTGAACTCAGAACAACTTAATTTTATTCAATTGCATGTATTCGTTAACCAGAGACAATAAATATTTTTAGAGTTGCATGAATAAAATGGTTGCAAAAATCAGTCAATGCAAAAGAGTGAAGTGTTTATAAACCTCATTATTTGGATCAAATATTGGATCAAATCTGTTGAAATAAGCGACCTCTTTGCTTCATTCGCATGAAATTAGATTAATATAATCGCTCAAAACCATTAACTCGCAGAAACTGGGGATCCAGATATACGCATGCGCAGATGAAGAAACTAACGGAAAAACGTACAATCATTTTGGAAGTAAAAATAAAATCACTATCTCCTGTTGCTTCCAAAATATCTTCGTTTTCGCTCCTTTTATTATTCTTATTTTATTGCGCCTGCAACGAGTTTGAAACGAATTACAGAAATTCCTGCTGACAAGAAACAGACTTCATTATGGATATAAAGGCAAGGTGAAATCCACTGCATGTAGATAATCCAACAAAACTCCAACCTGCTCGAATGAAGAACAATTTCCCGCTAAAATTTTCTATTTTCCTCCATAACGATGTTACTTCATACAACAAAAACGCTGATGATATTCTTTTTATGTAGGAGTTCTGCGTATTTTTTTCCTTTATCCGCGTCACCTTGGTTACGCGCAAAGAAATATTCGTGCTTATAATACGTCCGAATGCGCATGCGCTCTTTTACATATTTTCTCATAGCAAAGAATAAATCCGTTGAATAAATTGTGTATTAATAGTAAGCTCACAAACAATGAAATAATAAGAGAGAAAAAATAAAGTTTCCCAGATTAACCTTCCTTTAGGTTAGGGAAATGAAAAGCGAAAGGAAAAAAAAATGAACGAAAATCAAATGTAAATATAACAGAAAGCAATTTTATATATATATATATATATATATATATATATATATATATATATATATATATATATATATATATATATATATATATATAATTTTTGTGTGGAGCAAGGTGGAGAGATAGACGATGCAGATTAGATTGCTGGGACCCCAAAACACACGCAGCAATGACTTTTCAATACAGGCATACAAACTTCAATATACAAAACATACAGACAAAAAAAAATCACCTAAACTATATTCACGAAAGTTGAATGCAAAAATATGTATATTTTATGATATATAATATGTTTACTCGTGTATAAATGTTGTATTAGCAAAACTCACACACACACGTTGTGTGTGCATGTCTCTCTCTCTCTCTCTCTCTCTCTATCTCTATATATATATATATATATAAACTGGACTATGCAAAACATAGGTGTGATGGGCATAGAGATAATTTAAAAGATAACTATTAATATGTATTTATAATGTGTAAATATGCAGAACAAAATAAAGAAGGGCTAAAAAGAAAAAGAAATCATTGAACATTTAGAAAAGGATGTTCCGAGATATATATAATGAAAATATCGATGTATATACAAGTATAAAACTATCTGATATATAAAAATATATATATTTTACATACATATTTTCATTATTATATAAACATATAAATACACAAACGTGTGTGTGTATGTATGCATGTGTATATATATATAATATATATATAGTTAAACCTAGAGAGCTAGACAACCTACCACGGTTTCACCTTAGCGGATCGTCAGGGAAAGCTCCCCTGACGATCTACTAAGGTGAAACCGTGGTAGGTTGTCTGGTTCTCTATGTTTAACTAGTCTGCTCTACTTATTGTATTGAGCACTTTATTTAGTTATTTTGCGTACTCGTCTCGGTTTTTTTTTTTTACTTTGGGCTTTGGACTTGCATGCTAAACGATTATTTTCGATTAACGTACATGGTCTTGGTTCTTTCTTTCTTTCTTTCTATACCTTTTTTTTATTTTTGGTATTTATTTGATTATTTGCAAATCAAAACACCGAAGGTTTTCCGAACGAGTATAGTTTCTTATAGTTTATGTAAGATTACTACTACTAATATATATATAAAACGAGTCAACTACATAATTGATAGAATTTTGTCGCTAAAGGCAAAATTGTGCTGCATTGTTTTCAAACTATCACTTGTGAGAGGTATTTGTTTTGCATGGGAAATCTGTGAATCGATCTTTTCTCCCCCAAACTATAGGTTAAGTAGTATTGATTCGAAACCAATCTATTATAGTTCTGGGTATGACGATAAACTACATCCGACAGCAAGACCTCTGATCGGGAGGTTCTGAGGAGCGTGGAACCACCTCTTAATTGATGTTGTTCACAAGTCCACCATGACTCTGGAGTTAGCACCTGTTAGGGCAAATAGGGAAGCCCAAAGCAAAAACAAAACACTATGAAAGTGCAAAAATACAATTTCATAGTAAAAATACCAGTAACACATGTTTATATAATAAGGCCAGCCAACAATATGTGAAGTAAAATGACCAATCATCTTTATCTATAGTTGAGGGTATGCAATTACGTTTAAAATATTTAGATTTCGGCAGTAAATAACCTACAGACGTTGATATGCCGCTAGACAAAATTAAACAACCGGTCTAGAAAAAGTTCAACTCTGAATGAATTGAAAATCTGAGGACAGCTGTCTGGGAATCTTGGGGCACATTATGTGCGACAGTTCCCTGTATTCAGTTTCCGAAAAGTATATTTTGCTCTACAAGCCTTCGCCGCTATAATCAAATACGTGTCCACAGTTTGACTGTTCAGTTGTTCTACAAGACAAGCCATTTTGTGTGTGTTTGTGTGTGTGGTTGGTGCAAAAATAATGTCGTTTTCTCACATATGTTACTATGTGATAAAACGACATTATTTTTGCACCAACCTTACATATATATATATATATATATATATACACACACATTCTTTTTATAGATACAAATATTTAAGTAAATTCTCTGTTTATAATAAACAGTATTAAACAACATTTACCGACCTGAATGCCCGAGAAATTTTTCACAGAAAATATTCGTCCTCCGAAAATTTCTCGGATATTCAGGTCGGTAAATGTTGAAACACAAATGAAACAGAATTAAAATTATGTATGTATGTATGTTCGAAAAAATAAACCTGTTTCTTTGATGATCGAAAAAGCGTAAAACACAGGGTGACAATCTCATATCCATATAAATGAATATGTTAGCTCTATCATTAATATTGAGCGCTGTCCAATAAGTACTGCGCATATAAAATAATATATATAGAAAATTTATATATATAATATATATATATATATATATATATATATATATATATATATATATATATATATATATATATAAGGCTCAAACACTAATATTCCATGGTTATAATTTATTACATTGGAATTTTCAGGTCTGATGAATGATTACTATTCCAATGTAATAAATTATAACCATTGGGAATTTGTGTGTGTAATATATATATATATATATATATAGTGGCACGTAGAGAGTGCTCTATATTCATGAAAATAGCCTTGGGAACGGTACAGATCTATTTTCACCTCCCAAATATGGGTTAAATATTTTATGGGTTAATATTCTCGGCGAAGAACAAGTGTGAATTTTAAAATGTACATAACTCTGGCGTGTTACATAATATTCAGTTACTGACAATATCGTGGAGTTCGTAAATGACTCTATAATCTTGGGTGTGTTCAATTTAGAACTACATCGATGTGTTATTATCATTATATACGTACACGAAAGAAAGAAATGCGGCAGTCTTGCTGTTTGGCTATGAAACAACTGAAAAAGTTCGTTAGGGTCAGGTAAGGAGTAGCAATTGCAATACATTAAAATATTTATAAAGACATAGAGCAAAAGAAAGATAAAAGTAAAGATACATGAGAAAATACTTCGACAATGTATATTTTTGGTAGCAGATTAGTATTTTTTTTTGTTCTTTTATGTTCCTTTCTCCTCTTGCGTTCTTCCTTCCTCCTCTTTTTCCGTTCTTCCTTCCTCCTCTTTTTCCGTTCTTCCTTTCTCCTCTTTTTCCGTTCTTCCTTTCTCCTCTTTTTCCGTTCTTCCTTTCTCCTCTTTTTCCGTTCTTCCTTTCTCCTCTTTTTCCGTTCTTCCTTTCTCCTCTTTTTCCGTTCTTCCTTTCTCCTCTTTTTCCGTTCTTCCTTTCTCCTCTTTTTCCGTTCTTCCTTCCTCCTCTTTTTCCGTTCTTCCTTCCTCCTCTTTTTCCGTTCTTCCTTCCTCCTCTTTTTCCGTTCTTCCTTCCTCCTCTTTTTCCGTTCTTCCTTCCTCCTCTTTTTCCGTTCTTCCTTTCTCCTCTTTTCCCGTCCTTCTTTTCTCCTCTTTTGCCGTCCTTCTTTTCTCCTCTTTTCCCGTCCTTCTTTTCTCCTCTTTTCCCGTCCTTCTTTTCTCCTCTTTTTCCGTTCTTCCTTTCTCCTCTTTTTCCGTTCTTCCTTTCTCCTCTTTTCCCGTCCTTCTTTTCTCCTCTTTTCCCGTCCTTCTTTTCTCCTCTTTTCCCGTCCTTCTTTTCTCCTCTTTTTCCGTTCTTCCTTTCTCCTCTTTTTCCGTTCTTCCTTTCTCCTCTTTTCCCGTCCTTCTTTTCTCCTCTTTTCCCGTCCTTCTTTTCTCCTCTTTTTCCGTTCTTCCTTTCTCCTCTTTTTCCGTTCTTCCTTTCTCCTCTTTTCCCGTCCTTCTTTTCTCCTCTTTTCCCGTCCTTCTTTTCTCCTCTTTTTCCGTCCTTCCTTTCTCCTCTTTTTCCGTCCTTCCTTTCTCCTCTTTTTCCGTTCTTCCTTTCTCCTCCTTTCCCGTTCTTCCTTTCTCCTCTTTTTCCGTTCTTCCTTTCTCCTCCTTTCCCGTTCTTCCTTTCTCCTCTTTTTCCATTCTTCCTTTCTCCTCTTTTTCCATTCTTCCTTTCTCCTTCTCTGTTCTTATCCTCTTTCTATTCGTTATTTTTTTTTTTTTTTGTCACTTGTCTAAAAAGTTCAGTTATATTAAGGAATTCACTAAATGCCTTTAAGTTTTTGCCTTATTCCTGATTGTTAACTTTTGCTGATTGTACAATTACTACCAGAAACGCAGATGAACACCTGGTTTCACGGACGCCATCTTGTATTGTAATAGCACTCAAAATAGACACACACACAACAAGCATAGATAGATGCATCATCCATGCTGATACACAGCGTACTATTTTGCCGCCATCTTGAAAATGCCGACGCAGATAGATATGCATTCTTGTACAGCTTTTCAAGATGGCGGCGTAATAGTATCAGGCTGTCGTGGCTGACGATTTGTAGCTTGTAAGCTGGTGAATAGTCGCACAAATAAACGAATTCAAAAGTAATTATAACCTCGCCGGAGGTGTTTGCGCTCCGTGCAGGAAACGCGTCACTAATGACAGCGCCAGGTAATGCAGTGTATTGACACCGAAGCGAAATGGCGCTAGAACTTGTGGAATCCGGAAGGAAAAACGGTGTTTTCTTTCTATTTCATTTCATTCTTTTTCGGCAGTCTGTAAACAAGCATTTTCAAACTGAACGAATGATTGTCTTTACTACGTTCGTTTAACTTAAGCTTTAGATGAAAAACATATTTACGCAAAGGAGGTCATTTTGCGTTTTTCAGTCTTTAATACGATTATTTCCCGTGATGAAAATACAAAATGCTTAATTTTCTTGGTATATTTAAAAAAAAAAAAAAAAAAAAAAAAAAAAAGAATTTAACTTCAGATTTTATATCTTTTTACCGAATTTTGCAGTAACAACGTTTTTATTTCTCTGTAATTATTCAAATGAAAGTTATTAGGTTGGTGCAAAAATAATGACGTAATAATGTTGTTTTTTTTTTTACGTATTTTTTAACGTCATAAAACGACGTTATTACGTCATTATTTTTGCACCAACCTAATACTTCATCAACGTAGGATGATTGATCAAGGCTTACTAAAGATAAAAAAAAAGACGAAATTTATTAACATTTACAAAAGACAGAGAATTGTGGAGAGCCATGATTACCTCCGTCCAAGCATTTTTTTTATGTCAAAATTGTGGTCAGTCTCGTTACGGTCGGCAACCAACGCATTTCAGGTGTAGTTTTATAAAATGAGTTGTATATCAAAGCATATACATTTCTATTCCAAACACTGATGCAGTGTTTGGAATAGAAATGTATATGGCTTAGATTTTCATATGATACTGTTGGATATGCCACCATATATGCTCATTGTAACACCTTCCATAATGCCCGAACCAAACCATTCTAAGCTTACTCTAAACTATAAGAAATATTAGATTGTTGCAAAAATAATATCGTTTTTTGACGTTAAAAACTACGTCAAAAACGATATTATTTTTGCACCAACCTAATATATTAATTACGTATACATACATATATGTACATGCATACACACACACACACACACACACACACATATATATATATATATATATATATATATATATATATATATAAGCTGTAGCCTGTCTGTCTTTTTTTATCGAACTCCTCTAAGGATTTTGGAGATAGATTCCCATAACCATATATATTCTGAAACTACATTACCTAGGTTACTTGGATAAGTATATTTCATTTTGATCGGGGTGGGGAGCACAACTCCCCACCCACTGATATTTGTTTCCTTTTGATTTAAATTTAAATTTGAACAAGGGAATGTCTCCTATGCAAAATATAGAAGAAAGCTAAAAGATGGAGGTCACTTCGGCAAAATCAAAATGAGGCAATATGGACGTCAGGTTGAGCAAGAAATTATCAATCAGTGGGGAGTGCCTTACAATGCATCTTTGTTGTGATAATTCAACTGTCACATCAATATTGAAATCTGATCATAAACTCATTCAATCAAGTATTCCATCAAATATATATCAAAGTGGTCAGATCAAGTTGATTCTGCATACCCCCCCAGATTTTTTTTCCTTTTTGATTTAAATTAAATTTAAATGTGAACAAGGGAATGAATGCTATCTAAAATATAGAAGGAGGAAGCCAGAAGATGGAGGTCACATCAGCAAGATAATTGAGTAAAATTGAAATGCATCATTTTTCTCTAGAAATTATAACAATGATTTAAAATCAATTGTCGTTTCCTTAGAAAAAATGTGTGTCACAAAGCAAGGTGCGGGTAATTCGGCTTGTGTATATATATATATATATATATATATATATATATATATATATATTCACTCCAGGTCGAGAAATAATGCCGGTAGATATTACTGAGAGTGAAAGAAAATGAGAAAACCTTAAAGAGTAGTGATGGTGACGTTATTCCACTATTCATCTACCCACAGACCTAAGACTCAATACGGAGGCCTCCATCAAGTGCATTTAGCTGGTAGTGCTGCTCTGGGTCAAGAGGATGGATGCTGAAAGATCTTATGTCTGGCAACCATGTCGCACAAGCAGAAGCCATTTGTAGCTATTTTATGTTTAACTTTTTATTCATTATTATTGGTTACTTCATTATTTGTTTATTATTATTACATTTGTGTCTATATGTTCATTCGTACGTTGTTAACCATTTAATGATATATGTATGTAGAAAGGTAAAAGACATTTATTAAAAACAAAGTAACTATTAACAAGAAAACAAAATGTCCTTAGCAGCTAGAAGAATTTAGAAAAATGCTATTGTATTCATATTGTCAAGTACTGTAACGTGTGGAAATGTTTTTATTCTTGTGTTGAAGGATTCAATCATTTTCTTTTGATTTCTTGATACAGGTGTGTACGTTTGCTTGGGAGTGTAGTGTTTTTTCTACAGGTTAACTCTGAGAAATTTTTCACACACACACATACATACATATATATATATATATATATATATATATATATATAGATATGTGTGTGTTTGCTATCATAATTCATTAAATAGCAATTTCATTGTGAAAATATTGATCTGGAAAATCGATGCAGAAACTTACTTTTTAAGAATAAAAAACAATTTAGTTAGAGATATAACGTTCGGAACACTTACACACAACCAATGCTACATTACGCCTCTGGAGACGGGTGGCTGATAAAGTATTTTTCAGATTGTTTGATGATCGTTCTATTGATTGTGACACCGTCTCTTCTTTCTCTCAGCTGTGGTTTTAATAGCTGGGCAGTGTCCTCTGATCCAAAGAGAAGGAAGACCCTAAATTCTAAGCCGTAGAAAAGGCAGCAGAAAATTACTCCACTACGTTTCTGCGAGAAGGCATGGTACTTAGCAGATTATAAAGAAAAAAGAATCTATGACAAGTCATGATCGTCTGTGTCCAGGAGGGACACGGCACAAAAAATATTAGTATTAGCTAAAATTCGCACAATATATCTACTATAAACGTAAATAAATATTGTGGTTTTTACCAAAATCAATTGGTAAACAACAATTTCATTGTGAAAATATTGACATGCATAATAAATTCTCGTATAGATAAATCGTAGAAGCCAATTTTTCCAGGAAAATCAATATTGGAACTTATATATGTTAGTAAGAAGAAAAAAAGTAAAGAAAAAGTAAAAACTATACTATACTGTCAGTATACTGACATTTTCACCATCGTTTTTATTTATCCATATATATATATATATATATATATATATATATATATATTGTTAATATCAATTTTATTGTGTAATATTGACTTGCGTAACAAATATATTTTTGTTTTAGGGGGCAAAACAATTCATATTTCTTTCCCTTTCCTCACGCTTCTTGCTTTTCTGCGTTTCACCCTCTTTCGCTGTGTCTCGTTCGTCCGTCCGTGACGTCGCTTGATACTTAATCAAGCATCCCACCAACTAATATATATAGCCACTTTTCTACCCACAATTCCCTGTTTTGTTCCTTTTTTTTCTTTTCACTATACATTATAATTACCGTTAAGGCAAGTAGCAGCCATTACGACATAATTCTTTTACATGTATGACATTGTGTATATAGATACCTACCTACCTATATATATATATATATATATATATATATATATATATATTTGAATAAAAACAGACAACTTTAAGGTTCCATGTAATAAGTTATTATTTCACCACAACCCCTTTAACAAGGCTATGGATCATCAGACTTTACTTCCAAAGGTTGAAATGAAAAATGAAAAGAAAGGCACACGTTTTTGATGGACCTCATCAAGCATATGTAAAATTAATGAAGTGGGGAAGTAAGGTGGGAGAGAAGATAAGATATGAGTGGGTTAGGTGTACCATTTCAATTCCTTATTCTTAACCCCACTGTCTGTCGGCTATACTACCCCATTATTGATGATAAAATTATTTAAATTGGAATAACCGTTGATAATTGGGTACCTAAAAACAACCACAAGTTTATTTAATGAACAAAAATCAAACGAATAGATGTCAACTTAACAACCAATAAGACAAATTTTTTTTTAAAAAATAAAAAAAGATTACTAAATATAAAATGGATTACTCTTTCAATGTACTGTCTATGAGTTTCTCTAATCGACTGTTTCATAGAAAATACCCAAAACTCCAACGAACTTCAAATTAAATTCTTCGTAGATTGTTTTAGACATTTAGATTTAGATTAAACCTTAACCTCCCAAATATGCCCGTTAAAGTAACGCGAATTAACAGCATCTAAGAATTTGAATGAAACCTGTCCTCGTCGAATGTAATTTATTAGGGTTGCTGTAGCTTCTTCCTTTAATGTCGGTCTTCACCCCTTACCCATCGATATCTAGAGACAAGACGCGTTAGGCTTAAGCAACGTCTAGCCGACAGACAGTGGTGTTAAGAATAAGGAATTGAAATGGTACACCTAACCCACTCATATCTTATCTTCTCTCCCACCTTACTTCCTCACTTCGTTAATTTAACATATGCTTGTATGAGGTCCATCAAAAACGTGTGAATTTCTTTTCATTTTTCATTTCAACCTTTGGAAGTAAAGTCTGATGATCCAGAGACCTGTTAAAGGGGTTGTGGTGAAATAACTTATTACATGGAACCTTAAAGTGGTCTGTTTTTATTCAAACATATCTGCTCTGAATCTTACATTGAGCTCTCTGGATATCATCCTCCTTGGGTCTACCCATGCGGATTACCTAGTTTTGCATAAACTAAATACATACATACATACATACATACATACATATATATATATATATATATATATATATATATATATATATATATATATATATATATAAAAGAGAGGTGAGTGTTTGAGCGCGTAGGCACGTCGTATTAATTAGTACGAACGGTGCACCTGAGAGGAAACCCGCGTCTAAAATCTGGAATCATGGGATTACTCACGCTGTATTCGTTCGGTCATTATGTTTCACATTTCGTCTTGACTGTCGGGAGATTTGTTCAACTAATTTCTGCTCAACTCTCTTCACTCGAGCTGATGCGCCGTTAATTAGTCTTGCCAGTGTTTTCATCTAGAGACAAACTAAAAATAAACTTATTTGCGCAAGGGTTTCTACACGGGTCTATTTAATTTCGTCTACTTTCGGTTTCTTTCACTGTGCCTGTCTGCAATTCACGATGATCGGTTGACAGAACTGGTGTAACGACTATCGCATCACCGTCCCAAATACACTTGCAGAAATCAGGACAGTGAAAGAAAAGAGGGCTATAAAATTACAGATTATTACTGACTCAGTGAGATATATATATATATATATATATATATATATATAATTAAAATTATAAAGAACATTTTGCAAATGTGGCATAAACTAAATAGTTCAGTAAGTAGAGTAATGTCTAATTTGTTATCCCGAAGATTTGCACGTCGGATCAGTTTTTTTAAATCAATATATATATATATATATATATATATATATATATATATATATATATATATATATATATATATATATATATATTAAAGAAAAACAGACCACTTTAAGGTTCCATTATAATAATTTATTTCACCAGAGCCCTTTTAAGGGACGCTGGATCATCAGATAACACTTCCAAAAATGAAAGAAAAGATGAAATGAAAATTCACACTTTTGACGGGTAGTATCAAGTTTATGTAATTTAACAGAGATTTATAATAATTTATACCCGTACGGATTACCAAGTTTTTCATAACTTATATATATATGTGTGTGTATATATGTGTATAAATAGTAATCTTCTGAGTTAAAATGAGCAATATGAGTCTTATCATAATTTGCAAAGTGTAATTTCGTCTCTGTAACGCTGGGCTTCTCGTATATGCTAATAGTTGCATGCAATTTTTTTTATTAAATCTCACCCAATCCAAGATAAACAAAAGATAATGGATTACAATCGAAATGCTATTGATGAATGAGGTAATGATAGGAAAAGATTATGCGAATAAGGAGGATAGTCAACGATTGACCTTTGACTTATGAAGTCGTGCTTCCCATCTTACTATAGTCAGTTCAAAGTCGTTAGTTACTGTGCATGGCTCTGTCTGACACAAGGCTACAAAAACAAGGATTATGCTAGGATCGAACTCGTTACACCCTGATGACTTTCCAGGTGGCTTGTCAACGATCTTCTACTTGGTGTAATGGTTAGCAAGCTCGTCTCGGTAGAACCATTACACCTGAGTCACTCGTTGCCGCATACTTTCGGCCGTGTACCACATCTAAGCTACAACTCAGTCTGGCATAAGGCTTTAATAGTTGAACGATGTTGTGTTTTGAAATCTCTACATGAGCTAAGGTCTTTGTTAAAAAAAAAATAACACAGTCGGCAGCCAGAAATTATTTTTTAAACATAGTCTGATAGTGGATAAAGACGTTGTTTAGATCCATTGACTAGACCCAAACAGTTGTGAGTTGAATACCAGGCCACAGCAGTGGTGAACCAAGACTTGGAGAGTTGAATTATAGGGAAATAACGATGACATCCAGAAGAGGCATGACACGTGGAACTAGAACGATCTATCCCGGTGGACAATAAAAAGGGTTCGGTCCGAAACTTCAATCACCTGAAGAAGGCCGGAATGTACAAGGGCCGAAACGTTGTGAATGTAGCAATGAAGATGAGGATAACAGTACGAAAAATGTAAATAGCGTAAATAATCATAATTCCTCATCTCAGCGATATAGACAGATATAGTCTGATATAATGTGAAAATATCGATGTTCCCAATGAGGATCGGACACATTACGCTCTGACAGACAAGTTTGTTAATCGTCATGCTTTCTTATGCATTTCACGCGCGCATACAATTCTAGTCCCCACCCCTTGGGGCTCTACAAAAGAGAATGTTTGGGAAACGAAAGGTGATATCTTCACACCGTCAAACGCCATAAAAATCCATTTTCTCTGGCCTCCATCGATATGTAAACTAATCATGGCGAATTTCTTTAACTGCGAGACTTGCGTTTTTATTTTTCTTACTCTATTCTTGTTTGCTGTTTGAGCAGCTCTCAAATAACCAACGCAGTCTGCAATTGGCCATTGTTTTGCTTCCATTGTTTGTTTGTTTTTATCTTTCTCATACAAAAGTTTGGTGAGTTTGCAGTGGAAATTTTTCTTTACCCGTCGTCCTCTTGCCGGAAGTACGGAGTAACTTCCGCTCAACTTTTGGTTAAGCGCAAAGTGTCACATTCTTTTATGGTTTCTTCGAAAAGAGAAAACAAGAATGAACGAGAAATAAATCCCACGATGCTTTTCTGGCCATTTCTTTTTTTTTACCTGATTTTTATTTCTCGGTCATTCGCAGTTTATCTCTCTCTCTCTAATTGTAGAAATATTTTTGTTGTTCTTCAAGTAAATTCATTTCTCTGGATTCTTTCTCCACAAATATTTTCAGTTAAGGTATATGTTTTACTCTCTATTTCATTTCTTTCTGCCTTTGTTTCTTTGACCATCTATATCCTACGTGGATTTGGTGTTTATTTACTTAGTATTGCTCTATTATTTCTATCTAGTTAGTTATCGACTGTTGTCTGTTTCTCTCACGACTTTCCAAATCTATCTATCTATCCTGAAATCTCTCTCACACACACACACACACACATATATATATATATATATATATATATATATATATATTATAGTTAAAAATAATAATTCATCTCTTAGAACAAGATTAAACACGGCAAATATTATTTACGAATTTAAATGCCCATTAAGGAATTGTATTCCTGATCAATCAAAAACAAAAGCCATGTGCTGAAACTATTAAGATCTATGTTAAGATCAAATCTTGGAATTTTAAAAAATTAGTGTCTTCTTATAGCGATTTTCAAAGCGTAGCTTAGATGTGGCACAAGGCCGAAAGTAGGGGTCGCCCACTGAGGATCGAACTCACTACTCAGTCGTAATTGTTTTAGCGAGACAAGCCTAGTGTCTTCTTATAATTGTTTTATTATTAGTTATTGTTAAAAAAAATATCTTAGGTGGCCTAATTTATAAATTGAACTAGGTGTGTTCGCATAAGTAAAAGATATATAGTTCACTACACACATATATATATATATATATATATATATAGTTCACTACTATCCGGTATTTCGGGCATGCGTTGAGTGTTCGTGGAATATGTATCCCGCGGATAAGCGGCAACTATTGTTGAACAATATTTTTTCTTAGACCTGTGTCTTAATAAATGTATTCTCTCCACACTCAAATCTGTTTCTTTTTGTTATATAGGAATAAAGTGTCGCTGCCGACACTTGAGTTTGAATATAGATCGCCAGTGAGCGCGGGCGGATGTAGCGAACACTCTCTCTCTCTCTCTCTCTCTCATATATATATATATATATATATATATATGTATATATATATATATATTCTTTACGACTTCCTCGTTAATCGCGCACGAGTTCCGTCCATGAAATTTTCAGTAATTCTCCTTTCTCGTCTAATCACCCCGTTGACTCTTCATTCATTTCTCGCAAACATCACCCTCATCCTCGCCTACATTAACCTGTTCCGTCCATAATGTGCTTTCCCTTTCTGCCAACCTATTTACTTATCTTTGATGATCTTTCTTCACTCTCTGCTACTTTTCACGGTTTACTAATAAGACGTTGTAACTTTTGAGATCGTGAGTCCTGTTAAGAAATATGACGAAACGCTATTTTTAAAACGAGCAATGTTAGGCGGACATGATTTTATCATACCTACGTATAGATCCAGGCCGAGATCTTTATCTTCACATCAGTAGCAACGTACTTTCTCCACATTTGTGTGCATATTTACCTGTAAGTACACATATAGGTGTGAATACGCAACTATATATGTATAGGTACAAGCATCTAATGAAATATATATAAAATATATATAAACTAGTTAATTTCTATTGTTAAAAAATAACAGAAATACGTATTGATTTTTTTTTTTCAGTTGCATTGATTATATTTTGTGCATGAGTAATCTGGCATTTTATCTCTACAATTAACTTCTGTCGTTTCGAGACAACAAAAAACGAATTTTGCTTCTGAAATCAGTAAAAGAAAATTATCTAAAGAAAGCTAACAGAAAATAAATAAAAAGCAGCGGATCAACAGCCTGATCTGCTCTATTTATGAATGAGACATCTATTGTTATTATAACATTAGACAGGTTCGCTTATTGGTAATATCGTTTGAATTCATCAATTAAAAGAGTCACCGATATATATCTAACGTCAAATTGTGTTACATAGGATAAAACAGGAACAGATTCGTACACGGACACACACACACACACACACACACACACATACATACATACATACATACATATATATATATATGTCATTCGCAGACAGTAATGTTTCGCTGTATCACAGCTTCTCAGTGCGACTAGACATCCGAATGCCTCAAGTCAGAACTGAAACCCAACCTATACATATATATATATATATATATATATATATATATATATAGTGTATCTGACATGAAAAACTATTCTTAGCAGAAGCGTTTTGTTCTAGGAGGGACATTGTCTTGATAAAGTCCTGAGAGGACGAAATGTGTTGGCTAAAAATATTTCTTCTGTTGTTCTTTAATTTATCTCTCTATCTCTCTCTCTCTCTATATATATATATATATATATATATTTTGAACAATAAAAAAAATTAAAATCTTCAGACACACTGGGTTGTAGATTAATATTCTTTCGTTTTTTTTATTATTATTCCATTTAGATTCCTCGACTAGTTTCGACCAAAATGGCCATCATCGGGAGGAGAAATATTTCTGCTTGCTGCTAGCACTAAACTACAGAAATGAATGTCTTGATGGAGAAAATGAACTTTTGTCTGTAGTTTTCATTTGTTTTTTTTTATTTTTTTATCTTTTTAACATGAATCTTTTAATATTCCTTGTGTTGGTCAAACAGTCTCTTTTAACTTGTTATTTGAGATAAGAGCTGGATAGATACATGCTGCTATGAATTCTCTGGTCAGTTTGACAGTTTTATTGGACTTGGTGAGGGGATGTGTCTCTGTTTAGTGTTTGTGTGTGTGTGTTATTTGCTTCTTAGGGAGTGAGTGAGTATGATATGTGTAAGCGTGTGTATTGCTGTGGGTGTGTGTTATCATTTGGCTCATTAGGGAGTGAGTGCGTATGATGTGTGTAAGTGTGTATATTCGTGTGGGTGAGTGTATAAGTGTGAGGCCTACACACCTCCGTAAGCCTGTCTGTCTTGTGTGGGTGAGAAATGTGGGTAGGTTTTTTTATTTGTTGAGTTATATCTATATATTGTTAAATTTGTGATTTAGCCGGGCTGGATATTTTGTTTTTAGACCTTGTATCCACTTATTTTCATGCGACTCTAAAATCTTTCTAATGTTATCTGCTCTGAACTTTTCTATTCTCTCAATTATAGTGAATTGGCATGGGTTTTGAAATCGTGTTTTTCCAGGCGGAAATGTTGTTCTACAGGTAATAATTTTTCATGGGGAGTCGACTTAATTCGTTTACGATAATTGTTAATTCTGTAGTGAAAGGGCCATTCAGATTTTCCTACATATTGTTTCTGGCATAGTGTGCATTCTAGGAGGTAAATTATGTTATGACTTCTACAGTTAGAATCGTGGTAGATTTTGAAAGTAGATTTAGTGACTGAGCTCGTGAATGAATTCGTGTTTTCAATATGGTTGCAACATAAACTTCTTTTGTTGTTGCATGGGTGGGAAAATCCTGTTGTTTTTGTTCTTAGTTTATTACGGATTACCTTGTCCCCTGAAATGTGGTTACTACCTATGATTTCTTTTAGGTTCTTAGGTCTACGATATGCAAGAAGGCCAGGTTCCTTAAACAGTTTTTTTTTGGTCTGGTTTGAGATGTAGTATTTCCCAGCGACGTTTGATTATTTGGGATAGTGGAGGCAGAGTGGGGCATATATATATAATGTGTGTGTGTGTATATATGTATGAAATAATTTAATTGCATTATCGCTTTTATACTTCGCTTATGTATACGCTTCTTATTTACCAATTTAGTCTCAATATTACACACACACACACACACACACACATATATATATATATATATATATATATATATATATAACGTCTCAAACACTAATATTCCATGGTAATAATTTATTACATTGGAATCGTAATCACGACCCAATTCATCAGAGCTACAATTGAATTTGTAGGTCTGATGAATTGGGCCGTGATTACGATTCCAATGTAATAAATTATTACCATGGAATATTAGTGTTTGAGCCTCTTATATTATATTCTTACTCTGTCCTGGACATTGAGTTCTACCTGGATGCTATTCTCTTGGAAATATATATATATATATATATATATATATATATATATATATATATATATATATATATAACATACTATTACCTCCTTGAATGAATGCCTTATATGTCAGTTATCAGATCATTGCACAATAATAATAAAAAAAAACATCTAACCACCACGATTTACAAGATCCCTTAAGGTGGACAACAAAAATTCTATATAAATCAAATTGCCAGGGACATCTCGCTGTGAGAGAGGCCCTGTATATGAAACTTCTCGTTCCCACCATCAATCTCACCTTATTCAGAAGTGGTGATGGGGTGTTGAAAGTTTTCTGTTGAACAATAAAGAGACGGCCACATGAATTCCAGCCGACCTCGATACGCAAATCTCGGAAGAAACGTTCCTAAGTGGATTGAAAACAACACAAAAGCTCATCTCATACGTCAAACATGAATCGAAATTAACAATACCCCAAAACAAACGCCCTTGTAAATCGGAAGCGCTTGGGACCATGGACTATACCAACAATTTTTGCACTCACTTATTCCCTCAAACGGAAGAAATATATATATATATATATATATATATGGTTGGTGCATAATTATCAGGCGTTTTCAAACAATATTTACTATGAAAAAAGAAACTTACCAATTCAACAAAAACAGAGTATAGTTAACAAGCATTTTTATAAGCTGAAAATAAAATATTTTTAGTTAAAAAAAATGTAATCAAAACAGCTATTTTTATTTACAAAAACTCGACTAGAAAAACTCCTGATAATTATGCACCAACTCTGTCTCTCTCTCTCTCTCTATCTATCTATATATATATATATATATATATATATATATATATATATATATATATATTTGTTTCATTTCATACACATACATATGTATAATTTCAGCAATTAAAATATTTTAATTTTATAAAATCTTTTTGAAGTGCGTTGTTTTTCCATTTCGTCAGTGAAATAACTTAGGTGTAGGGTGAGTGTAAAGAAACACCGTATTTAAAGTTGTACATATCTTGATTAATTATTGGTTGATTTTCATAAAGCAGTATAAGAGCAGTATAATAGTATAAGTACAGGACAATGTTAAAATTCTGCCTTAGGCACATTTTCTTGCACTCTTGATGTTGAAGCACGACCGCTTCTGTGAGTATCTACCACAGATCCCGTACACATCAGGTTGGAATGACAATTTCTGGTGGTTTTGGCTTCTATCGAAATAAGAGGTCCACGAACCCTGCGCTACGATCTCTGCAATTCTACCAGTGACTGCCACACTTCATAACGGGATGCCAACGGTGTACGCTCTTGAAGTGTCAAGCGTTGTGCCATTCTGCCCTACATTTGTCGCTCGGAAATAAAAACAGTAAAATTTACCTTTCTAGAAATCACAGTATATTTTGTTACATGAAATTTGGTGATATTACTAAGTAATTTTCTGTAAGAAGTTTCTTTCCATCCACCCCATATATATATATATATATATATATATATATATAAAATCTCACTCTCCCTACAACACACACTAGTAATAACAGACCTGCCTAACCCTTTTACACCTATCAAAAATTTAAGTTTATTTTCATAAAAAGTTCCGCACATTGAGGAATCAGACAGAGATCGGGTTTTTGCTAACAATACGATTTCCACCAGTAAATACACCATCTACAAAAACACATCTCTATGAATAATTCTCATTTCTATGTTTATTCCTCGGTCCGTTGATGAAGGACACAGGCGTGTCCGAAAATTCCGAACTTAAAACCTTTCTCCCCGTGCTTCATTTCTGTTATATGGTTAATAATTAATAAATGTTTATCGTACTGATTATATAGATACCCTTTCGTCTGTCCTTATTTTGTTAAATCATATATATATATATATATATATATATATATATAAGAGAGAGATAGAATAGCAAGCCAACGAAGTTATGCTGAAGTACAAATATGCGAATCCGCAGATGACTATATTGACACGCAGTCTTATCAAGGAATACCAGTTCGGCATCTGTATCACAGCCAAATATGTGCGATATGGTGACAGGTTTTGGTAAAAACATCACAGAATCTTACAGATGGTACCCAGTTAGAAAAACCTTTAGGTCTAGTAACCCAGTCTACTCAGACATTCTCTGATTGAGGGGCGTTCTCCAAATGTTCCTTTATTTTAGCTCTGTTCTTAATTTCACGGCCACTAATCGACTAGTTAGGGGAATCGATTATGAATTTTTAAATTAAATGATGTGCAAATTTCGTTTCTGCAATTTTGTTAAAAAGGTTCGCTGACATGCGAGTGTAATCTCCGCGATGAGGCATGGGATAAACGAACATTGAATTTTATTTGCTATTTTTAATGTTTCTTGATGGTAGAAAGACTGCTTGCCTAAAAGCCGTTATCTTCCTGAAATGAATTCATCAACATTTTTATTTATTTTTACACTATTTACATTGTTCGGATTGCTGTTTTCCTCTTCGTCATATTCATGATGTTTCGGCTACTGTACGCTCCGGCCTTCTTCAGGTGATATACGTTGGATTTTCGAACCGCGATCTTTTAGTCCGCTGTGGTAGATTGTTCTAATCCCACATGCCATGGCTTTGCTGGGTGTCTCATTTTCAGTAACTTCTTTTAAGTAACTCAACTCTCTTCTAAATTTTTCGTTCTCCTCTACTGTGGCCAGGTATTGAACTCAGAACTCTTTGGGTCAAGTCACAAATTACTTCAACGAACGCAGATATGACATTTTAGAAATAGAATTTTTTGTAATTTTCCGATAATTTATTTATGTCCGAAATTCTATTTAACTTCTAAATAAATGGGTAGTAATTTCCGAATTTTGTTTTACAGCTTCCTGTACCTTGTAGCTCTTAATTAGTTTTGTGTTTGTGCTATAGGAAGCAAGGTGAAGTAATGGATAGCGGCTCGGATTGAGGAATCGGCGAGCCGAGTTCGAATTCCATTTGAATCTATTACATTCACTTACGTGCTAATACTATTGGGAAAGTTATGAATCCTCTTCTTTTCCCCTCAGCTATTGGTAAATAGTAGGACAGACTGGTCTACTGCAGAAAGAAATGGCAACCTACTGCGAGAAAAAAATCTGCCTCGTCAGTCATGTATCGAAAGATACATGATCTCCTAAGCGCTTAACACGCATGGCACATAACTGCCTATTTGTGCTATTTTTCCCAAAACCCTATTCTATTATCCATTTACTGAAGCTCATCAAGTATGTTACGCACTACTTTCCTCTGTCTTGTGAGTATCAGATTTTCCAACCCTCCTTCCTCATTATGTGCCCCAGAAAGTTCAACTGTTTCTTCTGATGTTAAGTATAAGTTTACTTTTTTGTTTCCCTTATCTCTAACATCTCGTCGTTGCTCGCATGTTCGGTCCATGGTATCCTCAGCATCTTTCTGTAGAACCATATTTCTGCTGCTTCAAGTCTCATCATCATCTTTCAAGAGATTGTCCACCGTTCGCTTCCATACAAAAGGATTGATATCACGTAAATGCTTACGTCACGTTTTTATTATTTGATGGGGTGACACGGATAAACAAGTAACATAATATTGATTAACTCAAAATGTTCTTTTCTGTTGAGTGAATTTTGTTTTTCAACTTTAACGATGACATGAATTCCACGCTTTGTTTTATTAAAATGTTTTACTCGTTTTAACGCCATATTATTGATGGTTTCTTAGGAGAAAACTTATTACACGTCAGAGAGAATTAATACTATCCTTAGAATTTTATTTATTTTATTACTTTCTTCCTCAGCTGGAATTTTTTTTTCACGATGTCAGTTATTGATCCTTTCTTTTTTATGTTTTTAATTTTTTTTTTTTTTTTTTTTTACCCTCACTCAGTTTTTTTTCCTGTTTATTTTCTTTCAAATCATTTTTCCCAAACATCGCTGTTGATTTGCGCTGAGGAATCACAGATTTCCTCTATGATTTTTCATTGTGAACATGCTGAAGTTTTTATTTATTTTCTCTAGATTTTGCGAAATCTCCTACAAGTTTTATTTTCAAAAACATCCGTCCGATGATAATCTTTTCGGTTAAACAATAAGATCTTGTTTGCAATTTTTTTTGTTTTTGTTTTTGTTTATTTATTTATTTTTTTTTGTTTGTTTTTTGTTTTTGTTTATTCTTTTAGTTTTTGTTTGTTTTTGTTTTTTTTTTTTATTTCTCATCGAAATCGACTATTTTTCAAAAACGTCATTTTTCAAGTAATTTCATCTGCGACGAGGTTTACTGGTGTTTATACACGATGAGAAGCGCAATAAAAAGATAAAGATATCTGGTTTGATGTTCCAGCGATGTATCACAAGATTGTCGATAAACCCCAAAAAGTCTGTCATGTTATTTGTCCTGACCTGGCATCTCGACTTCAGTCACTTTGCCACTTTCATATTTTTATGGAAGTTGTTCTAATGTGTTCTTCTCCTTGGTATATCAACCGTATGAATTTAAGCGTACAACTAGATTGGCTGTGAGGTCTCAGCTTTTTACTATTGAAATTCTCCTCACTCCCATTAATTCTCTTTACGTCTTAGTGGCGTTATCACCTTGCTTGGGGTGAAATGATTAAAAAAAAAAAAAGACCAGAGTATTAATGAGAGATTTTTTGAATGAGTTTTCGCCAATTTCATTTTAGGTATTGCGAGTCGTTAGCCCCAAACGACACCTCCTCCTTTTACAATGAAATATATATATATATATATATATATATATATATATATATATATATATATATATATATATATATATATATATATATCCATTATAAAGGCTTAGAAGTATAGATAAGGAGACACACGAGCAGATGCGTATATATATTTTCTATACAGTCTCGCATACACGTGTGTGTGTTTCCATCGAAGAAAGTTGAAAATAGATTAGTTCAACAAAATAAGCAAATATACACAAAAATTATACGAGAAACTCTTGTGTACACATCTCGTTTGAACTCTGTCTAAATCTCGTTTGAACGAGGATTCAATAAAGCATGAAAGAGATGTGATAAGAACGACTTTCTCAGCTGTCTGTAGCATTAGGACTTGTAGAATGTTGGAGAGTTAAAAGAAACTAGTATGGAATAGTAATACTAGTGTGAAAATTATAGTAGACCTCGGTCGAAAGATAGATGGGTAGAGATTAAAGAAGAAAAATAAAAACAAATCTGAACCTCAGATAGTCAAGAACGAATAGATAGAGATAGATTCAAGCTGGTGCTTAGAAGGGTTTTTTTTCATCCATTTGTTACAATCTATCAAACATTGGAAACTCTTTGATTGGACTCAGGCTTTGATAGATACAAAGATTTGAACAAGCTTTGGTAGACATATTTGAACGGGCTTGAACAGATGTAAAGATTTGAGAACGGGCTTGGAAAGATGGAAAGATAATGTTTATTTAAGTTTAAAACGCACGAAACTTAATTAACCAATGAAAATCAAACAACACAAAAGTGAAAATACCAGAATTTCTTTCTTTTTTCTCTTTATATCTCATTCTCTGATGATGCTTTAATAAAAGTGGAATATTTCAGATGAGTAAACGTTTCTTATTTCTTCTTCATCTTATATATATATATATATATATATATATTAGGTTGGTGCAAAAATAATTTCGTTTTCTCACGTAGTAACATATGTTAGAAAACGAAATTATTTTTGCACCAACCTAATATATAATAGGCGCGTGGCCGAGTGGTTAGGAGGTTCGTTTTTGTCAGTCTGGGGGTGAGGCTGATCCTAGCGTGCGTCAACTTTGGAAAGTGCCTAAAAACCATTACACGGGTTGACCTAAGGCTTGTGAGTGATATTGGGTAGCACGAAGTCACAAGACATCGTGACCGAGGGTTTGAGCGTGCTGGCGTTTTTTAGATTGTTGATCATGTTAGATAACACGCTCTTTCCCAGAAACTGTAAGTAAGGTCTGCTCAGCTTATTATAAACCGCGTGTTGGCCCTGTAGGTGTTGAACAAACACAAATGCGTGTTTTTTATTATTATTATTATTATTATTATTATTATTATTATTATTATTATTATTATTATTATGGTGCAAAAATAATGACGTAATAATGTCGTTTTTGACGTTAAAAAATACGTCAAAAAACGACATTATTACGTCATTATTTTTGCACCAACCTAATATTATTATTATTATTATATATTGTTGTTTATATTGCTAAATCTCATGGGTTGAATTAGTTTTTCGTTTTGCACCTTTCCAGAATTAGAACACTTGTATATTGCAGATTGAAAAACAGGTAGCTGAACCATATTCACGTCATTAGCAACTGCACTTCTATTTAAATGTCCTGAATATTCATATTAATCTGTGAATTAATGGTTTTTCTTGTCATTAAACTTAGGTTGAAAAGCAATGTTTTTTGTTTGTTTGTTTTTTTGTTTTTTGGTGGGGGGTTGTTAAATCCATGACCAATTGATTTGTAGATTAGGAAACAGACATTAAGGTAAAGAAATAAGGAGACGGGCCGAAATGAATAAGTAGATAGGAACAAAGACAGGTTCATATGAACATAGGTAGGGGCAAATGTATATAGATAGGTAGACGGATAGTAAGAAACGGAGATTCATATATTGTGTGAAACGGCAGTTTTCATATGTGGATTCATACAAAATAAGTTTTTAATTGTATATTCTCTCTCTGTCCCTTGTCATGAAACAAGAATGTGTCTCTCCAACGCGATGCAACATCTTCAAGCAACGAGACAGTGCGTTTTTGACATCAAGTTAACAAATATAATAATAATAATAATAATAACAAACCTAAGCTGCGGAAATCGAAATAGCCGTTTCCTTTTGATATCGACAAGCTGTCTCGTTAATTTGCCTACCACCTTCAACCGGCACAGGAATTATTTTAACGTCTAGTGCGTCTAAGTTGTCCTCGTCTAAATACTGAAATACCATCGATATTGCCGTCTTTCGAAAGAACTAAAGAGAAATGGAACGGAGAAAGAAGTGGAGAGAAACAAAATAGAAAAACAGATTTACATAAAAAGAATCGAAAATTAAATGAAAAAGAATAGCAAAAGAGGTTTCATTAATATTTGTCAACTAGGAAGACAACACAGGAAATGTATGCGAACAGACACATATCTCCGCAAAAATGTATATATATAGACACCCAAACGAACACAGATAAAATATACATACTCACATCTGTGTATAATTTGATAAACTCTCTCATCGACTGAAGATTAGATAAGTCGAAAGATTCTGATAACATACGTCAAAATACAAAGAAAAACTTGATCGTGCGATTAATGTTGAATGTGGTGGGTTTTCCAAGCATGGCTTAGATGTGCCATAAGGCTGAAAGTATGTGATACCCAGTTCGAGGCTCGAACTCCATATTCAGTCGTCATTGATGTAGCGAGACGAGCTTGCTATCATTACACCACGTGGAAATGCCCATGACAGACGGCTATGTGTGTGTGTGACTGATATTGCGAAATAGTGCCGTGGTTACTGTCTCCCGTTTGAAGATCCGTCATTCTTCTTCTAAAAGTTCTTCGAAATACAGCTTTGTGTCGCTACGTCTAAAAAATGCACAATGGAATAGAAGAAAAAAAAACTACTTTTGTGCAATAGCCGCTGAAAAGAAATTAGAATTTTCAAAGCCCTCGCTTTATAAATTGTCAGACTTTTGCGTCATGTAATTATGCAGATTGGGTGCCATGTCCCACCCCTCGTTTTTTTAAATGACTTTGCCTTCCAGGACATAAATGATCATGGCTCTCTCCAACTTTCCATTCTCTATAACTGTAACTAATGCCTGCCTCTTTACCACCTCTGTTCTACCATCCGTTTACACAAACTCGTTTAGTCGGTTACTTGATTATTCCCTCTGTAACTTACCTTCAGTATGTCATGTGAGTGTTAATTTCTCCAAGCTCTCTTTCCTTATGATGCGACCCAGAAATTTCAACTGTCTTTTTTCTGATGTGTGTCCTTTTCGTTTCCATTTTCCTTAAAACTTTGTTGATCACATGTTCATTATAAGGTATTCTCAGAATCCTTATCTAGAGGGACATCTCAGTTGCCTGAGGCCCTCCTCTATATCTGAGGAGATTGTGCTTCTATTTTTTCGACATATATATATATATATATATGTATCTGAGAGGGATAAAGACATAGAGAGTGTGTACATTTTGTTATATTGGAGCATACTTATTATTCTTAACAATCTTAATGTGAAATTCTTTTTCTTTTTTGCCTAACAAAGTCGGAAGATGCCTACACATGCAAGCACGTGCCTCTGCACCTTACCCTACAGGAAGATTTAAATATCGATCGAATTCATATTATTTGATGACCTTAATCTTGCTCCGTTCTCCAGGCATTGCTATCGATGAAGACTAAGCGTAATCGAAGAAATGTTTGAGGTACCTGGGATCCATTTCCAAGACCGTATCTCTCGATAGCAATCAAGATATTCTCTCTGACTTGCTCTAAGAGTAGTATTTAAATCCGCATTCTGTGTGGGTCGGTAGTTATATATTAGTTGTTCTATACTTGGGCAGATACGCACAAGCTGCTGCTCTGACAGCGTTCCTTTCTCGTTGATACATCGGAAATACCACGTATCTGCTTTCGTAGATCTTTAGTCACGGACATTCAATTGGTGTCCTTTGCTCATGAATGGAAGATAAGATGAGTCGACCTTTCGAGTTCGGAATGATAAGAAACAAATTCTGTTTTGAACGCAAAATGTCTGACGATAGAAATGCCCATTCGGTCTCTGGAAGAACCCGAGTTCAGAAGCACTAAACAATCAGATACTATAATTGGGAAACATATCTAATATTTTTATTATCATAAAAAAGAATAGTTGCCTGTACATATCTGATAGACGATCCTGTGCGTAACTAAAGACATTTTAATAAACGTTGCTAGTTTGAGATTAAGCAAACCATGCATTTTCTTTTTACAGTCTTTCGCTTCCTGTCTCGCCCTATCTGTTAGATTTATAAAATTACTATGAACCTACCGATGTTGGTAAAATATTGAGCACATGCTTTTTATATATAATACACTGTATAAATTTCTGCTTATACAGTATTTTTTATTATAAATATTTACAGTAACAGTGGCGCGATATTTTTTCTTGTAAATAAACACATATGGCAGAGAATTTAGTATTGTTTATTTTATTTTCATTTTCTAATGTATTCAATAAATAAATTTTCAATAGATTTATCGGACACTCTGATTCTGATAATAGGTGTTACACAAGACTCAAAGTCGGTCAAGAGATAAGTCACTTAAAAATTTATTAATTTATTGCATATTGTCGCTAATACGTGTCTGTTGAACATTTTCTTGTGAAAGGGTTTCGCTAGCTTCAAAGATAGTAATGGAGATCAACTATGCAGATTGAAGCCGCTTGTCACAGATAGAAATTGAATTCTGTCGTGCATGTACACTAAGTAATAACGTTCTTGCTCGATTCCGTTGTTTAAAGTAGTGCTTGGAAGGAAAGTGTCTAGAGTGTGGTCGTCTCATCTTACCACATAGTTTCCAGCATTGATCGTGACTTATGCAGCAGTTTCTTTAGCAAAGTACAACATTCTACAGGTCCAACAGCCACCATATTCTTGTGACATTTTCTTCTTCAAAAATCAAATCCTACTTGAGAGGAACAAGATTTCAAGAATCAACGCAATGGAATGCGACGAGGCAACTACTCTCTCTTCTAAAAAAGGAGTTCCCAGAATGCTTCTACCATTTATAATAATAAAGTGTGTTGCTTCAGAAGGGCACTAGTTCAAAGAAGATTAAATGCCGGATTTATATATGTTGTAGTTTTATTCTTATAGAACTAGTTCATATATATATATATATATATAGCCATGAATTCTAATAAAGATACTGCCTCAAAAGTAAACTAAAATATTGTCAAGTTATTGATGGATAAAAAAGCAATGTTGAACAGGTCTTACAGAGTAAATAAACAAATTGAAAACTGTCAAAAATGAGAAAAATTGATATCACAGAAAGAGATTTGAGAAGATTTAAAAGCGGCAATAAGCAAGCAAAAAGGATTGATCATATAGAAAAAGTTTTTTTTTTTTTTTTTTTTTTTTTTTTTTTTTTTGGTAGTTCAGACTAGAACAGAGAAAATATACTAGGTTGGTGCAAAAATAATGACGTTTTTGACGTATTTTTTAACGTCAAAAAACGACATTATTACGTCATTATTTTTGCACCAACCTAATATATAATAGTAATAACATTGCCTAAAGATACAAAATCAACCGAACTATTTCAGTAAATAGAAAAAACTGTACACTCAATACAAGGCTCAAGACCCACTCAAGGTAGGGATATACTGAATGAGGTTTGCGATATAAATGTAAGGGGAATAAGTGAATATGATGAGATTACGAGGACAGAGATTCACCAATGACTAAAGGAGGTTGAGAATGTAATCTTTAGGAAAACATCTACGCGGTATTCTCTTCCACAAATTAACAGTTCTTGTAAAAAGAAAAAGCCTTCTGGGTGAAACTTCCTCCTAACAATTAGAATACGGAAGAAATTATGGTATTTTCATTTTGCGGACGTAGAATGCCACTCTCCCGCTGTAAAGGTCTGAATTTGCAGAATTAAAGAAAGGAGTTGATCTGAACATTTGCCATGCAAATACATTGTTGATGGAAATTTCTTTTTAAAAAATGCATGGCTTTAGTTCACTGTTGTTGCTCTTTCAAGTACAGTGTAACCCGGATATAAGAGAAACCCGTATATAAGAGATTTTCTCTGGTCCCAAATTAGAGCCATACTTACCTAAACAAAATAGACCAAACCCGGGTATAAGAGACGACATCTCCGGTCCCGACAACTCTCTTATATCCGGGTTACACTGTACTTATGGGTGGGTTGGTCATCCCTAACCTTTTATTTAGAGTCGTGTGGAACCTCAACATTTTGACTACGTCATAAATTTCTCTTTGTGTTACATACGTTATTTATTTCTAAGCCATTCATGTGACGCGGTTTTTGTCATCTGGTACAGTTTTTGTGCGTGATTCTGTAGCACAAGCATTTCCAGAAGGATGGCCGCAGTCTTCAATCTCTCTAAACCATGTTTAACCACCGTCCTGGGTATGACGATAAAGTACATCCGAGTCCTGGGTAAGACGATAAATTACATCCAGCAGCAAGACCGTGAGGAGCGTAAAACCACCTCTTAATTGCTGGTCTTCCCGGGTCCACCCTGACCCGGGGTGGTAGCACCTGTTGGGGTCCCTGATATGGGTAATTAGTTAACCCCGAAACTGAGGTAAAAAGCATTATGAAAGTGTAAAACTAGGTTTTAATAACAGAAATACTTTGTAAAAAAATTATTACCACAAATAAATTATTTGAAGAAAAAATATTACCAGCAATACATTTTTTTCAAATTATATTACCAGCTAAATATTTTTGAGGAAAAAAATATTAAAATAGATTTTTGACAAAACAAAAATATTACCAGGAAAAAAGAACAGTCGGCATTAAATGACCCATTGAGGTTGATGTGCCGTAAAACAAACCAAATATGTTTAACCATTATTCTGAGAAAGTGTTTTTCTACAGCTGACAGGCTCTCGAGAAAGGCATAAAACCATCTATTCCCTGTATTAATGAGGGCTTCTTTTCGAATTTTTTCGTCAGCAATTTGATTGTATCATTATTTTTGCTTCGACTTAGATGTGCTGTGCATTTTACTTACTGTTAAAAATAATGTCCTATACGTTATCTGGCGCATTAATTCTGGCTTCAGACCAAAAGGTTCGAAGAAGGATTGTCCTCGGCAAGACCTACTAGGGAGAGTTGATGCAGTATAAAGCGTAAAACTACTAAAATCTCTGAGAATGCTGAAACCCTTCTTCCTGGAGATGTGATTACTACCAAATTCCTTTGTTGCGAGGATGCGTAATGCCAATTCATATTATTCTCTGCCGTTTTTTTTTTTTTTCTTTTTTTTTGTTTTTTTTTAATTTTTACTGTTTTCCTTGTGTTTATTGCCCACAACATCATCATTATTCTTGATGATATCACAACTGGTCGATTTTATCAGTATTATTATTATTACTATTATTATTATTATTATTATTATTATTATTATTATTATTATTATTATTTTAAAGAAGTTTTATTAATTTATCGTAGACTTTCCCGAAATACATCATTGCTTCGATTAGAACTTATTGCTTTTCGTTTCGTTGCTTTTCTATCCGAACTCTTAATCAATCAGGGGAGGGTTAGACTTTGGAAGATGGTTGCCATGGAAACGGCAGTAGTATGCCTGATCATCAGTCACTTCTTTTCACATACACACAAACACACACAATGTTTCTCGGCTGGGAATAGAAAACTTGATGAATTATCAACAGAGGAGATTCGTTTTATAGATATATGTATCATCATTACGAGGCAACAGACCTAATTACATAGAAGAAAATATATCTAACATCTTTGCTTTTGTGTGTATGGACATAAATACACAAACACACACACACACATCTCCTCAGCAACAACAAATATTTACAGAAACAGACACATATACACACAACAACAAATATATACAGATATTTGAAATCACACACGCACACCTATATATATATATATATATGTATATATATATATATATGTATATATATATATGTATATATATATATATATATATATATATGATGGGTGTGTGTGTACATACAGACACACACTTATCAACATTACATATATATACTCAAACATTTTAGATAGTGAAAACTAGAGACACACACATATATATATTACCATCCACATGTATATTCATGCTATATATATATATATATATATATATATATATATGATGACCAAATGCGTATTTCCATGTTGATGTTTAAATTTACGGATATATATGTATATATATATATATATATATATATATATATAAAAAAACAATGTATACACATTTATTAAATCCATAGTTATGTACATACATACATATATTTTTAAATACATTTATAAGGTGTGTTTAGACAGCAAAAATTCATTTAAACAAGTCTCGTTAAATTCAACCGACAAGGTCTTTCTTTATTTTTCATTTATCTTTTTATGTTTTTTTTTTCTTTTGATTGCATTTTTTCCAATTTCCGAATAAAATGTTTTACATCCAAATCAAAATTGTGATTAAACTGTTCGAAGTTTATGAAAAACAGAACAAACCATGAACTTTGCGCAGTTTATTCAAATTTTGATTTGCCTGTAAAACATCTTACAGGAATACTGGGAAAAATATTTATATATAAGAACATACAGTACTTGTTGGTTTAATTTAACGAAAGTTTTTTAAATACAAATATATATACTGGCGAACACATATCTATCAGTAACTTGTATCAGGTTTTAAACAGATATATTAGCCAATGGAAATATTTTACACAGATATATTGTTAATGGCAATATTAACTGTTTCCTTATAAGGAAACTTTAGTCATTCATTGACCGAGCAGCCAGTGTTGTTTTCAGTTGAAATTTAAAGCATCTTTCTGTTAAAATAAATTTAGATATTCCTAGATCGGCTGCTAAAAAAGCTGGTTCACTGTATCGGGCGAGACAATTGTTCTCTTTGGGATCTCTCTTGCATTTCTATAAATTTACCATTTGTCTATGCTTAGAATATTGCTGCCATATATGGTCCGCTGATACTGCTATATACCTGGAGCTCCTTGATAAGACCCAAAGAAGAATCAGCAATATTATTGGTCTTGATCTGGTGGCTTGGTTTCAGTCACTTCTCCCACCACCGTAAGGTTGCCTCTCTGTGCAATTTTTTATAAATATTAGGTTGGTGCAAAAATAATGACGTAATAATATCGTTTTTTAACGTTAAAAAATACGTCAAAAAACGACATCATTACGTCATTATTTTTGCGCCAACCTAATACTTTCATGCTAATTGTGCGTATGAGCTCTTCGCTATGGTACCGAAACTTTGAGAATAAGCGCAATACTAGACTGACCGCAAGATCTTATCAATTTACAGATCAGCTAGCTAGATGTAGTTCTACGCTGACAGTTTCATTTCTTGCACTTATCACTTGTGGAACTCCCTTTCGGCCTTAAGCTTTGCAGAAAACTTTAATCTGCAAAAATTTAAATGTAATGTCAATCGCTATCTACTGTCCTCCTGATTGCTGTTTTATCTTTCTCCTCTTTACTAATATTTTTGTTTCTAATTCCTCCACACCCTGTAATACCTTGCGTGCTAGTAGCTGTACTGCCTTGCTTGGGGCAATACCGATTATAAAAAAAAAAAGGTTTCCCAAGTCCAGTAACTGTTATCGCTCTTTCCAGTAATGATAGCGGATTCCTTTCTCAATTTTTGCTTGGAGTGGAGTGGAACGTCAACAACTCTGAATATGCCATTAGTTTCTCCTTAAGATACATGTGCGAAACATTTTAATTGTAGCCCTCAAGTGATGCCGCTTCTGTTATTTGGGATGTTTCTTTGCTAGGGATTCTGTCGCGCCAGTCTACAAGGTCCAAGATAGGATGATCTTCGCTAAGAGCTGTTTGTCTCCGTTCGCACGAAGGAATGCTCTCAGCTTTTTCTTTGCTTTAACGGAAGGGGAAATGCTAAAAGAACCATTAATGGTGGCCTCCCCCCTCTCGTTGGTGCTTCAACAGTCTATCCCCTTACGGATGATATTTACACGCCTTAGGGAAACTCCGATGACAGAAAAATGGATTCCAAGAGGACATCGAAAAAAGGACATCGGTAATAATCTTAAAACATTTGCTTCCACACACGCGCATATATATATATATATATATATATATATATATATATATATATATATATAGAGAGAGAGAGAGAGATACACCTAGTGAGCCAGACAAACCTACCTAGGTAGGTTTGTCTGGCTCACTAGGTGTATCTAGGTCTGCTCTACGATTGTATTGAGCTCTTTTGTTAGTTGTCTACTCGTATCGGGTTTTTTTCTTTGGGCTTCAGACCTGCATCTGTGCGATTTGTTCGACAGTAGTTCATGTTTGTAGCTCTTTCTTTTTTTAAAACCTTTTTTCCCCCCCGAGATTGATTTGATTATTTGCAAATCAAAAATTCGAGGGTTTTTCGAAACGAGTCTAGTTATATATATATATATATAAGTGAACTCAGAAGCGACAGCTTGTTTCATCCTAGACGCAAACGTCAGGCCGCTATATATATATATATATATATATATATATATATATGACAGCAGTCCCTCTCTAATACAGGTTTGGTTAAAATGATCTGACAAGCTACTTATGTTGACTTCTTGTGTACGGAAGTTTATCGTTGGTTCCGTGTGCTTTTAACTAATTTATGAGTCTTTTGTAAGGATTCTGGAAAGGTTTTGCCATTGAAAACCGAGTGTAGGCGTATGAGACGTATTTTTTACACACACCCATATATATATATATATATATATATATATATATATATATAAATATAAATATAATGTAAATAAAAAAAATTTGAAATCGTTACACAAATGCTTACGTGTTTAAATAATACGATTGTATTACTTCAGGTGATGTTAAGTGCTACTTACGATCGCCTGAAGAAATAAAATCATAATATTGAAGCATGAAAGTTTTTTTGTAGCGATTTCAAAATGTTTTTATTATAATACCTTATAATAAAAATATAATATACATATATTGCTCTACTTTGTATTGAGCGCACTTTTTTTTAAAGTAAATGCTACGACCAGTGCATTTTTACTCCATCTGTTCTTTCTCTCATTTGCATTTCAGTTGAGCTCTCTGGGAAGAAGTGTGGGTTTGTAAACAGGGACTATTACGATTAATAATGCAAGACACTTCGGTAAACCAAATCGAGTTCTCTCAGTCACTCTGTGTATATCTAAAAATAAATAGGCTTAAATTCACCATTCTTGCCGTGCACCAACGGCTTAGTAGTAGAATCCCCGACTGACGCCAATTCAATCGGGTTTCGATCATAACTAGAGGGAACCGGACGTCTAGCCATACTGATGAGCTGTGATACAGCTAAACAATCTATCTGCGGATGACTATATACATACACACACACACACACACACATATATATATATATATATATATATATATATATATATATATATATATATATATAATAGAATAAATCAGCAATATTAATGCGATTAATGGTGAAATCACTTCGCTAGTAGAAACATAATTTATGCATTAAAATACTGTTAATCCATTGAATGATGTGATCCTCATTTATAAAACTGTTGTCAGATGTTTCTAGTGTATATTTTTTAAGTTAAGCAAGTACTTTCGAAGATCCATGTCTCCATCGTCAGGCTGTAATTTTTTTCCTTTAAAGTTAAAACTTGAAAACGAAATAATTGTTTGTAGACCGAAAGATGTCTTTTTAAGAATGTGCCATTTATTACGGTTGTACAGTCTCGGACTACGAGTCGCAACGCTTAAGTTCAAAATTTCAAGTGAGAATTTTTATATGAATTTTGTGATATTGTAAATCCACGAATTCTTTTTTTACAAGTGTTTTCCAGTTAACATGAACTAAGTATATAGTTCAATTAATATGTCTTCGTAGTTTTTTTCTCAGAAATTTTATACTGCGGGATCAATTGTTTTTTATAAACATATAATATTAGGCCGCATATATTATATATATATATATATATATATATATATATATATATATATATATATATATATAATAACCGTTTCCGCCTACCCAGTAGTCGTTAGGATAATACAACAGAGCTGGCTACATATAATGAATTATTGACCCGCATGTATATAGTCAAGGCAAAAAAAAAACACACATGGCCTGAAGTTTGCGTTCAAGCTTTGAGACAAACTGTTGCTGTCTGGTGTTGATCTCACTGTTCATTTATCTATCTATCTATCTATCTATCTCTCTCTCTCTCTCTCTCTATATATATATATATATATATATATATATATATATATATATATATATCAATAACACCTACCAAAATAAATTACTTTAATTCAACATCTTCTAAGGCGAACAAAACTTTTGTCATGAAAGCGCTCAGTAAGGAACGCGAATGACAATAATCAATAAATTTTGAAAAGGTTCCATTGACATTCGACAAATTTCGAAGTTTCTCGTTCACGCTGCATCACTCATCAGGGTCAGATAAATGGGTCGAAAGATAAATCAATTAAACCTTATAGGCTGTCTACCACGAATTCCATAAACTTGTATGTGTAATTTCAGCTATAACTAAAAGTATATCTGTATACAGAGAATAAGTATAAGGATAAAAAAAATCCTTACTTTTGCCTTCCTAACTTCTTTTCCTTTTGTCTTTATATACGATGGTCGACTGGAAAGTTTATAGACTGACCAAAATATAAATGTAAGTACACAATAGTTGGCAAACTGTATTTTGGTACACTTGCGTGTCCTTTAGTCTTTCAGATCTATGGTTAGTTAAATCTGAAATTTTACCCACACAAACATTATATATATATATATATATATATATATATACACACACACTCACCTAGTGAGCCAGACAAACCTACCTAGGTTTCACCTAAACGGTTCGTCAGGGAAAGTAGGTTTGTCTGGCTCACTAGGTGTATCTAGGTCTGATCTACGGTTGTATTGAGCTCTTTTGTTAGTTGTTTACTCGTATCGGGGTTTTTTCTTTGGGCTTCAGACCTGCATCTGTGCGATTTTTTTCGGCAGAAGTTCATTTTTGTAGCTCTTTCTTTTTTTAAAACCTTTTTTCCTTCGAGATTGATTTGATTATTGGCAAATCAAGAATTCGAGGGTTTTTCGAAACGAGTCTAGTTATCTATATTTGTGTATATATATATATATATATATATATATATATATATATATGAAATAGAATTTTAAGGTATGCTATAATTTTGAGATAAATTGGTCAATAACAGAGATAAAGCGTATGTAAATATAAAAGTGGGCATTGAAATCAACACTCAGAAGCGACAGTCTGTTCCATACTAAACGCAATTGTCAAACTATATACATATAGATAGATAGATATTATAACAAAAACGTTAAAAATCGCCGTACAATGCCAGTTACGTTTCAACATTACAAATGTGTTTCCTCGGTCGATGGTAAACTACTGACGAGTGAACGATTATTTTCATTTCAAAGCAGAATACTTGCCTTTTTTTTTTTTTTTTTTTTTTTTTTCGAAAAAAACACAATTAAAAATTGGCTTGTGAGCTTCACCGTGATTAACCAGTCGAATGTGACCTACCCTAAATTCAAACTCACCGAATTTTTTTTTTTTTTTTTTTTTTTGATATGTTATGACACGAATTTGTCAGCATATATAACCTAGACAATTTCATTATGGACAGATTTCGTATCTGTGCATAATGAAATTGTCTAGGATTACATTATTTGATAAGATGTGTAGAATTATTTGCAGAAAATTTACTATATATTCTGCAAATAATTTTACACACACAAACAACTTAGGATGCGGATGCAAGTCAAGTCGCGTAAAAGATATTTATTTACATGTCACCATTTCGCGAAGATGTCAGAATGTTTGTTATTCTTTCTGTCTTGTTTACCAAACTCTGGGTTTTCCAGCTTGTCTTGTAGGCACGGCATAAGTGCGCGCCCCTGTCATCAGGCTCCACTTGATTGCCGGATCACTCGCACCTCGATTCCTCAGCTCATATATATCGGTGCAGTCTCTTCTCAGCAATCTCCTATATTAAATAAAGACTCCTGATTTCAATGCCAACCCTTTCCGAAACACCTCTGCTGCTCACCGTTGCCTGGTTAACCAGAGCAGGTGACAACCACTTTCATCTAGAGGGCAACTGCCTCCGTTCTCTCAATTAAAAGAAGGGTTAGGACCGGTATCAATCGCAGAAAACCACCTTATGATTCTGTTCTTTGATATGTCGAATGGCGACATCCACACAGCAGCAACTCGGCTCCAGGTAGCTTCTGCTTAACAGCGTGTGTAACCTGCTCGTTGGTGGGAAATACAGATAATGCTATATTGGCGGACACATTTTGAATTTTATTTGCTGTGTCCTGGTGTATTTTACTAAATCTTTGTTCTGCTGGTTTGGTATCGATCATGTTTTCTCTATCAACAATGAGATTTATAACCTGTTTATTAAATTTCATGTAAAGTAGTACTTCTCTTTCTTAAAAGGGTTATTAGTATTTAAGTGAATAAGTTATTTATTAATCCACCCACGAGGATTAAATGTGGCACAAGGCCGGTTTAATGTGGGTAGCCCGCAGACTTGGCCAAAAATATGACCTTTGAACCTAGACAGGTTCAGGTCCTGTCTACCTCCCCGAAGGAAACCTTGCCCTTCGGCAAAGCTTCCTCCGAGTTCCTCTCTGCATTAGAGAGTTCGACAGAAGCCAGCCCGGAAGCTCACAAAGCGCAGATACTACACTTTGATCCTAACCGGGCCGAACAGCTTCAACCTTGAGAAAGAGAGCTATTTATGGTGCCATGGAGCATCTCATTGTGCTAAAGTGGGATAGTCCATTACTTGGGCTGTGATTGGCTGCTGGTACATGAGTGGAGGTATTTCTATATAAATACCAGCTTGATTCATCAGTTAGTTTGAAGGGTTTGTATTGAGTTACAACCTGCTTTATTTTTGTCTGCCAGCTGGACGCTAACTGGGACCCTTACGCTGGTAAGTGCTGTTTATTGTATTGTTATTCTACAATAATAACAAGACAAAGCAATTAATCAACAGTTCAGAAATTTATTATTAAAATGATTCTGGTTAATAATAATAAAATGCGATGGTAAACAATAGTAAATTAATTACCAATACTGTTTGAACTGCAAGCCACCTACTTCAATACTTTGCTTTTTTATTATAAGTAACTGTATATATTATTGTCACTCTATATATTCGACTCTCCCGTATGAGGGTCAAGCAGTTCAGTTACTAGGAACCGACAGCCCAGACACCATCGCATATGATTTGATTATAGCGATGAAGGTTTCGTGCAGGACCATCCACACTTTTTGAAGTGCTGAATACAGAGACCTGGTGCACTACGTGCAACAAGGTCCCCAAACGACCCTCCGCAGGTTTTGAATTCAGAGTTGTCCTTCTCCTAGATCAGTTGCCATCCAAGGCTATAGAACCCAGTCTGTCCTGCTATTTACCTATAGCTGCAGGGAGAATAGAATCCATACCTTTCCCTAAGGGTATTAGCACGTAAGTGAATGTAATGGATTCGACTGGGATCCAAACTCGGCTCTCCGATTCCTCTATTCCGCGAACCATTACTCCACCGTGCCTCCTTCATAGTGACTTTATTGCCACAATATATATATATATAATTTAGTTGGATCGATGTGAGTTTGTGACCCTAGGTTTCACGCTATTTGCGATCGTCAGACAAAACAAGATTTGTCTTACGATCGCAAACAGCGTGAAAGCCAGGGTCACAAACTCACATCAATCCAAGTAAATATATTAGCTCTATCACTGATATTTAGCGCTTTTCAATAAATACCGCGCATATATAATATATAAATAATATAAAAAATTATATATATATATATATATATATATATATATATATATATAATTATTTATTTAAAAATATGATTCCAATACGCTACATAAGAGGTCTCATGTTTCAAAACAAGAACCGAAAACTTCAATATAATTATTTGAATTAAATTGAATTAAAGTAAGCTCTGTTCCATCTTCAAGCGAAATTTTTTTTTTGAATAACTTATTTCTGAAATTTACGTGTTTTAATAGTATATTAATAATTGAAATCAAAATTTCCATGGTGACACCCCGGGCGAATTGTTTAAATAGGTAGAGGTGTTGCGTGTTAATAGTTTGTATCAGTATAGAGTTTCTTTCATAGATGTCAAGACAGGGTAAGGTGGGGGTGTCTAAATTTAAAACGGAAAATGTTTTCGCCTAGTCTGGTTTACGTGTCTATGGAGATTTTTTGATTTTTTTATTTTATTTCTTTATGAAAGGGTTTTGTGTATATAAAACTGCCGTAACATTTGTTTTTTGACGACTTCATAAAGGGTTATCTTCTTTTGTAGGTTATTTAAACTATTTATTTGGGCTATGGATTATAAAAGTTATTTTATTGTATGTTTGTTTTTAAGCTAATTATTCAATGCATAAATTTGGTGTTGTCGGGAAAAAACCGTTAATTTATGTCTATTGTTTAATAGATTTTTATTATTTAGAAACTTAATAATGTGCAGTTTCTCATGGAGGCACAAAGGGCATGAGTCATCCCAAGTTTTACAAGTTCTAGTCCTGTTTATAATTTTCCATTTTACTTTAGGTGTTTTATTTATTTCCTTCAGATGCCAAAAATATTTAGATAGAGAAGTCTGATTTCTTTTATTTATATTGTTGAAAGAGCACGTATGCTGCCTCCATCTGGCTTTAAATTCATTCTTCGTGGACCCAATGTATATCACATTAGTATTAGGACTCTCAGTGGATGAGATAGTACATTGGCATACCACAGATTTGATGCAGCATTTATTTTCTAATGGGCAGTCTTCTGGGTTTCTACAATCACACAATTTTTCACTGTTATTGTCTGATTTAAGTGTATGGTTTTTTTTTTTGTACTATTCAGGCATGGGGGTTTGTTCAGGATTTTATTATTGTGTTTTTTTATTATACTTTCTAGATTTTCAGTGCAGCTGTAACTCAATTTTAGGGTGTTCTTATTAAATATATTACTAAGCCTACTATTGGTGGGGAAGTGTTTATCAATTAAAGCTAAAAATTTCTGTCCTAGTTTAATACTAACCATTTGGTTGAACGGAGGGGTATACCAAATGATTTTTCTTTTCCTGTTTTTTTTTTCTTCTTGCCAGTGCAATTGTTTCTATAGTTAATGTTTGCATTTTTGTAACCACTATTTTTTAGGGCAGCGTTATAGAAGCTATTGTGTTGTTGGAATATTTCTTTGTTAGCGGAGTTAATGCTAATTCTATTTTCTATTGATGAGGGTATATGTTTAATTATGGATGGAGGGTGGTTTGACTTCGGGTGTATATATAAGGGGTTGGTATTTGGTTTTCTATAAGGTTGGTATGTGTTGCTTGCTAAATCTAGAGTTACGTCGAGGAAGTTTACCCTTTTCAATTTAGTACAGACTGTTATCTTTTAAGTTTAGATTTTTAAATTCACTAAATATATTTTTTCTGATTTTCTCTATTTTAAAACTAATAGAACTCCTCACCACCATGAGCCCGTCATCTCTATACATATCGAAATTGATATTAAGGACATCGGACTACCTAACCAGTTCTTTCCTATTTTCTATATATTTTCACATATATACATACATACATACACACATTATATATATATATATATATATAGAGAGAGAGAGAGAGACATTTTTTATGTTTTTTTTTATAGATACAAATATTTAAGTAAATGATGTTTATAATAAACAGTATTAACAATATATAACAGCATATTTTCTAGGAAGATTCTTGGACATTCAGGCCGTTAAATGTTGTTAATGCTGTTTATTATAAACAGAGCATTTACTTAAATATTTATATCTATAAAAACGTTTAGGTATAAAAAATGTCTGAAATAATTGTCGGACTTCGTCCATTTCAAAATATATATATATATATATATATACACACACACACACACACACACACTACAGTTCAAATTTAGTCATATATATATGTGTATGTGTCTGTCTGTATTCTCATGCGTAGGTTATTATATACAGATGTGATAAAATACTTGTGAACAGATCACATACTTTCATCATCATCATGAGCATATGAACGCAATAAGCAAAATGTATTACATGAATTGATAACTAGTACACTGACAGGCAGAGAGAAGAGAATTCAAAACCAATGTTAACAAGATGTCTTTTACGACTATTTTTTACCATTGACCAAGAATCTCTTACACTCAAACCATAAAAGTAAGCAATCATGCACATGATCAACTGCACTCACATCTGCATACATGCGATAAGCGTGCGCCTCTCTTTCTCACTCCAGCGCAGACGCACTATAAAAGCATCCACGTGAACGTACAAATGTTCATCCAACCATCCACAGACTTCGATCAATGCACCTACAAGAAAGAAAGAACATTTCACACGTTGAATTAAGAGTTTGTCTTTGATTTCAACATTGGGGTATCCACTTCGCTGTCTAATGGACATTGAGGCATTTTGCTCACGAAAACACGGGCGCTGGGCCGAATACGAGAAAGCTGGAGAGCTAGTGTCGACGCTGGCGAGGAAGACTAGATTGGTTCTGTGGGGATAGTGGATGGGGGGGGTCGATACCGTCTATGATAGTCGTGGCAGCGGTGACGTCTGTACGACGTAAATGATAGCAGGATAAAATTCTGAATTCCGAAACAGAGCACTTATCGACGTTAACCGATCTCGAGAAACCAAGACAAAACATAAGACAAGTTTCTTTATGTCTCTCTCTCTCTCTCTCCCTCTCTTTCTTGCTCTCTCTCTCCCTCTCTCTTTCTTGCTCTCTCTCTCCCTCTCTCTTTCTCGCTCGCTCTCTCTCTCCCTCTCTCTTTCTCGCTCTCTCTCTCCCTCTTTCTCGCTCTCTCTCTCCCTCTCTCTTTCTCGCTCTCTCTCTCTCTCCCTCTCTCTCCCTCTCTCTTTCTCGCTCTCTCTCTCTCCCTCTCTCTTTCTCGCTCTCTCTCTCCCTCTCTCTTTCTCGCTCTCTCTCTCATTCTCGCTCTCTCTCTCTCTCCCTTTCTCTTTCTCGCTCCCTCTCTCTTTCTCGCTCTCTCTCTCCCTCTCTCTTTCTTTCTCTCTCTTTATTTTTCTCTCTCTTTATTTTTCTCTCTCTTTATTTTTCTCTCTCTTTATTTTTCTCTCTCTTTATTTTTCTCTCTCTCTCTATCTTTATTTTTTCTCTCTCTCTCTCTCTATCTTTATTTTTCTCTCTCTCTCTCTATCTTTATTTTTCTCTCTCTCTCTCTATCTTTATTTTTCTCTCTCTCTCTCTATCTTTATTTTTCTCTCTCTCTCTATCTTTATTTTTCTCTCTCTCTCTATCTTTATTTTTCTCTCTCTCTCTCTTTATTTTTCTCTCCGATTTTGTTCTTCTCTATGGTGCCTGTAATTCGCCCTCTCTCAAACAATTTAGTTATCCGTCTCTCTATCTCCCCGCCCCGCATTGTATTCTTTCATCCTCTTTCTCTATGCCTATAAATTACATCAAATTTTATTGTGCAAGGAATCGTTTTCACAATACAATTACTGTTAACCAAGCCAAGACTTGGCAGTGTTTAGAATATACTTTTTAATTGCTATTGTCCACCCATTACAAGACCCAAGAACCACTCAAGCTAGAGGCTTACTTTATTCTAAGGGTGAAAAAGGAGCAAGCAAGAAGTGAATATGTTGAGGATATAGCTAACGGTTGACTCGACACTTGAAGATACTAAGATTGTAGTGTTCGGGAAAGTATCCTCTTGGGAGTGTGTTCGACGAAGTAGTAGTTCTGATCAAGAAGCTCTCAGAGTAGAACTAATTTTTTTACCCGTTAAATACGAAGGGAATGAGGATCATCCGATCCTGTGTAAGTGGCATGACTGATCCTCGTTGTGAAGGATTTAACGGGTTGAAGTGAAGAATGTGGCTCGGTTGAAAATCAGACATGACAATAGCGATAAAGAGGCGAAAGCCAAGCAAAGACTCAACTTTGTTGTAGGATGGTAAATAATTCATCAATTATAAGGTAGTGTAAACGTTTTTGAACTCTGTCAATTCTGCTTACACAACACTCACTTTCCAGAAGATGGCTTTCAAGCGTAAACAAGCTGTCACCACTCAGTGTTAACCTCAGTCTCTCTCTCTCTCTATATATATATATATATATATATATATATATATATAATATGCATAATAAATTACCAACTTCGTAAAAATGAAAGAGATTCATATAAAATACAGAAACAAAAATACAGAACCTATAGTATAAACATTTCAACAGGAAATTTAGCTATGGTACCATATTCTTTCCTGGTGATAGTAAACTTGCATGAAACTGACAGTAACGTCTGTGTATATATATATATATATATATATATATATATATAGAGAGAGAGAGAGAGAGAGAATTGCTGTTAACCTTTTTGGTTATAATGTGGATTTTTAAGTATATATTATACTTTATTTTCTATATTTCCATTTGGAAAATGAAGTATAAAGTGTGTGTTTCTTCTTTCGGTAAATATTGGGGGCTGCAGATTCTTAGTGCTCTCAGAGAGAAACCTATAATAATTCCAGATTTAATTTTAGAAGAGTGGTTTGAGTAGAAAGTGATCACGTTATTTTTGTTTGTAGCCTTTCTGTAAACGTCAAGATTGATTTCGTCATTATTTCTATGTAACATGAAATCTAGGACGAGGATATTTTGATGTTTACAGATATATTTACCTAAAGAAGAAACATACATAGAAAACACATTAAAAAATCTACCTACACACACACACACACACACACATACATATATATATATATATATATATATATATATATATATATATATATATATATATAAGAAATAAATATTAAAACTATGAGTACAAACTTCGATATTTTAAACTATCTACCGTAAACATTTTAAAACATTTGTGCAGAATTCATAATTAATTTTATTAAAGTTTGGTCCCAATTTTTAATATAGATAGCTTCATGCTGACAAAATATATGCAATTTAAGTTACATGATCTAACAGCTTACCAGAATATATTTTTATAAAAAGGTAAATTGAAATAGCCAATGACAAATTACGTGCCCTCAACACACACACACACACACACACACGTCTGTATGTATGTATGTATGTATGTGTGTGTGTGTATATATATATATATATATAAGTTTTTCGTGGTACAGAATTTAATAATAGATAGAAAAAGACAATATTTAGAAGGCATTTTTTAAAAACAAAAGCTAAAATAAAAACGAACGTTTTCGTCCCAGGACTTATCAAGTTTTTTTATTTTTATTTTTATTAATTTTAATTAACGAATGTAATCGAATGGCGAAAAAAAAATTATGTATTATGTATTTCAAGAGACTAGAGTCCAATAATATTCAGACCTAGCAAGCATTCCTTCTGTTTACAAAGGGAAGGCTCACGAGATCTGATATACAAGGACTCTAGGACCTTGAGATGAAATGTGGAGTGACACCTAGATAAAATTATAAATCGGTCACCACTAAAATTTTCCACACATTTCCTTCTATTTATTAAATGTTCAGCAATAGCAGAACCAGAACTGTTAGTCACTTGCCTATTCCTGGAGGACGGATTCAAAATCCTCGGGAGTAAATGCTGTTTTATTCTCGAATCAAAACGTTGGGACGTCCTCCCTATGTAGTCGTGTCCACAACTACACTTGTATTAGTAAATCACTGAATTAATATGATGGGGAGGGAGAACGTCCTTACGAATATATATATATATATATAAATTCTTAAAAATGTTAGGTATTAAAACTAACAAATAATATAGGTAAAATTATATAACGTATATAATATTTAACTTCTGCTAATAAAGTGCTCAATATAAGTCTACAGCCTTAGTTCTTATTAAAATAGAAATAAAAATGTTCAGTACTTACCGAAGGTCAACATTATTGTCGAGAGTACCGATGTGTGATTAAAAATACGATAGTCTTCGATAATGTTCGATAAGTATTTTATGCGTCCCTATTTTTACTCATCCTTTGTGTTTATGGCCGTGTTCCTTCCTCTGTCAATTTATTTCCCCCCATCCTCTCTATCACTATTTCTGTTTCTCTATCTGGCTGTCTCTAGAAAATAGAAGAGAAACCAAGTAAGCGACTTGCATTGTATATCAGTAAGTAAATCAATTAATCCATTAAGCTTATTTCTTCAGCAACCATTTACAGAGACACGTTACCAAAGATGGCGTCAGTCGTTTTTGTCAATGAAGTCCTTTCTTTTTAGAATCACATGATTCTGTACCGATGATTGTCGACTGTGTTTTCTTTTAGTATATTCTTATAATTCTTCATGAAGCCCAATGAAACAAAAATGAAAAGAATCAAAACTGAAAAAGAAATTGTATGCAGATTTGTCTCCCCTTTTTTTTTCCACTGGATTAAGAAGGAAAAAAATCTAACTGAAATCCTTCAGGACTAAAAGATCTTGGATCCTCTTGAAAATACTCTACCTTCTGAATGACGCGAACATGATCACATTTTTCTTTTGCTTTGGCGATGGAGACAGGATTCTTTTTTTTTTAATATTTCTATTCACCCTTTCTGGCATTTATTCACAAATATATCTGAATTTCATGAGCATTATTTACATTATTCGGACTATTGTCCTCATCTTTGTCGCCATATTTATTACAACGTTTCGGTCGTTGTACACTCCGGCCTTTTTCAGGTGATTGTAATGTTTAACTGAACCCTTTATTTCGCTCAAGGACACATGGCGCAGTGGATAAAGGCGTTAGTTAGATCCAGTGACTGGAGTGTGAGTTCAATACCCGGTTAAGGCAGTGGAGAACTTTCAGAGGGAAATTAACTTGAGATAACTGACATCCATTAAACATGGCACGTGGAACTAGAAAAGTCTACCCCAGTGAGCGAAATAGTCCGAATAATGTAAATAATGTACAAAATACCTCATCTCAGAAATATAGACAGATACTGAATTTCATGAGATTATATTTAGAAATTAAACTAAATAAACTATACTTATTTTTATATTGATATCAGGTAATAATATATTTGGGGATTACTAAGTGAGTATTTGTTTAGCAAAAACAAATTTACATATATCTAGCATATAAATTCTATAATTACCATATATTTACCCTTTAATATGCCACCATTTTACATATTTTTTTAATTATTTATTCCCTTGTAATGGTAAACACCACGCTTGCTCACTACGCAATGTTTCGGCCATTGTACCTTTTTCTTTCTTCAGGTGTCTGTTGAAGAATTTCGAACCGAATCCTTTATTCAATTCCTAGAGAGAAACGGTCAGGAAAAACGGTGACCAGTTTATTGTTATTTTTAATGGCATCAAATCAGTTTACATTAAAATCACTATTTAATGATTTCTTTTCATGATTTTTAATACATAACCAATTCACTGTTCACTGCCTTTAACCCGAACCCTAACCCACAACCCAAACATATTTCATACTTCCAACAGCTGGTAAATATCATAGGATATACTATAGTAGAAAATGAACGGTAGATATCATATTATAGTAGCCGCAATTCTTCTCATCCCGTTGTCCATGGCTAAGGGAGATAACTCTTCTCAGTCTCTTCCGCATCTGATTTTTTTTTCACTACCCAACGTAGTGATTGATCTCAGAACAACCAAGTAACAAAATTCACCTTGGTTTGATACCAAGGTGAATTTTGTTACTTGGTTGTTCTGAGCTTACAATATTCTTGTTTCTATAGTAAATCTGATCATATCGATACGGTCGATTTTTAGATCAACCGCCAAAGTCAATTGGTAGTGATTTTCCAAGCGTAGCTTAGATGTGGCACAAGGCCGAAGTTAGGGTCACCCAGTGTGATCGAACTCACTACTCAGTCGAAATTGTTCTAGAGAACCAAGCTTGCTAACGATTACACCGCCTCGAGGTGCCCAAACAGATTTTTCAAGCGTAGCTTAGATGTGACACAAGGCCGAAAGTGTGGGGTACCCAGTGGGAATCGAACTCGCTACTCAGTCGTAATAGTTTTAGCGAGACAAGCTTGCTAACAATTACACCACCTCGAAGTGCCCAAAAGCTATTTTCCAAGCATAGCTTCGATGTGGCACAAGGCCGAAAGTATGGGGCATCTACTGAGGATTTAACTCACTTTTCAGTTGTAACTGGTTTAGCGAGACAAGCTTGCTAACCATTGCACCACGTCGAGGTGCCCAGCCAAAGTAAATTGGTAACCGGGCAAAAAGATGCCATGTTCATTTTAACGCCTCCAAAACAAAACTACTCTCTATTAATCATCTGAGAGACCTTTTTCTGCTGTCCATCTGCATGTCTGATGCTAACCTCCAAGGGAGTAGCTCGTTGCGACTTTACAGGTTAAAATTCTCGGCCTACGTGAGGTGAAAAGATTATATTGAAGCTGCTAAGAAAGTTGGTTCACTGTGTCATGCTAGACGATGTTCTCTCTTGAATCTATATTGTATATCTACAAATCTACCATTCTTCTAATAGTGCTACTGCATAGGGTCCGGTGTTCTTGCTATATATTTAGAGATTCTTGATAAAATTTAAATAAGAATCAGCAATATTATTGGTCCTGACCTGGCGTCTCGACTTCACTTATTTTTCCCACTTCCGTAATGTTGCTTCTCTGTGCCTTTTCTATAAACATTTTCTTCAGTTTAAAATGATAGAGACCCCATTAATTGCTCGGATGAGCTCTTCGCTATGGTACCTAGACTTTATGTACTAGATTGCAAACGATTTACAGTTGACTTGTCTCAATGTAATCGTAAGTTCTATACTAACAGTTTCTTTTATCACACTTTTCGCTTGTGGAACACTCTTCTGGCTTTCCGGTTAACTTTGATTTTCAAAATTTTTAATATCAATTGTTATCGACTATGATTACTCTTTTAATGTTCTCACTCTTGAGTAAGGCTCAGTCAGTCAGTTATATGCCATGTGTGATACGCGCTTAGGCGATCATGTGTCTTCCGATATCTGACGAGGTAGATTTTTCCCGCAGTAGGTTGTCATTTCTTTCTGGTAGACCAGTTGCCATCCAAGGCATTTCGGTCTGCCTGGGAAAAGGATTGATACCTTTTCCAAGGGTATTAGCCTGTAAGTGAATGTAATGGATTCGAACACGGCACTCTGATTGCTCACTCCAAGCCGCTATCCATTACTCCGCCGTGCTTCCTCAAGAAACACCAATCAAATCCGTTTCTTATAACGGTAATATTTCGCTTAAAAATTAAGTCTTTGTCATTGTTTCTAAATTCTTTCGCTCATTTATCAAATTCTCCAAGTAATCATTTTCTTTCTTTTATTTATTTACTTCTATTGATCCTCAATGTTTCCTGATCTTTTCTCAATTTGCTTACTTTCTTTGCTTCAAAGGTTGAATGTTCTTTCTTTTATGTGCCGTGGCCCTTCAGGACATAGGCGACCATGGCTCTCCACTTCCCCTCGTCCCTTGTAGTTCTCAATGTTTTGTCTTTTTGCTACTCCTCCCAAACCCTGTTCTGTCATCCACTTGCTTAAGCCCTCTATGTATATCATGCGTTTTCTTTGTCTCTACCCGCCCTGTGAGAATTAGATTCTCCAAGCCATCCTTTCTTATTATGTGTCCCAGAAATTTCAACTGCCTCTTCCTGATGTTAAATATAAGCTTCCTCCTCGTTTGCATCCTCACCAAAAACCTCATTGTTGCTCATGTGTTCGGTCCATGGAATCCAAAATACTCCAGATGTGAATGTGGAATAAACATTATTATTTTTATTAATACGAATTCGGCATCCATCGCTTTGCTGACGGCAAAGATGATCAAATTTCAAATTTAAATTACTTTCCAATTAAAATACTACATTTATTAAATAATACATTTACTTTTAAATATAGGAATAATAAAGAAAATATTTCAAAAGTTGTCTTATAACTATTCTCCGGTTGCCTAAGATTTTTTTACCAGACATGGAGATTAACACTTACGGCCACCACGTTGAAATACCGTTACCCGTACGATCACCGAAGTTAAGCAACATGCATCCTGGTTAATATCTAGATGGGTGACCGCTTGGGAATATCACGTGTTGTAAGCTAGGATGTGCGGGTGATGTAACGGATAGAGGCTCAGAATTGTTAATCGGAGAGACGAGTACGAATTCACTTACATGCACTTATGCATAAATATTCTCGGGAAACATATGAATCTACCTTCCCCCGGATATGGGTTAATTAGTAAGACTTGTATTGCTAAACCATTATTATCTCCTTTCCTCACCAATTTTTTACAATCTAAAAATATTTTCGGGGTTTAAATATCCTGCAATTGGTTGATAAGCCGTAGAAAACGAATTCATCAAAACAAAAAGCCACAGATGTCCATTTTTACGTCACACGTGACACAGACGTCCATTTTCCCGTGACACGTGACACAGATGTCCATTTTCACGTGACACGGAAGTGTTATATTTTTATGACGTTTCTATCTTTGTAAACCTATCTCCATGTTTGTGTATTGCGTGTGCGCGCGTTTTTACTGGTATGTGTATATATATTCTTTCACATAAAGATACGTACATACGCGTATATATATATATATATATATATATATATATATATATATATATAAATATATATGTGTGTGTGTGTGTGTGAGCGTGTGACCCTGGGTTTCACGCTTTAGCGATCATCAGACAGTTTGCATATATGTTAGCTCTATCTCTGATATTGAGCGCTTTCTAATAAGTACCGCGCATATAATATATAAATAATTATACCTATATATAATTATATATTTATTTATATTTATATACACACACTTTTCACACACGTGTGTATATATATATATATATATATATATATATATATATATATATATATATATATATATATATATATAGTTTTATTATAAGGAATTTGTGTGTGTCTATATATGTGTGTGTGTGTATATATATATATATATATATATATATATATATTACGAAATGGACAAAGTCCGACAATTTATTTATATATATATATATATATATAGTTTTATTATAAGGAATTAGTTTGTGTGTGTGCATGTATGTATATATATATATATATATATATATATATATATATATATATATATATATATATATTCGTTCTCCATAGTTATTTCTGTGTGTGTGGTCCGACTAGTGAATTCGGCCATTAAAGAGGTGTATCTGGGCAGCAAGAATTCTGCCAAATATATTTTGTTAATTAACATGGAGAAGATCTAACTATTAATATTTTGAGCAAATCTTTCAAATTTCCAAATAAGTTTGTTTTTTTTATTAGTAAATTTGCTCAAATTCATATTAACTTTATTTTATACTAATTTTTCTTTCCAAGTACTTTCGAAAGATACTCCCTTCATTTTCAAGAATTGTTCTCACTGTAGTTACAAAAATGGTTTTTAACTGAATATTATTATATATATATATATATATATATATATATATATATATATATATAAGATTCATTTCGGTTATAATTTATTTCGTGAATATCTATATATTCTTCACTTAAAACAGAAAAGAGATTTCGGTCTGAGGAGATAAATATATAGACATTAACGAAATAAATTATAACTGAAATGAACTTTTAAGGTTTTCTTCTTGATTATTATTATTATTATTATTATTATTATTATTATTATTATTGTTATACTCAGTAGTCTACATTGAGCTCTCCTTGAATTAATACTTATCATTCACAAATTGATAATATACATATATATAAGTTTACTCTGAATGTCTGAAATTATGTACAAAATATTTAGATTTCAGTATACTTACCATAATGCTTGGTATGTCACTAAACAAAATCAGTCGAACAAATCAGTTTTCTTTATCTTCGAAACTAAATTTGTTACAACTGATCTATACACCGAACTATTTGAAGTGTTCAGTATTTAATTCCGCATTCTGAACTGATGATCATAGATTCACGTTATGTGCCATTGCTAAGCTCAATGTAATTCCTGATTATACCCTCTATTTTGGAAGGGTTTATCTTAAGTTCTACATTTTCGAATAAATGTTGATTACAGTACTATACGATACTCGACCCGCACAGCCGTTCACAAAAATTACTCCGAATACCGACATTATGTCACCATTTCTATTTTGTTTTTTACACTTCACCTAGATTGGACACATTTCTTGCTACACAGGGAATCAGTTGCCATTTCTTATCTTGTCTAATGGAATCTTTTCAGATGTCTCGTCGATTGTCCGTTTGCAGAGTGACCAGTTCGTAAATTGAAGTGAATCTGTCCACTTACTAGGGTGCCTATCAGGCTAGAGTTTTGACACTGCAAAAGTGATTGAGAGGCTGACAAGGTTGCTTCATGTCTCGTGTCAAAAAGACTTCATATTTATTAAGTTTTAGACTCCTGAAACGGCTCGGTCGCTTCGATTAATGTCAGCCTTGTCAAGAAGGTGCTCGGCTCGTCACTCTGGTCATTTTAAACCTTTTTCTTTTTCTTCTTGCTTTTTTTTTTTTTTTTAGTTTCATGGTTAGTGGTGGTGGTGGTGTACAGGTGCGCTTATATCTGACTATTAGATTATCTATCCTTGTTCTTTTAGCTGATAGTTTTGCGCTGAATTGTGCGTCTGTGAGTATGTTTGTAACTCGGGCACGTGATAATGTGCAGGTGAATATCTGATTATATGTGTATGTAACAATAAAGATTCTGTTTCGCCAAAAAAAAAACAATCGGCCAGTTTATTTCTTCAAAATAACTCTTTTTAAGAAAGTAGTTTTTGTAAGGCACCGATATTCAGAAAACTTAAAACGACTACTTGGTTACTTGTTTAAGTGCATCATTTTACTTACAATCATTACCATATGATGAAAAAAATCGTCAGTGCATAATTTAAACAAATTACCTCTAAATAATCAGCAGTACTTTCAATACGTATGTCTCAAGATTTTTACCAAGACCGTTTTTACATTTACTTAAATAGTGAAGTAATCGTTTTAAGTAACGCTGATAATCGAAATAAGTGCTGAGATAATCTGTTGCGTTTTCGTCATTGAAATATTCAATATCACATGATGGGGCATTAATATCAAGGAATAAAATTCAATATTCAGCTTATCTGTTACAGAGTTACCAATAGCAACAGTAGAAAACCGGAATTGGTTTAACAAGTATATTACCTTTTGGTACAGGGAAATATAGTGTAGAAGAGAAACTAGGGAAGAGAATATTTAGCCGTGAATGACTAAATGTTTTCTGCAAAAGTTGCTGATGCAAAATGTTCTTCCCAGAAGGCGCACTGGGGTAGCAAAATGTTCTTCCCTGAATGCGCACTCGGGTAGCAAAATGTTCTTCCCTGAATGCGCACTCGGGTAGCAAAATGTTCTTCCCTGAATGCGCACTCGGGTAGCAAAATGTTCTTCCCAGAATGCGCACTCGGGTAGCAAAATGTTCTTCCCAGAATGCGCACTCGGGTAGCAAAATGTTCTTCCCAGAATGCGCACTCGGGTAGCAAAATGTTCTTCCCTGAATGCGCACTGGGGTAGCAAAATGTTCTTCCCAGAATGCGCACTGGGGTAGCAAAATGTTCTTCCCTGAATGCGCACTCGGGTAGCAAAATGTCCTTCCCTGAATGCGCACTCGGGTAGCAAAATGTTCTTCCCAGAATGCGCACTCGGGTAGCAAAATGTTCTTCCCTGAATGCGCACTGGGGTAGCAAAATGTTCTTCCCAGAATGCGCACTCTGGTAGCAAAATGTTCTTCCCAGAATGCGCACTCTGGTCGCAAAATGTTCTTCCCAGAATGCGCACTCGGGTAGCAAAATGTTCTTCCCTGAATGCGCACTGGGGTAGCAAAATGTTCTTCACAGAATGCGCACTCGGGTAGCAAAATGTTCTTCCCTGAATGCGCACTCGGGTAGCAAAATGTTCTTCCCTGAATGCGCACTCGGGTAGCAAAATGTTCTTCCCAGAATGCGCACTCGGGTAGCAAAATGTTCTTCCCTGAATGCGCACTCGGGTAGCAAAATGTTCTTCCCTGAATGCGCACTCGGGTAGCAAAATGTTCTTCCCTGAATGCGCACTCGGGTAGCAAAATGTTCTTCCCTGAATGCGCACTCTGGTAGTAAAATGTTCTTCCCAGAATGCGCACTCGGGTAGCAAAATGTTCTTCCCAGAATGCGCACTCGGGTAGCAAAATGTTCTTCCCTGAATGCGCACTCGGGTAGCAAAATGTTCTTCCCAGAAGGATCACTCGGGTAGCAAAATGTTCTTCCCAGAAGCTAAACAAAGTTTTAATAAACCAAAAATAATTCGTTAGAAACAAAGAAAAAGCCATTAACTGCTATATACCATTAATTATTCTATACACCGCTGGCTAAAATCTTAAGGTATAATTCGCTAGTATTCAAACTTCCCGTATTAAATGCTGAAAAACTTTTTAATTTTAATTTTTCTTATCTTCTTTTTTCAAAGCTCTTCTCAAATAACCTGGGCATGACGATAAAATATGATCACTCTTCAGCGATTAGCGACTGTTTCCTCGCTCTAAAAGAAGAACATTGGCGATATTAATCAAATACTGATCAGTTCGCGCCTTTTTTTTTATCTGTGTCATTTTATCGCCAAAAATTGAAAGATGGGATTTGTTTACACTTACCCCACTGCCTGTATTAGGAGAAATTGACCCAATCAACGGCTGACTCTGATTCTTCGTAATCAAGTGCTTGGCTTCTACAATTTTATATTGACGAAGTGTTAAACAAGCACTTTTTGATATTGATCCAATGTTGATCTAATTCAATTGCTTGTCGATCGGTTTTAATTCGATTCAACCCCGATCACTGTTGCGACAGATGGTTGCTATGTATTTCTTCTAAGATGCACGGACTGTATAATGTCTGAGCTACAAGTCATCTACTTCAAGTCACGGGCTTTTACCTAGGGTAGGGTGGTGGTAAAAATTAATTCAATAAACCGAACTGTTGTTTACGAGGGTGGGACAAAGAGCGATACCTCTGTCTCGCTAATTTCACACCTTCTCAAATGATGCGTTTCTGTCTTCCATAATTAAAAGCCCTCTTCTTCTTCCTTAAGCATTGAGTCTAGTCATAATATAGGCGGTAATAGCTCTCAACAGCTTCTTCCGTTTTTTTTAATACCTATAAACTATAGATTTTTTTTAATTGTTCCTTAACGTGATCACGGTTGCTTTCTCGTTAAATTCTTTCCGGTTTTAAATTCGAATATTTCTCCTAGACTGGCATCCAGTCAAGAATAAAGAGCCCAGACTACGTTGATGAGCCAGAAGTGATGCTGTTCTCAAGGGCATCTCAGCTGTATATAAACCATTTCTCTTAGTTAAAATTGGCTTGGAGCGAACG
>OZ010595.1:67757537-67845037 GCA_963932145.1 Acanthosepion lycidas
TTTCAATAAACTGTTCAGTTTCTTCGATAATAATTCTAGGATTATTTTAGTTTTATTTTAAAATCAAAATTCTTAATCTTTATTGACTTTTGTGGTAACGAGCCACGACCATCACAGTATTTGGAAAAGGTTTTGTAAAAACAGGAGAAATACCACAAAAGTTAGGCATGGGGAGTAAACATGTGTTGATTTTTTTTTTCTTTTAAATCATTTAATCCCAAGTAAGGCAATAAAGCCACTAAAACTCAAGAGGCTTGCTAAGTGTTAGGGAATATAAAAACTAAATACTATTACGGAGAGAGAGAGAACACTAAAAGAATATAAATCAAAAGACAGAAAATAACGACTGACATTCGCCATTTGCCCGATTCACACTCCTCTTCGATCTTTTGAATAGGAATAGAGATTTATCCCCTGGTTCCTGTTTGGGATTGACTTTCCGGACATCTTCTAAAGTATTTTCATTCTCTTTCACTGCTAGTAGCCACCATGCATTTTAGAGGCATTTTCGCATTGTTTGGGGTGAATTGATTAAAAGAAAAAGATTTATGAAAGTCCATGGAAAGTGTGGCACAGAAATGCAACGACGCATAAAAATTGCGAAAGGCAACACTGGTAAAATCAGCTGTTTCCATGAATTAAACATTCGGTATTCATATAACTGTCGGTTAAAATTTATAAAGTCTATTTTTTTTCTTTTACTAATGATCTCTCTATACAAGTCCCAAGGAGCAAGACGTATAGTTTATGAGGATATGTGGAAAGATAACGGTTAACCCTGGACTTGAACAGGTTAAATTTGTAGTGGTCGGGAAAGCATCCTCTTGGGAGTCAGTTCCACAAAGTAGTGGTTCGTGAAATGAAGTTGTCCATGTTAAACTTAAATCTTTCCAAGGTAATGCAAAAGCGGTTCGTCTCTGTGTACACGGTGTGGCGGGTCTTAGCTTTGAGTTTTAGAGTCGGTGGGATAAAGGAATGTAGCTCATCTGAACATTTTCCATGGAAATAGCGATAGAGTTGCGAGACTCTTGCAACGTTTCGTATGTAGTAAAGAGGTTGCAAGGTGGAAAAGAATTCCGTGCACACAAGGCCACGTAGGTGCTTTCGGAATCTGTCAAGTTTGGAAAGTAATGACTGTATGTTAGGGCAGGTCGATTTTGGAACTGTGGCATTGCACTGAATTTGAATGTTGGGCTTTGACGTGATAAATAATGACAATATTTTTTTTAAATCGTTGTTGTCTCGTGAGAAAACAAGTTTAGAGTTAGTTATGGTTCAAAATAGGAGGATCGTTGGAATTTCATTCTAATGAACAGAGAAAGCCTTATAAAAGTTAGAATTTACTGAAGCATTGCAAATTGCATACGGACAAGATGCAAGACACACGCACATAATTACTAAAGCACTGTACCATCAAATAAGACCCTCAGTTACTTCAAAGGGAAACTATAGTGAACAACTTGGATATATTACGATGCAACCCATTGTGCAGTAGTTTTAGTGCGATTTTCAAGAAACAATGCAAGTTTAAATAATTTGTCTTATAATTTGTGCCCAGCAATATTGCAATGTTAGATACACTTTTATCTATTTTTATTAATTATTATCAAAAACTCTTAATCGTTAAGTAGGCTTTTTTTATAATCTTTAACAATTTTTTTTATCGAATACTGTAAAAAAATAATGTGTATTTCGCTTGTGGTGATTCTGGTTTGAATATATTTTCCATTCCATGTATCGAATATTAAAGATTTATTTTTTGAAATAGTAAAATTTGGATTTTCAAATACACCTTCAATATATTAGAAATAATATTTAGTTGTTTATTCTCTTTTTATATATTCATTGATTGTTTCTCCTGGTTTTTATAGAAAAAATAAAAACAATGGGTTTGATTTTGAAAAATAGGATTAAAAGGCGCGTATTAAAAAAAATGCATTTTAAATTTTGTAGATCAGGTTCCATTGGCCTATTTTTTGGAAAAAGGCTTTTTTGTCGAGAATCAAGTGTATTGCTGGTAATAATTTTTTCTTGCAAAAGTATTGCTGGTAGTAATTTTTTTTTTCCAAAAGTATTGCTGGTAGTATTTTTTTTTCAAAAATTTATTGTTGGTATTTTTACTATAAAAACCTATTTTAAAACTTTCATAGTCTTTTGACCCCAATTTCGAAGTTAACTATTTGTTCATAAATGGGACCGTAACAGGTGCTACCACCCCGGTTCAGCGTGGACCTGGGAAGAATAGCAATAAAAATGTAGTTCCACGCTTCTCAAACCTCCTGATGAGAAACCTTGCTGCCGGATGTAGTTTATCATCATACCTAAGACAACGAACGGAATCTTTTTCTCATATTTTCTCATTCCAATAATATATACTCACTTTCTTCACTTCATGCAAGAAGTAAAGAGTATTAAACAAGTTGTTTTCTTATTTTTTATGGAAAAGCGTCAAAGTTTGACCTCTCGATTTTTTCTGTTTGCCGTGTCTCTTCAGAACGTAAGCTGTCATGGCTCTCCACAACTTCCTGTCCTTTGTAGCTGTTAGTAATTTTTGTCATTTTGCTATCTCCTAATCCCTGTTCGGCAAGCCATTTACATAAGCTCGTTTGGTAGGTTACTCGTTGATTTCCTCTTTTTATTTCAATATATCTTGTGAGTGTCAAATTCTCCAAGTATTCTTTCCTCATTTTGTGCCCTATGAAATTCAACTGTTTTTTTCCTGATTCTGTCCGTTCTGTTACCATTTACCTTAAAACTGTTTTGTTGATCACATGTTTAGTCCATGGTATTATCAGCATCTTTCTGTAGAACTACATTTCTATGAAACTAATATGTCTGTACAAAAAGTCCGCACTACCACTAGAGTTAATAAAACTTGCACACTTTATGTTTGTCTTCTTAACTGGAAGTAGCCCTGAAGCAATTTTTGCTCACTGAGGTTTTTTTTTTAATCCCTTGTCAAGAGGGTTAAAATCGATTAAATGGTTCCTTGTAATTTGGTTCAAATTTAATTCTTGACAAGTAACGAGAATATTTTTCCCATGATTCTAGCTAAAATGCTGCAAGGTGAAGTTTCTTGATAACGAGATTTCAAATCACAGAGGAAACCCCGTGGACTTCCCCCCTATGGATAGCTGAACCAAGTAAATACTTACTTTATCAGTGTACTTTCAAGTGACTTTCCATTGCGAACAGTTTAATGCAACGCAAAGCCATAAGAATGAATCACTTGTGAGGCTCGAACTCAAACCAATAGCCCCAAAGACCACTAGGCTCACTTGATAACTATCTTTAGGCTATTGACTAAGGCCATTTATAATCCTACCAACCTAAACGTATAAGTAAAAACTGACATCAGTATGAGCTGCCATACTTTTGTTGGTAGGACGTTAGTTGCTTGTTCTCGCTTGAATTCCTGCAGACCAATATATTCAAGCAAGGTATCAGATTTTCGAATCAGTAATTCTATCCGAATTCGTAAGATATTTATTTTAATGTTTCTCTTTATTTTTTCTGTATTCCACAGCCGGATAATCGATCGCTCTCTTTTCTTTTTTTTTTTTTTTTTTTTTTTTTTTTTTTTTTGGTTTATTTTTAGCAACAAATGCAAAAAAAAAAAAAAAGAAATTAGCTCAGCAAAACTTTTTTTCTTTTTGATTTGTTTTTCTTCTTTATTTATGATATTGACTCGTCAGTTGTTTTTTTTTTATTATTTTATTTTTGGTTCGATTTTAGTGACTTTCTCAGTTGGGACTTTCAGTCTGTCTCTCTATTCATCTCTCTATTCTCTCCCTCCTCTTTCTCTCTCTTTTTGTTCTCTCCCTCCTCTTTCTCTCTCTTTTTTTTTTTATTCTCTCTCTTCCCTCCATTTTCGCTCTCTCTTCCCTCCATTTTCGCTCTCTCTTCCCTCCATTTTCGCTCTCTCTTCCCTCCATTTTCGCTCTCTCTTCCCTCCATTTTCGCTCTCTCTTCCCTCCATTTTCGCTCTCTCTTCCCTCCATTTTCGCTCTCTCTTCCCTCCATTTTCCTCAACTGTCGCTCTGTCTTCCCTTCCTTTTTCTGTCTTCCCTTCCTTTTTCTGTCTTCCCTTCCTTTTTCTGTCTTCCCTTCCTTTTTCTGTCTTCCCTTCCTTTTTCTGTCTTCCCTTCCTTTTTCTGTCTTCCCTTCCTTCTCTCTATCCTTCTCTCTCCTCTCCCCCTCCTTCTCTCTCCCCCTCCTTCTCTCTCCCCCTCCTTCTCTCTCCTCTCCCTCTCTCTCCTCTCCCTCTCTCTCCTCTCCCTCTCTCTCCTCTCCCTCTCTCTCCTCTCCCTCTCTCTCCTCTCCCTCTCTCTCCTCTCCCTCTCCTTCTCTCTCCTCTCCCTCTCCTTCTCTCTCCTCTCCCTCTCCTTCTCTCTCCTCTCCCTCTCCTTCTCTCTGCTCCTTTTTTTTCGCTTTCACTCTATTTCATACACGCACACACACACACACATATATATATATATATATATATATATATATATATATATATATATATATATAGTATTTGTCTTGCTTTCACCGAGTCTATATTTGTAAAATTTACATGTAATATTCTTCTAATAAATTTGTCTTCAATCTTTCTCATTTACTTTACCATCTCCTCTTCCGACTTCTTCCAATTAACTATTTTTATTATTATTTCATTTCAACTTTTTTTCTTTTTTGTTTATATAACTTCCTTTAGTTTCAGGATTCCTTTATTTATATTCTCTCTCTACTTTCATCTTTTTGCCCCCCCCCTTTATTCAATCGTCTCTCCTTCTTACCTCCTTTCCTTATCAACCATGTTTTTGTTAAATGAGTTGCCTCCTATCTACTCTACTTTGTCATTTACACTCTCTTTCAATTTCTATTTCTGTATCTTGTCTTCTTTCCGTGAGTTACAAAGTAACTTCTTTTCTGCTTAACACACTGTCATTACTTCCGATATATCCGCCATTTTAGGGGATAAATTTCAAACAAGGAACTATCCGTGTTTCGTGTAGTAAAAACGTCTACAGCTAGAAAAAAAAAGGTGTCAGGGCATATAAATAATCGAGAATTAGACAGGCAAATATACAAATAGGAATAAAAATTATTTTTAAAAAAAGTTTTTACAAGAGGCCAAAACATTTGTAAAAGTTCATTCGCAGAACTTATTTGCTGCAATCTGTTTGCCATATTGGGAAACTGACACTTAAAAAAAAATATTACACACGCAGTATTTTGTTTCTTTTCTCACAAATAACTCCCATCCACCTAACTTTCAGAGAATGCCAAGTTTTTGGCGGGTTTTTTTAAGAAGTAATTTTTTTAATGTTTTGTTAATATTTTTAGACAGAATTAGTTTGTTTTTTTTTCATTTATCTCTGTTTTTTAGTCAGTTTGCCACCTCGATAGATAACTCGTGATAACAGAAGGAAGACACTGGTAAAAGGATAGAGATGGAGGTAAAATAAACAAATAGATAAGAAAGATTTAAATGCAAAAAGAATGTAATGGATGACAATTTTGTAGGGCTGCTACAGAAACGCACCTCAATAAGAAATAACCATTTTTTCCGAATTATTTCTGCATATTCCTATCACTAAGCACTCCATATCCCAATAGAATTTCTTACCTTTTTTTAACATTTCTAAATTTAAAATTCGAAGGGTTGTCAGTTTGCTATGAAAATTCGTTGTAAATTGACCCACCGTCGCTATGCAAGCAAATATATATATATATATATATATATATATATATATATATATATATATATATAATGAAATGGACTAAGTCAGACAATTATTTTAATATATTTTTTTGTTTATACCTTTTTATAGATATCAATATTTAAGTAAATGTTTTGTTTATAATAAACATTATTAACATTTCCCGGAATGATGTTATCGGACTGGAGCGGGGGGCGATCCCAGTGTGCGGCACCTTTCGAAAATGCCTGAAACCATATCACGGATTGACCCAAGCCTTGTGAGTGAAATTGGGCAGACGGGGCCTTTCGGAGGCCGTCGATAGCTATGCTAGCATGAAGTCAGGAGTCATCGTAATCGAGAGCTTGAGCGTGCTGACCTTGTTCAAATTTTTCATCACGCTTGATAACACGCTCTTTCACAGAAACTGCAACTAAGGTCTTCTCAGTATAAGTTGCAGTATAAACCACAGGCGGTCTCTGTGAGTGCTGAATAAACACAAATGCGCCTGAGCAAGCTTCTTCAATAGGGATTGGCTAGCCGTCCTCCTAAACTGGTAACCTCGCATACGAGTGTCCAGCTATACATGCATACATACCGGCCTAAATGTCCAAGAAAAATTTGTGTCCTCCGACAGGAATCGAACCTGTATTCTACACGGAACAACCATATATCCTGATGTGCTATACTATTTAGCTACAGAGGAATCGTCTGGTAAGCAAGGTTATAAACAGCGCATTTACTTAAATATTTGTATCTATAAGAAATAACGTATAAACAATATATATATATATATATATATATATATATATATCGAGAGAGAGAGAGGTAATATTAATAATAAATCTGCTGGTATATAATCCTAGTAACATTTAATATTATAACTGAGCCACAAAAAAGAGCTCAATGTATTTATTATGACAGAACATATAAATAGTATTGCACAACAAAATCCCAAATTACCTCATATGAGGAGGGGATAGATCTATTTCAACCGACGAAAACTACGTCAGTCTTATTCAACCCCTATGTGTGTGTGTGTGTGTGTATATATATATATATATATATATATATAGAGAGAGAGAGAGAGGGAGATAATTTTAAAGTGTGCTATATTTATGGGATAAAGTGCTGAACTTAAGAGATAGAGCGTATGTAAATATAAAAGTGAACAGTGAAGTCAACACTTAGAGGCGACAGGATGTTTCATGCTAGACGCAATCGTCAGGCCGATGATTGCGTCTAACATAAAACAGCCTGTCGCCTCTGAATGTTGACTTCAATGTTCACTTATATATGTGTGTGTGCGTGCTCACACTACGCGATAAAGCATATTTTTTATATTACAAAATTTCAAATAATTTAATATTAAAATAAAAAGTATCGGCATTATTTAATACGTATATTTTATTTAACTTCTTTTTGTACTACGTTAAAATTATGATTACGTACAAATTTTTAAGTAATTTCAAAACAGCCATGAAATATTAATTTTCAAAGCAAATTTTCACCTGTCCTTTTCTCTTTATTATTATTATTATTATTTATAATATTTCCCTTTTTTTTTTTCTTTTTTTTTTTTTTTTCGGAACCCTTTCTATGTAATCTTAGAAGATTAAGAATTTTTTTAATTAATAGGAATATGCAAAATCTATTAAAATCATTATTTCTCGACGGGGAACGTTTCGGTAGAATTTATTTTCCTTGTTTTATTTTTAATATTTTTATTTTCTTTTTCATTACAGAACTCAGTGGTCTGGTTGAATCCATGACAAAGTCTGCCAGCTTGGGTGGTCAGCAAGTCCTCAGCTGCCACATCCTCTTTCCGGGGGGTCAGACCAAGCCTCATGTGGTCCAGTGGAACAAAGCGGGCCTAGAACAGCCCGTTTACATGCGTTACCACAACTATCCACCCCAGATCAACCCAAGATTTAAAGGCCGGCTCAAGATTATCCGAGGCACATCATTAGAGATCAGTCACATCCGGACGCAGGACGAAGGCTGGTATGAATGTAAAGTCACCTATTTGGACCGAGAGAGAGACAATGGAAATGGTACATGGGTATACCTCAACGTTAACAGTAAGTGCTTGTTCATTTTTTGATCAGCTTCCCTTGACGTGTAAAAATGATACTTAAAAATTTAGAGTATCATAGTAACTCCGAAACAATTCTTGTAGACAGTCAATATAAAAATAACATCAGTCAAATATTCCTTTCGATCATTTTTATTTACTCTCTGCTGTTTTTTAAAGAGTATATTTAATTTTCAAAACTAATGGTGGGGGGAACCAGTTGTTGAGAACACGTTGCAAGCCGTCATTCTACCTCTGCTTTTTAATACAGCAAGTCATTTAATTCCTTTCAAGAAGGAAAAACGCCTCGACGGATAAAGTTTGAAAATCTCAAAATAAATGTGATTGTAATGTATTAAAACTAAAGAATTGATTAATATATTTAACTTAGTCACTGAAATAAAGCATTTCTGCTCCTTGCTGTGCTTAAGGTGGCGTGAGGCTGTCCAGTCACCAAAACATCAAACACGATGTTCAAGTGAACACTATTGCGCGGAAAGGAAGGTCAAAGGGATTCATTTTTGAGGTGGTCTTTGATTTGATTTCTTATTCAATATTTGAGTAATTATTACTCAACTGATATGAATCTCGCACAAAACAAAATATAAAAAATGGGATTATGTTGCGTCAGGCTTTTTATTCATAAAATCTACCTTATTCGAAAAGGAGCATTCACATTATTTTTTTTTTTTATGTCGTTTACCTGTTTTATATTTTTCCAATTTCTTTTTCGTCTTACACTTTCATTTTTTTTTCTTTTTCATTTAGCATTTATTCTTTTCTTACTTCGTCTCTTTCTTTCTTACTTCGTCTCTTTCTTTCTTACTTCGTCTCTTTCTTTCTTACTTCGTCTCTTTCTTTCTTACTTCGTCTCTTTCTTTCTTACTTCGTCTCTTTCTTTCTTACCTCGTCTCTTTCTTTCTTTCTTACTTCGTCTCTTTCTTTCTTTCTTACTTCGTCTCTTTCTTTCTTTCTTACTTCGTCTCTTTCTTTCTTTCTTTCTTCGTCTCTTTCTTTCTTCGTCTCTTTCTTTCTTCGTCTCTTTCTTTCTTCGTCTCTTTCTTTCTTCGTCTCTTTCTTTCTTCGTCTCTTTCTTTCTTCGTCTTTCTTTCTTCGTCTTTCTTTCTTCGTCTTTCTTTCTTCGTCTTTCTTTCTTCATGTTTCTTTCTTTGTCTTTCTTTTTTTCTTTCCTCGTCTTTCTTTTTTTCTTTCCTCGTCTTTCTTTTTTTCTTTCCTCGTCTTTCTTTTTTTCTTTCCTCGTCTTTCTTTTTTTCTTTCCTCGTCTTTCTTTTTTTCTTTCCTCGTCTTTCTTTTTTTCTTTCCTCGTCTTTCTTTTTTTCTTTCCTCTTCTTTCTTCTTTTTCTTCGTCTTTCTTTCTTTCTTTCTTCGTCTTTCTTTCTTTATTCGATTCTTTCTTTCTTTCTTTCTGCCTTTCTTTCTTTGTTCCTTTATTATTTTTTTCTATCTTTATTTCTCCCTTTCTTTCTTTATTTCCTATTTCCAAAACAAGAAATAGTAATGAACAATTTTTCGTATCTGTATTCACATCGTCCTTAGAACTTTGGAACTGAAAATGATACGCGTTGCTTAATTTGTGGACAATAAATTTACACAAATGAAACTCTATCAAAAGCAACATCAAATAGAAATGGGAAATGCGGCAAAGTTGGACAAGGCCATGTGATTAAACGTGTTATGAGCAATAGAATAATAACCACTATTCACAGGAGAACGCAGACTTTTCAAACAGTTTTCGCGCCTCTCCTGTTCATCAGCCGATTTGCCTTGAAGCACATCATGTATTTTCTGTTTCATTTCCTGTCGCTTCTCACTTATTTAGCCTCTCTATTCTTCTTTTTAAATAAATAAACAACGTTTATGTTTTAGGAAAAAAATGAGCTTACAAACATGAAAACAACGAAAGTCAACGTGATCTTTTTCATTTGTAATTAACATTGGTTATCTATAAGAATGTTCTTGGGAGTTACTTTCATTTTTTTTTTTTTTTTAATTGCATGCTCCTTCCTTGTACGTGTAGTTGTTGTCGTTTATTTCTTTTAGCCCATCGTACAAATTTTTCCCATCTGAAAGAATTACGGTAGGTACCTCCACGAAATCGCTAAAAAATAGAGCATAGTCTGATGAAAAAGACGCCAAACTTTATGTAAACAAAATTTTATCGTCTAAATGCTTATGTTTTTATGAAGAGGATAGACCAATTTTTTTTTTATTATTTTTAAAAAATTTTTCCATCTTTTTAGAATATTCTAAATTTTGATTTTGTTTCTCTTTGTTGCAACAAGGGCTAGTAAATAACATAGATAATTTTTAGCGCGTTTTTTGGGTATTACACACATTAATTTGGAAAATCTTGCAAAAATAAAAATAATTGTCAGATGTTAATGAAACTTTCAGAAACTATTCACAGAATATCGAAATTATTATAAATATGTTTTTTTTTTTTTTTTAAAGTCATGGCAGAAATATTTTTTTTATATTTATTAACACCCCCATAACTAATTTTATGAAAAACACTAGAAATTCGAGCGCATCGGGTTTAGTGATTACAATAGTTAAAAGCACTAGGCTTTGAAGAATGCAAATCATGTTTTGTTTTGTTTTTAGTTGGAGCCAACCTACCTGAAAATCAGCTCTGAATTGTAACATACAAAACTCAATAAAACAAATATATTATTTAATTTCAAATGCTTTTAGTTGTTTTTAGTTGTTTTTATGAATATGGACAATATTTTCTGAAAGCAAAAAATTTTTTCAATGAAAATTGAATTTTTAATACAATTATTTGTTATTTCTTTAATTATAATAGATTTTTACATTAAGTTTTTAAAAATATTATAACATTAGTTAAAAGCACCATCAACCTTTCAAAGTGTCCATATGAGATTGTCATTGTCTAGCGCTTTGAAAATTGTATCGTTTGGACCAATCAGAAGATCCACAGTAATTAAAAAATGTAATTTTTGTGCTTATAATCGGGCGGTAATTATATAGTATGGAAGACCAACCAGAATACAATTTAGTTGCATTATTTGAGTTCAGCATTGTTCTCCGCTGTTAAGGCCTTTACTTTTGCGAAACACGTATGGAGAAGTTAATTTGATTTTTTAATTTCGACTGAGAAGGGTACCTATAAGTATCAGTATCATCTTATGAAATTTACCTATTGCTAAACTTTAATTTATATGATCTTATTTTTATATTAATCTCAGTTATGTCATTTTTCCATAAATGAAATATCAAAATTAATAATAAAATGAATGGAAATACAAATAACACAGTAAAATGTAATAAATGTACATTTAATTATAGTATTTTATGTACACTTCTGATAAAATTTCATGAGAAAGGTTACCTATAAATTAATTAGATACCTTTTTCTTATGAAATTTCATCTCACTCTTAACAGTCTTATTTTTTAATTTCTTTATATTTTCCATAAAGCATCGTAAACGTAAAGATGAAAGCTAAGTAGAAAAAAAAAAAATGAAAAATTAGAGCGCTGAAAGTTTTCCTTAAAAGTAACGAGGTAAATAATTTGTTCACTTAAATCTAAATAATTTCACTTGCTTCCATCCGTAGAAAGAATTATCCTCCCGTAAGTTATCTAAACGTCATGAATGTGTCTTTCGTCACCTGTCAAGCGATGCGAAAGGTTATGACCTGCTTTGTTTTATTTTCAAATTACATTTTTTCGGCGCAGAATCTAAGTTAAGCTTGGTTCAAAATATTTTAAATAAACATTATAATTTCTGATTTTATTAAAATCAGTTTTGAAAATATGATAATTGATTTTTAAAAGAATATCAAAGTCAGATTTTCATCTTTTTTATCAAATCGAAAAAAATGATTGAAAATGATTATCTGTCCTTTTTTTTTTTTTTTTCTTTTTTTTGATAAAAAAAAAAACAATATTTTTAACGAAAATTTCAGACGTGCTAGAAACAATTAAAAAATGTAAAAAAATACCCCAAAAATACTTTGATCTTTCCTCTTTAATAATAATATGAACATTAGACGATAAAATTTTGTTTTCGTCAAGTTCGGCGTCTTTTTCATCATGATATACTCTTTTGTTTACATTTCGTGGCGGTACCTAAATTACGGTAATTACCGATTACGAACTTACTGATAAAAAAAAAAAAATGAAGAAAATGTTGTCACCTGATCTAAAGATATTGAAATATATTTTCCCACTCGTTGCCACAATTTAATTCCGTAATTGATAATTTTCAAATTATTGCGACTACATTTTTCATCTAGCTTGAAGAAGCAGAAACATGTTCAAATTAAGTGCAGAAAGAATTATTAATAAAGACAAAATAAAAATAAAAACGATTTAAACGTAAACGCCATATTAAAATAAAAACGCCTGTTGCAAACAAGTTGGTGTCATACAGGAATCCCTCGATTAGTGCGCTAAAATTTTTTATACCAAAATTCGATTAGTGCATACATAATACTCGATTAGTGCGGTAAAATATTCTTCAGTTTAATCATAGTAATTGAAAAGTGATTTTTAATAGATACCGATTAATTAAAAATTTTTCTAAAATTTACAAATGTAAAATGAGTAAATATTTGTCAAGTATTACGTTATCTAAGTAATTGCAGTAGTGTTAAAAAAAATGGACGGTTATAAATAGATCAATTTTATATGAGCCGATAATAAAATACATATTTGAATATTTGTCTCTATTAATAAAATTTGAATGTTTTGATTTTTTGACATTTTTTTTTTTTTTTTTTTTTTTTTACAAAAAAATCAAAAATTTTCTTTGAAGATCTTCAAAATTCCTGATTTTTTGTAAAAAAAAAAATAATAATAATATTTGGACGATTTTATTAGATACAGAAATGTACATTTATTATGAAATATCGTAATATTAAAGATGTATGTATTTACTATGGAAAGATAATAAATAAAATATTCAGTTTAAAATAATAATGATTAGGATGTTTGGAAAATTTCCAACAATTGAAATTAAGTATCTATATTTTAATTAAAATTACGTAAATTTGTGATTAAAAATTGAGGTCCAAATTACATCATTTCCTGGTTGTTATTATATTCAATTAATGCGTTTTCGATTAGTACGTATCTTTTGATGTACTCGTGAAGCACACTAATCCAGGGATTTCTGTATTTAACTCTTGCGTGGTCATCCATTTTATTTATTTATTTATTTATTTTTTTTTTTTTTTTTGTGACTTAACAGTCACCTTTTAAAACTATTTCCCCTCGTTTATATTGGTAATGTTTTTATGGTTTAACAATGTAAACTTACGAACGATTCACTTTGACAAGGATTGATCTAAAAGCTGACCGATTACAATGAATTATATCACAAATTTCTTTTTGACTGTTAATTTCAAGATGTTTCTGTTTCTCAAAGCAATATAAAACTTGTACCGTTAAAAAAACTAATTTTTTGTTTAATATGTTCCTCGGATACGACGGTTTACTTAAAAACGGGAATTGTGTTCTGGACGTTATTCTGTATTAAGTTTGATTTGTTTGTTTGTTATCAGATCCAACATTCTCACGCCACCAATTAAAATATTTATCTTGCTATACCTATGTATAATCAAATTTTGTCTTACAAATATGAACCCGAAAGTTGTGACATTGCCATGTAACGCTGCATTGCCTTGCCGTAAAGCAATTAGAAACAAAAAAGATGTCTTCTGATCAGAGTATGATCTTTAGTTGTGTATAACCACAGTTTCGTATGGATTTCTATCCAAACGGCTTTTTGTTATTTGTATTTAAAGAAGTAACTCTCTGTCAAAATGGCTTCTGTTGATTCTTAGGAAATAAAATGAATTATTTAAGATATGCGGTTGTTGGAAAATTAGATTTAAGATACAAGCTTGAAGCTCGCCTGACAGGCGACAGTATTTTCAGTTCGTTCACCCAATAAAAGATCAAGGATTTGAAACCTGTATTGATTTAATCATACCATATTTGAAAATCATCACAGACTCTTAGAACATTTTTGATTTAAATATCTAATTGGTTCTTCGAAAAAAATTTCAAGTAGCAGCATTTGTTTCGAAATCTAGATTTTTACTCGATTTTTATTGTGGCAATAAACACGAGCATGTTTCTTTTTGTGATAATTTTTATTATGTTAATAAACGTCATAAAGTCGAAAACTTTTATGGCCTCCTCATGGTTATTGCTTGTACTACAACTGTGTATAGAACTCGATTTTTCAAGTCTTAATTTATCAGTAACTAGAAGATGAGACATCGGAAAAGAAATTTTTAGTTCCACTTTTATGTTTAAACACATTCGGTTTCGCTGACTTGATAGATACGAAACTAAGGTTCAATTTAGAATTATGATTACAGTGTAAAACAATCACTTAAAAAGCTGTCGTGTTTTCAACAACTAATATGCTTAATGTTTTGATCATTTCTTTAAAGTAAATACGTCTTAGTGACCCATACACGCGCATACATATATCGAGTTTTTCTTATAATATTCGTTTATATTTAATCATTTCTACGTCGTATAATGAGCTTCTTTTTCATCCAATTTTTACCACAAAAATAGAATATACGCTTTATAAGCGAGCGAGAATTTTTCAGCGTCAACAGATATTTCAAATTTTTGGCGGCAGTCAAGTCAAATTTCAATAATTAAAAATAAACCTTTCTTTACCATCGCTCTTTTGTCTTGATTTAAATTTGAGATGTTTTTTTCTTTCATGAAGTCTTTTATTTCGATTTTCTAACGCACCACGTGGTGCGTTAGAAAACATGAAATACGCTAATTAAATACATGTACACTTAGACATACACATCTTACTGTACAGATAACCTTAAATCTTCTGTGTCTATAAAAATAGGTATATAGTATTATAATAGTCGCTCTAGAATTCAATTAATTCATCATATTCATTTTTCATCCGGGAACTTGCCAGGAAATTGATGTTTTTAAAGATTTTTGTGTCAAAATGTACATGAGGGTCCAGCCCCAACTACTTTAAACATCTAAGGAATTGATATGTTTGTAGCGGCAATAATATTTTGTGCTTCATTACTATATACTTACTTTTATATCCCCTTGTACAAGATAGATATATATATATATATATATATATAGACATTTTTTTATGTTTATACATTCTTTTTATAGATACAAATATTTAAGTAAATGCTCTGTTTATAATAAACAGTATTAACGACATTTACCGGCTGAATTATTATAAACAGAGCATTTACTTAAATATTTGTATCTATAAAAAGAACGTATAAACATAAAAATTGTCTTAAAATAATTGTCCGACTTTGTCCATTTCATAATGTGTGACATCATCATATATATATATATATATATGTGTGTGTGTGTGTGTGTGTGTTATTAGTCAGAGTTGAATTAGACCAGGAAAGACTTTTATTGAAAAGTCCCCAATACACGTATAAAGAAAATAAAAATTTAATATGTAGGGCTTTTAAATTAAAAAAATAGATAAGCCAATCACGCTACCTTGGTGTTCGCTTCTATTATACTTGACGTTGTGCGCTTATATATAAATAATAAAGCGTTAGGAAATCATTTGTTCCAAACCGCCTGAGGATACCGAAAGGTTGAAACCAAGGTAGCGGGATTGACTGACCTCCTAATTTTTTTTTTTTTTTTTTTAAATATATATAAAGAAAAACCAAAACAATTCATGGAGCCAACGGACACTTATCAAAATAGAAAACTTTTATCCAGTCAATGTCTAGAATAAAGAAGACAAAAGTGAAAAAGGAAAGACAAAAAGGCCTGAAAGCAAACTTACCTACTCAGTAAAGTGCTCGAAGCGTATATTGCTTAGACAGGGATAAAAAAAAATCTTCAAGTTAAATCCTATGAAAAAATTGCCTTTGCCGTAACCCAAGTTTTACGTTCATGCGATCTTCAAACAACTTGAATGCAAATGAAAGAAAAGTAGAAACAAGGTTTATATAATCTGTGACTATTGTGTAAAAAATATATTGTGTGTGTGTGTGTGTGGAAACCGTCAGATAGCCTGACATGCTATGAATTATCATATTATTATTATTATTTTTATTATTCAGAAATGAATCATCGAGAAAGGTTGTCGAATGTCTGTCAGTAATTTGAGAGATGTTAAACCGGAAGTCCTCTGTGGCTGAATCGGTTAATAGCACGTCAGGCTATCTCACGGATTTCATGTTGGATACAGGTTCGATTTCTGTCGGAGGACGCATATTTTCTGCAAAATTTCTCGAATATTCAGGCCGGTAAATGTAATTAATACTGTATAATTAAAACCGAGCATTTATTCAAATAAGTTGTATCCATTTTGGGTATATTTTAAATCTAATTTTATTAAATAAAATTTTTCATCGTTCCTCCCCTTCCGGCGTATGTGTATTTGAATCAGCATAAACATCAGTTTAGTCAGATGAAGTCCTCAAGGTCGAATCGCGAAAACTGTTCTACTTTATCAAAGATATCCCTAAAGTTATTATTGATAAATAAAATATATCTATCGTTGACACACACACATATATATATATATATATATATATATATATATATATATATATATATATAATTATTTATTTAAAAATATGATTCCAACGCGCTACATAAGAGTTCTCATGTTTCAAAACAAGAGCCGTAGAAAACTTCAGTATAATTATTTGAATTAAATTGAATTAACGTAAGCTCTGTTCCATCTTCAAGCGAATTTTTTTTGGGGGGGAATAACTTATTTCTGAAATTGACGTGTTTTAATAGCATATTCATTATTAAAATCAAAATTTCCATGGTAACAGCTAGCGCGATTGTTTAAATAGAAAGCGGTGTAGGGTGTTAATAATTTGTATCAGTATAGGGTTACATTCATAGGTGTCAAGTCAGGGTAAAGTTGGGGTGTCTAAATTTAAAACGGAAGATGATTTCGTCTAGTCTGTTTTACGTGTCTGTAAATTTTTTTATTTTATTTTTTCTGAAAGGGTTGTGTGTATATAAAAAAACTGCCGTAACATTTGTTTTTTGACGACTTCATAAAGGGTTATCTTTTTTGTAGGGTATTTAAACTATTTATTAGGACTATGGATTTAAAAAATATATATATTTTATTGTTTGTTTGTTTATATGCTAATTATTCAATGCAAAGATTTGATATCGGCAAAAAACCGTTAACTCATATCTGTTGTTTAATAGATTTGTATTATTTAGAAACTTAATAATGTGTAGTTTTTCATGAAAGCATAAAGGGCATGGGTCATCCCAAGTTTTACAAGTTCTAGTCCTGTTTATAATTTTCCATTTTACTTTAGGTGTTTTATTCATTTCCTTCAAATGTCAAAAATATTTAGAGATGTCTGATTTCTTTTATTTATATTGTTGAAAGAGCACGTATGCTGCCTCCATCTGGCTTTAAATTCATTCTTCGTAGACCCATTGTATATCATATTAGTATTAGGACTCTCAGTGGATGAGATAGTACATTGGTATACCACAGATTTGACGCAGTATTTATTTTCCAATGGGCAGTCTTCTGGGTTTCTACAATCACATCATTTTTCAGTTTTTGTCTAGTTTAAGTGTATGGTTTTTATTAGCACTATTCAGGCATGGGGGTTTGTTCAGGATTTTATTATTGTGTTTTTTTTTATTATACTTTCTAGATTTTCAGTGCAGCTGTAACTCAATTTTAGGGTGTTCTTATTAAATATATTACTAAGTCTACTATTGGTAGGGAAGTGTTTTTCAATTAAAGCTAGGAATTTCTGTCCTAGTTTTATACTAACCATTTGGTTGAACGGAGGGGTATGCCAAAGGATTTTTCTTTTCCTGTTTTTTTTCTCCTCTGGTTAGTATAATTGTTTCTATAATTAATGTTTGCATTCTTGTATCCACTATTTTTTAGGGCAGCGTTATAAAAGCTACTGTGTTGTTGGAATATTTCTTTGTTAGCGGAGTTAATGCTGATTCTATTTTCTATTGATGAGGGTATATGTTTAATTATGGATGGAGGGTGGTTAGACTTCGGGTGTGTATATATAAGGGGTTATATATATATATATAATATAGAGAGTTACAATTATTACAGTGATTGAAATTTAAGTCGGTATTTAATAAACTCTTTTTTTTCATGTTTGCAGCATTTTCTGTGTTACTCAACATATAATTATTAAAGTAAAGGAAGGTTTAGGCGTCCGAGGCTCGTCTGAAATGTTCATAGGCTGACCAGGTTACTCTTATGGAATGTGATCAAATGAAGTTTATTTTTCAACATAGTCTCCCTTGCCAGTTGACCTGCAAAGAAACAATGCAGTTAAAATTGATACGTGTCAGATTTCACAGTTCTAGTGTCACTCCTTCATAGAAACCCTATGAAGGTTTCAGCTCACCTTCGGATTCGCTTTGGAAATCCTACTCCTGATATCACGAGTAAACTAAACGGCCTGTTCCATAACAACAAAACCGAAGTGGACGGTAGACAAGTCTCATCAATGCTTGTCTAAAATACTTCTTCTCTTTGAATTTCTCTTTGAGAATATGAAGTTCTCGTTCTATTCTTTTTCTTTCGTTTTTCGTGTAAGCCATCTTCCCTTCTTAAGGATTTGTTTTTCTTTTCCGTCTCTTTCAGTCTCATAAGGTCTTTTTTTTCTCTGTCATTTTGAATTGGAGTTATTGTTTATCCCCAAGTTTTTTTTTCTTTGCCTCTGACCGTAACTGCAGACGAGGCATTTGGATATCAACCTGACAAAGCATATATGAATCCTAAGATGAAACCAATGAGATAGATAGCAACAAACAGAAATATAAACGAGTGAGTGGGGGAAAGGTTAATTCTAAATTCTCTTCGAGCAGTTGACCTTTCTTATTAGTTCTTTCATATCTCTGTTCTTGTATCTCTTTCTCGTGTACTGAGGTCACTGACTCAAAGCGAACGAAAAACGCAGGTATGACTGCGGCAGGCTTTTAAACCGAAAGATGATTATGATTAACTTGGATGTTTTTGTTAATCTTTATTCGAATCTAAATCGGGTCACATCCCTTCTATATAAAAAAAAAAATAATGCCAAAAAGTCTTTCGAAATAGTTTTAATTCTAGTTTTTCCTGAGGAATATCGACATATCTTATTTGAATATTTGCCGAGTTCACCAGAATACTTCGTCTTGCTTATTTCGGTGCTTGAGTCAAAAATGACAATTATGAAAATATCGATAATTTTTTTTTCTCTCGCTTTGTTCCTCTCTTTCCATTTACCGTTGTATCTCTCTTTCTTTCGTTCTCTCTCTCTCTCTCTCTCTCTTTAGCTTTCCTTGTCCTTCGTTTTTTGATATGTATTTATCTCTCCCTCTATTTTTGTTACTCCCTCCCTATTATCTTTCTTTCCTTCAAGTTGTGCGTGCATCTGCCTCTTCACGTTGTCTTTTTCTTTCTCTCTCTCTCTCTCTCATCTGGATTCGTATCTCTTTCTCTCTCTCTGTATATGTCTTTCGATATGTTGTTTTTTTAGCTTGTTTTTTTCTCTCTCCTTCTATTCTTATTACTCTCTCCTTCTATTCTTATTACTCTCTCCTTCTATTCTTATTACTCTCTCCTTCTATTCTTATTACTCTCTCTTTCTATTCTTATTACTCTCTCTCTCTCTGTTCTTATTACTCTCTCTCTCTCTCTTCTGTTCTTATTACTCTCTCTCTCTCTCTCTCTCTGTTCTTATTACTGTCTCTCTCTGTTCTTATTAATCTCTCTCTCTGTTCTTATTACTCTCTCTCTCTCTGTGTTCTCTCTCTGTTCACTTTCTCTCTCTGTGTCCTTCTTTCTCTCCCTCTCTCTCTCTGTCCTTCTCTCTCTCTCTGACGCTCTCTGTCATTATTTCTCTCTCTCGCTCTCTGTCCTTCTTTCTTTCTCATTCTCTATTCTTTTTTCTTTCTCATTCTCTATTCTTTTTTCTTTCTCATTCTCTATTCTTTTTTCTTTCTCATTCTCTATTCTTTTTTCTTTCCCCTTCTCTATTCTTTTTTCTTTCCCCTTCTCTATTCTTTTTTCTCTTTCTCTCTGTCTATGTCCTTCTCTCTCTTTCTCTCTCTCTCTCTCTTTCTCTCTCTCTCTGTCCTTCTCTCTCTCTCTGTCCTTCTCTCTCTCTCTGTCCTTCTCTCTCTCTCTGTCCTTCTCTCTCTCTCTGTCCTTCTCTCTCTCTCTGTCCTTCTCTCTCTCTCTCTCTGTCCTTCTCTCTCTATGTCCTTCTTTCTGTCTCTCTCTCTTTGTCTCCCTCTCTCTCTCTGTCCTTCTCTCTCTGTCCTTCTTTCTCTCTCACACTCTCTGTCCTTCTTTCTCTCTCACACTCTCTGTCCTTCTTTCTCTCTCACGCTCTCTGTCATTCTTTCTCTCTCATTCTCTATTGTTTCTTTCTCATTCTCTATTGTTTCTTTCTCATTCTCTATTGTTTCTTTCTCATTCTCTATTCTTTTTTCTTTCTCTATTCTTTTTTCTTTTTTCTCTTTCTCTATTTTTCCTTCTCTTTTTGTCTCTATTCTTTTTTCTTTCTCTCTATTTTTTCTTTCTCTCTCTCTCTCTGTTCTTCTGTATTTCTCTCTCTCCGTTATTGTTTCTTTCTCTGTGTATTCTTCTCGCTCTGTATATTCTTCTCTCTCTCACTCTCTGTGTTCTTCTCCCTCCCTCTCTGTAGTCCCCTTTTTTCTGTTATTCCCTCTCTCTCTTTGTTGTTCTCTGTCTTTCACCTTTCTCTATCTGTCCTCTGTGTGTGTTGCGTCTGTATATTTGTCTGTCTCTTTCCGTCTGTTTTTCTCTTTTTTTTTTTTGTTTCCTTCTCTCCTATTTGTCTCCCTCTCTTTCTATCTGTATGTCGTTTTACTTTTGTCCTCCTCTTTATTTTTATTATCTTTTTTTATCCCACTAAACCTTCTATTTCCATTTCTCTTTTTATATTCTGTGACTCTGTTTATTTTATATGTTATTTCTTCATTATCATTTATTTATCTCTTCATATTTCACTGTCTCTGTCAAAGCTAATTCTTATATTTGTTCCATCTTGAAGAATTCACATTTACTGAAAGGGAGATAACACTTGAATTTATACATAGCTTAGTTTGGCACAAGGACATGACTACAGGGTGACTAAAAGAAATAATTCTCTAATTCCTTATTCAGTCAGAAAAGTTTACATCTTGAACCCCTACTGTGAGATACTTCGTCACTCATCCTAAGTACCAACTTTGACTTTCCTACAAAGAGGGTGCGATGGGTAAATTATCGGCATTTTATGTTTTCAATTTGGCGCATTCGCGTTGTTTGTTTTTGATTTCGTCGACTGCACAGTATTGTAGAGTCAGGTGGGAAACGTCTGTGAGATAAAGAGCACCATGACGTAATTTAGCCTGCCAGAAATTTGGAAACAGTATGCTGTGCTGTTTGGCATTCGCACTGGAAACTCCAATACGAACATTTGGGTGTCAATCTGAGGGCAGTGCAGATTATTCGGAAAGAGTTGAATGAGTCTAATGGTGATTACGAAAATGCGACAGCTCAGAAAGCTCACTTTGATCGTTCTGATAAGAACTCCCGAATTTGTTGGTTAGAGCCTCAGACTCCACACGGCGGCGTACATCAAATGCTTTAAGGTGGTAGTGCTGCCCTAGGTTAAGAGGGTAACTGCTGAAAGACCCTATGCCTGACAACAAGACGCTGCACCAGGCCACACGAGCAGGAGAACCCAGTCATGGCTGTCAGACAATTTCTGCAACCACATCACCCCCTTACTTATTTAGCAACCCAGACTGCAACCCCGTTAATTATTATGTGTGGAGCGCAGTTGAGCGAGAGACCTACAAAACTCCTTGGAACAACAAAGATAAACTGATGGCAAGGATTATGGCAGCATTAACCAACTTAAACAAGGAGAATGTCCAGAAGAGTTGCAGGAGATTCCGAAGTCGTCTGAAGGCCATGGTTGAGGCTAATAGCGATTTTATTTAATAAATTTACTCTTTAGTATTTCAAAATGGTTTGTGCAATTTTGGTAAATATATGTGTTAAAATAAGATGTCAGTGTTGTTTTCATTTTTTATCCATCGCACCCTGTACATAAAGTAGGTATTGTACAAGGTAAGCAAAAAAGTTCTGTCCGTATTTTGATTAGTCATTGAATGAAGTTGAAATATATACGAAATGCGTGTAGCAATTGTTTTCAAATTCGGATCGCCGAAAGTAGGAACATCAGACGTTATAAAAAAAAAAACACGCGCACCGTGCCCAGCCATCAGTTATAAGCCGGACAGCTGTGAGAAGGATGGAAGTGTCTAGAGATCTCGTTAGGGGCTGTTTGATTTACAACTTCAAAGTGGGCTTAGCAGCAGCTGCCGTATATGTTAAGCGTTTGGGCATAGTGCTGTGGATGAACGTACTGCAAGGCGTTGGTTTCGAAAATTCAAGTCGGGAGATTTGTCTCTCCATGATGAGCTTCGCAGTGGACGACTACAGGTCTTGAATGATGGAGTCCTGAAGGCGGCCATTGAAGAAGACAGTACTCTAACGTGTGGTGAACTTGTAAGACAGTTCAACGTTTCCGCTGAAACAGTTAGACTTCACCTGCACCGACTAGGTAAGACGTACAAACTGAGCAAGGGGGTTCTGCAAACGCTGTTGGAGGTCCACAAGGGACAACGAGTGGCAGCCTGCGTATCGCTGCTTTCTCGCCACCGTACCGCATCCTTATTCAGTCGAGTGCTTCCCAGTGATGAAAAGTGGGTTCTGTACGAAACTCCCAAGCGTTCTAGACATTGGTTGTCTCCTCAGGATACTGTCCCTCACACCGCAAGACCGCCTATGCATCCACACAAGATTATGCTTTGTGTCTGGCGGACAGGTCGTCAAGTGGTTCATTATGAACTGCTACCAACGGGCCAAACGGTCACTGGAGACCTATACTCGCAGCAATTGAAACGTGTGCAACAGGCATTGCGCCAGAAGGAGCCAGCACTGGTGAAGAGCAAAGGTGTGCTTTTCTTCCATGACAACGCCAGGCCGCATGTCGCGCGTGGTCAGGGATACCATACAGCAACTTGGGTGGGAGACTTTGTGCCATCCACCTTATTCACCTGACCTTGCGCCATCCGATTACTACCTCTTCCACTCCCTGGATAATCATCTTCGTGGGAAATCCTTCACCAATGAAGCAGACTTGCGCAAAGTCCACACGGATTTCTTTGCGTCAAAACCCTCCGAGTTCTACCGCAAGGGCATTGAACAGCTGGAGACACGTTGGCAGTAGGTGCTGGATGCCGATGGCGATTACTTTGAAGACTAAATATAAGTTACACATACTGTGAAGCGTTTTCTTTTTTTCCTTTAGAAACGGACAGAACTTTTTTGGTTGCCTTGTAGATACATGAATATAAAAACGATGATGGAAGACTATGTTGCGCCAGTTATTCTGCTCGGGATTTTTCCTTTGAAATTCATAATTCTAAACATTTTTTGTTTTAAATATTATAACGAACCATTTACGAACAGCACTCTAAGCTATGACACCACCCTCGTAAATGGCTCATATTTCTTTTGTTGTTTTTCTTCTTTCTGCAAAAAGTGCATCAAATGACATAAATGCATCTCGCTGTCCTCCATTTTAATCTCTTAATGCAAAAATATGTAAAATTTCTAGTACGCACCCGGATAATACTGAAAGAAGTTTATAAATGTTATTTTCAGAATATGCATATATTTCTGTCACGTGTGGAAGAAAATCATTTGTTCAAACGTCATCTATTGTTCCAAACTAAAATATAACTTGAAATTAATAGCGACTGCGTTTCTCACTGAGTAGGGTGTCATGGGGACCAAATTTGATTCTGTGCGAGAAGCTTACGGTCATATGAGTTTGATACGCTGGCCTTCGTTCGACCACCAAAGGTAAGCAACGTCCAACCTGGTCAGTACCTATCTGGGTAACCGCTTTGGGATATCAGGTGCTGTAAGCTTGGATGTGTGGGTGGAGTAATGGCAAACGGCTCACAATTTCAAATCGGAGAGCTGAGTTCCAATTCCAGTTTGGTTCATTATATTCACCTACGCGCAAATACTCTTGAGAACGGTATGGATCCACCTTCCTTCTCTCGATATGGGTTAATTAATAAATTAATTTTACTAAAACATTGTTACAATCTAAATTTATTCTCTGACCTGCAAAAGGTTGATAAGCCGTAAAAAACAATAAATAATGCCTGCAGCAAGTTTTTCTCCCCAGGATCGAACCTGATTCTGTATAGATAGATATATATGGAGGCAAAGGGATAATTGAAATAAGCTCACAGACCAATAATTGTTTGATTTTGATTGCACTCCTGCTGTATATGCGACCGAGTCAAAGAGAACCCGTTCTTAAAATCGATATTTCTCTTAACCCCCTCTGAACAATGCAACAAATAGCTTTTAAACGGTTCACCAACGATAATAATAAAAAAAAATGAATTAAAAGTTTGCCTCGAGAAAACCGGCTAATATCTCAAGAACTTTAAATCCGCCATTCTTGTATATCGGCAAGACAAGTTTAAATTCCACCTATTGTCTATAGTGTTCAATTAGGCAAACATGTTCTCCTGTAAGGCATGAATACATTTCTCTCTCTCTCCTTGCTATGGGTTAAATAGCAAATTATATTGTGTTTTCTAGCTTAGGATGGAAGCAAGAATGAAAAAGAATACTCTGAAGTAATAAACAGGAAACCACTATATTTGCGAAGTAATAGCAATTCATAGATAATAAAAAAGGAAGCTACGGAGAGCCATAATCGCCAATGTCTTGGTGTTACATGGCGTCTGACAAAAAATGCCCAGTCTTGTACCGTAAATCCTCCAATACTTCCATCTTTGATAAAATACCGATTAATCTTAATTAGTCAGAAGTATAGAACTGTGGCATCATCAGACCCAAATTCTCCTAGACTGGTTGCCAACTGGGGCTAGATAACCCAAGCTGTTCTGCTATTTAACACACAGCAGAGATGGGGTGTAAGCGAAATGGAGTCCAGTCTTTCAAATTAGTGTTTGTGCGATAGATAACACAACGACATCGGTCCTAATTTGAACTCGTTTTGGCCATCAGTAAAACGATGAGACTGAAATGCGATTTGCAGGTCGGGGATGCTAAAATCAATCATGTGCGGAAGTTTGAATATATGGGAAGTGTTTTGAGGCTGAGATCCGAAGGCGGATTGGGATGGCCAAGGATGCATTCCAAAAGTTGGGCAAAGTACTGTGAGACAGAAGGATATGTTTGGTAATGAGCTGCTACGTGACATTTATCCTCCTATACGGAAGCTAATGATGGACGGTCTCCTCAAAGATGAAGTAGAGACTCAAGGCGACGGAGATGTGGTTCTACAGAAAGATACTAAGGATATCATGAACCGAGACTGTGAGCAACGATGATAATTAACATCAGGAAGAGGCAGCTGAAGTTTCTAAGATACATAATGAGGATACTCACAAGTCGAATAGAGTGAAAAGAGACAAGGGAAAGCAAGGCATGACGTACCTGGCGGGCAAGTGGGTGGCAGAACGTGGTCTGGGTGAGTTGGCAGAGGCATGAAGCCACAAGGGATAGAAGTGGAGAGCCATTATCGCCTATGTCCTGAAAGGACGCGACACATAAAAAGAAAAGAAGTGCCAATCCTATTTTTGTACCTACACATTACGCGCACATTCACTTTGTCAATAAAATGGGACAACGTAGAGTTCAATCTGTCACATGCAAAGCTCGTTTTGTGGTAGATGTCATGGCGGTTTGATAAGATCTTGTTGTATATACATGTGACAAACCTTGGAGATGCACATGGCAGTATTATCTGGCGGGAGTTGTTTTGACTTATCAATCGTGACAAGTTGATCCTTCTGACAAAACGAAAGACAGAAAATAAGAAGAGACCTTCAATCAAAACCAACGTGTAGGAATTATGCAACAAACCAATGAATCGAATTCACAAAGATTAATATCAAATTTTAGTGAATCCGCGTAGGTCTTACATTACAATAAAATACAAACACACACAAAAAATGTAACAGAGATGAAAGGCCATGAGACGAGATCCGCACCCAGGTCCTTCTCACTCCTTCTGGAGGAACTCTTCCCTGATTGACCATGTCTCCAGGGTGGAGCCGTACTTGCCACGCTAAGCCAGTGGCGGATTGGTAATGCTATTTAACGCATAGTTTGAGGTTTTGAATTCCGAGTTGTCCTACTCCTAGACCGGTTGCAAGCCAAAACTATAGGACTCTGTCTTGCTATTTTACCCATAGCTTGTTGGGGTAGGATGTCGATTTAGACCTTTCCCAAAGGAAGTAAATGTTCTAATACTACTGAAATTCGAACTTGCCTATCCGATTCTTCAATCAGAGCCACCATCCATTACTCGAACCTGTATCCAATACGGAACTCCCATTAAGGCAGGCATGCATGCTATGGCTCGTTCACAGAAAACTTATGGTTAAACAATGCTCGAACTACTACTTTAGAAAGACATTTTCGTCGATCTTTTTTAAAAGAAAGTGTATTCATAAAAATAACGTATAAACAGGAAATATATTAAATATTTATCGTATTTAACCCATTTCCTATAATATATATATATATATATATAAACATTTCATAATGTGTGACGTCATTTGTTTACATTTGGCAGTTATGGATGTACGTGAGAGAATCATGGAAGAGTGTAGTTTAAAAACAGTAAAATCGACCTTGCTAACCGAATGCTCCTCTGTGGCAAAATCAGTAAAAGCATGTCAGGCTATATGACGGTACCGTATGGATACAGGTTATATATATATATACACACACACACACACACACACACACACACACGTCTCCAGAGCAAAGCAACTTGTTAAATGAAAGACCAGCAGAAATAAAAGCTTGTAAACATATTGATGAATATCTACTAAAAAAATATGAACACGGGTGAGAGTACCAAAATTATATATATATATATATATATACATATATATATATATATATATATATATGATTAAAAACAGAATTGTATCTATAAAAAAAATAAGGTAAAAACTGAAAATATATTAAATAATTGTCAGAGTAACCAATTTCATTATGTGTTGTCAGTGTTTGCATTAAGATACATTTCATGAGAAGAAATGATCGATCAAAAGAAATAGTCAAAGATCGTGTGTTTATAAACAGTAATTCAGACTTTGCTGACAAGACGCTTCTCTGTAGCTGAATGGTACAGCACATCAGGCCAAATGACGGTTTCAGTATTGAAGTACAGGTTCGATTCGGAGAACGCATACAGTGGCCTAAGAAATGTTTTTACCCAGGAGAAATAAACTTTCAATTTCATAATTTAATTCCGTAATCCCAACTCAACATAAATAAACAATATTCGGAACTAGTCGGGAGTAGGTCCTCCATTTTCTAGTTTCAGTGCTTGTATTAGGTTGGTGCAAAAATAATTACGTAATAATGTCGTTTTTTGCCGTTAAAAAATACGTCAAAAAACGACATTATTACGTCATTATTTTTGCACCAGCCTAATATTTGATTTTACATGGATTTGATCAATTTATCAACAATCGTCTGATCCATATTTTGCCACTCATTTAGCAATGTTCCTTTAAGGGTTGCCACTGACGTGATTTTGGTTGCACACTCTTGAAGTTTTCAGTAAAGGCGTCCCTTAACATGCTCTGCTGGATTCATGTCAGGACTTTGGGCTCCACATGGCAGTGACTTGATTCCTTTAGATTCCTTCTAAGCCTTTGCTATTTTGCTCGTATCTTCTTGAAAAAAGTAGACAATCTGATTGGTTTCAAATAGTGGGAGTAGTCCTTTCTTTAATATTTGACAGTATTTTGGACCATTTAACTGCTCGTCAACAAGAATCAGCTCAGATTTCCCTCCAGACTAGACAGTGCCCCTTACCATTACTACAATCCTTCCATGTTTCACGGTCACCTGCAGACATTCAGTGTTCAAAGTCTCATTCTGTTTTCTCCAAACATAAACCTGTCTCAAATTCAAATATAGGCAGAATTTACTTGACCAAATTACAGACTGCCAAAATTAATAATCTTTGCTCTCAAATTCTCTCGCTCAGTCAATACGCCTGTTCCTGTTAACCTCTGAAATCAAGGGCTTCTTTCTTGTAACTCTCCTTTGATAGCGTAGCTCTTTCAGGGTCTTTCTCACTGCATACGGCGACATTTCCACATTGGCACCATCTTTGATGCTCTGACGACGGTTTCTGATGACTTACCTCTTCAGTGCCCTTTTCTTTTGCTCAGACATGATGCTTGGTCTTTCTGAATTAAGTTCCACATGGCAATCGCCGCCTTCATTAAATTTCTTGACAATATTATTAACCGTTTGATTATTAACCCGGAAAAACCTAATAATTTCTCTATTTTTCTTGCCACACTGATGCCATCCTACCATTTTTTCTCGTTGAAATTCACCAATTTCCTTACTTCCGCGAACTTTCATTGCAAAATATAAGTCAACTATTGTTCACAGATGAGAGTGGCTTGATACTAATACTTTAATGTCTGAAAAAAGAAGGGACGTTATTACACAAGCCAAAATTGCTGTAATCAATGGTGCCTAACAACTTATCATAGCCCACTGTATATTCTACGAGATTTCTCGAAACTTAAGGCCTGTATAAGTAATAAATAATGTTTAATTAAAAACAGTATTTACATATCAATAAATTATATCTAAAAATAACATATATGAAATAATTGTCGGATTTAATCCATTTCATTTTATTTTAATATATATATATATATATATATATATATATGTGTGTGTTGGGGTGTCGGTGTATATATATATATATATATATATATATATATAAGCAAATATATGGATATAGATCCGACAGTATGAAGAAAAATATACGGAAAAAACAAACAAAAATCCTTATATGCAATTATGCTGTTTTAATGTTAATATAATGTCAACGTCGGACGTTTCGGTCTAATAAACCAGCTTCAGGACATATTCATAAAATATAATTAACATTATCAATTCAACATGACCGAAACGTCCGACGTTGACATTATATTAACATTAAAACAGCATAATTGCATATTAGGATTTTTGTTTGTTTTTTCCGTATATTTTTCTTCATACTGTCCGATCTATATCCATATATTTGCTTACATATATATGTGTGCGTGTGTGTTTTTGTGCGTATATATATATATAAATCTCTTTGCGTATATGTGTGTATTAAACTGTAAACTCTTAAAAAATAGCAGTTTAAAATATGTCATCGATTTCGAAGCAAATCATAAAATGCCTTTCTTAAATCTGAAAGTTCATTAAGAACATGCTAATAAAACACGAGAAAATTTTCCGAGTAAGCGTCAAGTGCATATTTATGGTCCTACAAGCGTATCGGGTTATGTATGTGTAGTGCGGGAGACGTTTACTCAAACACATTTAACAAACACAGAAAGTTATCTAATAAAGAAAAACTAGGAGACTGAGTTGAAGAAGACTGCATGTCGGCGCAGGTACACATTCTTATGATGGCTTGCTCTCTTTAACAACATATACACACACTCAGGGATGCAAAATTAATGACATCAAGAATATTTCTAGGCAAAACAACAGCGTGTTTGCTTTTTAGTTGTTTTTACTTTTAAAATTAATAAATAAAAAGCTCGATGAATTCAGGGGAAAAAATTCCGCGCAAATCGAGAAATACTGCAAGAAAACAGAAACCAAAAAAAATGTACACACGTGACTTAACACTGAAAATTAACACTTGAATGGTTCCAAGTAAAAACTGACGATTTTTATGGCGTTTGTGCTTGGATATAATTTTTTTTTTTTCTGTTTTATTTTTCTGTTTTCTTTTTCATCATTATTTTAAAACTTTCTCTTTTTTTTTTTTTTTATTCAATATTCTTCCCTTGTTGTCTTCTCATATTTCTTTTCTCTTCCTCCCACTCGGCTTATATCGCTGACTAAATTTCTTTATTATTATTCTTATATATTTATTTCACTTATATATATATATATATATATATATATATATATATATATATATATATATATATATAAGGGAAATGATATATATATATATATATATATATATAAGGGAAATGATATATATATATATATATAAGGGAAATGATATATATATATATATATATATATATATATAAGGGAAATGATATATATATATATATATAAGGGAAATGATATATATATATATATATATATATATAAGGGAAATGATATATATATATATAAGGGAAATGATATATATATATATATATATATATAAGGGAAATGATATATATATAAGGGAAATGATATATATATATATATATATAAGGGAAATGATATATATATATATATATATATATATATATATATAAGGGAAATGATATATATATATATATATAAGGGAAATGATATATATATATATATATATATAAGGGAAATGATATATATATATATATATATATATATATATATATATATAAGGGAAATGATATATATATATATATATATAAGGGAAATGATATATATATATATATATATATATAAGGGAAATGATATATATATATATAAGGGAAATGATATATATATATATATATATATAAGGGAAATGATATATATATATATATATATATAAGGGAAATGATATATATATATATATATATATAAGGGAAATGATATATATATATATATATATATATATAAGGGAAATGATATATATATATATATATATAAGGGAAATGATATATATATATATATATATATATATAAGGGAAATGATATATATATATATATAATGGAAATGATACATATATATATATATATATAAGGGAAATGATATATATATATATATATATATATATATATATATATATAAGGGAAATGATATAAATATATTAGTGTGTATATATTTAGAGTTCTGAATCTTTTGTGTGGTTATGATCCCCGTGACTAACTTCATACTCCGTTCAATGTTGACGCAATATTTTTTCATTCTAACTTAGAATCTTTCTTCTCTCACTTCCCCCTCCTACACTCTCCTATTTAACTATTGATACATTTATATACGACTTATATCCTTGTTATTTACTAAACGTAACACAGTTTGGGCACAAGGTCACCATCAAGGGAAACCCATTTTTATTTTTATTCTAGGTTCCTTTTGCACTTTTTTTTAAAGTTACTTCGTTTTCAAATTCTCTTTAGAGATTTTTTTTTCAGGTTATTGTATTCCTTTACTTCTTTAACTGCTCCGAAGATGTTTTATTCTTAAAAAAGAAAATGTTTTTTCGCAGTCATAAGCTTTAGTTCTTTTCTCATTTCTCATTTCTCTGCTCATCTTTTATTCTCTTTTACGCTCTCTCTTAACACACACACACATATATTATTTATTTAAATGTCATTTTTAAATGAATACTCATATTTTGAGTAGAAGCTCAGTTTTTATCTATTTATTAAATATATATATATATATATATATATATATATATATATATATATATATATATATAGTTCATGTTCTTTCATTCAAATTTTCCATTCCATATCATATTTGTATCCGTAGTTTCCGGTGATCTTTTATCGAAACTAGTAACAAGAGACACAGTTGAAAATATTTTTGTACACGCACGCAAAAGTTTGTGTGTATATATATATATATATATATATATATATATATATATATATATATATATTTATGATCAACAAAAAGAAAACCAAATATTTTGAACAGTATATATAATATACATATTCCTGTCAGAGTCAGATTTTTTTTCTTCAGTAGGCCATCTCAATTTATGCTTTTTCTTTTTAATTTCACTGTTTAATAAAATTAACAGGTATAACAACTGAAACACGTGTTTCCACTAAAAATAGCGTCTGTAGTGATAAGCTCTCCTGATATATATATATATATATATATATAGGACAGGAAGAGAGGGAGCAGGAACATTGTGGATGAAACAGAAGCTAAGAACATTTTTGCAGATAGAATTAATGATAGGAAAATTAAAGGTCCGAGCAGACATTAGGTGCTCTTTCTCTCTCTCTCTCTTTGTGTGTGCATATATATATATATATATATATATATATATATATATATATAAAAGGTTGGTGCAAAAATAATGACGTAATAATGTCGTTTTTTGACGTATTTTTTAACGTAAAAAACGACATTATTACGTCATTATTTTTACACCAACCTAATATATGTGTATATATTAGGTGTGTGTGTGTGTGTACAAATTGTACATTGTTCCAAGAGGTTTCAGCTTCTTCTCTTCATGTTTGACAACATAAAATGTATATTTTATGTTTTGAGTACTAGTAGAAGCATTTATTCCGAAATGCGCGGTGCTGGTCGCGGCTACAATTCAAATGAGCTACTTTCTATTATTTTTTAATATTTCAACAAAGCTTATTTCCTTATTGAATAAGATGAGATTTATCCTGGGAGCGAGAGGGTTTATATACAGGGCCGCTCTCACGGCAATATTTTTTCCATAATGTGATTTATATAAACAGTCAAACATAGAGAGAAATTAACAACACCTAAAAAGAAAACCCCTTCAAAATGGCTGAAAAAGTGTCCGAAAATGCTAGGGACAAGGGACAGTACGAACAGTGTTTGCACTTCCTTTCTCCCACAAAACGACTGAACGTAAGAATGTTGGATATATATATATATAGGGCGCAGCCACTCGTATCCGATAATGCCAGTCTATTCGGGCGGCTAGATAATCCCTGTTGAAGACGCCTGCTCAGGCACATTTGTGTTTGTCCGATACCCACAGAGCCCACCTGTGGTTTATACTACAACTATGCTGAGCGAACCTTAGTTTCAGTTTCTGGGAAGTGAACGTTTTTTAGTATGATTAACAGTTGGAACAAAGCCAGCATGCTAAAGCCCTTGGTCACGATGGACTTGTGACTTCGTGCTAGCACGACGGTCGGCGTCTTCCTAGAGTCCCGTCTACCACCGTGTCACTCAAAAGGTTTGGGTCGGCCCGTGGTCTGGTTTTCAGGCACTTTCCAAACATCATGCCCTTCACTGGGATCACCTCCACCAGATCACATCGTGACCTTCCTGAAAAATCAACCATGGCCAGAAAGCGACTGTTTTAACCACTTGCCCATAATATATATATATATATATATATATAAAAGCTTAATGGGCAGAGTTGAATCAGACCAGGGAACAGTAGTATTAAAAAGTGCTCAATACACGTGAAAAAAAAAAATAACGGTAAAAGTAACACGTAGAGCTTTTAACTTACAAGAAATCCGGTTCCAACTGGTCTCCTTATTTTTAAAGTATATATATATATATATATATATATATATATATACACACACACACACATATATATATTTTCACACACGTTCTCTTTTTCTCTTTCCCAATATATATTTATATGTATTTCTGAACATGTGTTAATACTCGTTTCATAACTGCCTTGCTATTTTTGTAGATTTTCTTTATATATATATATATATATATATATATATATACGCACGCGCGTGTCTGTGTGTATGTAATACACTTGTGCTGCTGGAAATTGCTTAAAATGTTATATTCTAAATTCATGTTTATACAGATCTGCCAAGTTGACGCATTTTATTCAACACCAAGTTCAAACTCCCAGCATTCAGTAGCTGCTAATGCACTTGAACAAAACATTTTCTGTTCATTATGCTAGCGGACGCTATTTTCCCGTTTTCTTGAAACTAGCGCCAACGTCGCTCGCAATGAACTCATATCGAAACCGATCTGCAAAGGGAGTTGTAGGGCTGAATACGCACTGCGCACAAATTTTAAAAGAATTTGCAGAAAACTGGAGAGAATCTACGATGGTCGAATGAAGACACACGTGAAGTATCATTGTGTAAGATTGTGTGGGATCAGTAACGGAAAAATTTCGTGGAAAAAAAATAAGAACGATTCGTCGTTACGCAATTTTTATGAATGTTTCTTCATTTCTTACTTTTAATTTGAAACAAGTGTCAGTGAATTTATCTTACTAGCTTTGGAAAGTAATGTCACATTTTTAAGAACGGAATAAAAACATCCCTTTGAAATGAAATAAAAGTGACATTTATTCCTTAAGGACCGAATCATAATTGTCAAGGATAAATTCCTAATATGAAATTAATGCTTTTATTCAGTCGTAAAAAAAAACGTGATTCTGGACAAAAAAAAATCTTTTAGGTTCATCTCGATAGCAAAAACATTAAAAGACAATCAAGAGATGCAATCTGCATTTGTGAGAAATCTTTTTTCAAAAGAATAAAAGAATAAAATTCATCGTCAACTCTTATCACTACTAAAAATAATGATTAAAACATTTACCATTATTTTTATATTTAAATTAATTTCCTCGTTATTTTTGTTTTGTTTTTTGTGCTAATGTTTCTTTGATCATAATGTTATATGCAATGTTGCTTCTTGGATATTTTTTTAAAATTTATGCTCGGTTGTATTTATGGTTGAAAACTAATTGAAGTAGACATGGATATTTGTCAAAATTTACAGGCTGATCAGTTTCATCTAAATAAAATTAAATTGTTTTGTTTATATTTCTTAAGAGGAAAATAAAGACACTGAAAAATTGATGATAGATGATAATGAATTTCCATTTCTTACATCAAGTAATTAAATATTTGTGGCGATTTGACGAATTTCATTCTAAAAATATACAACCACAATTTCCGAACATGACGCTTGTTACCTGTCTATATTTCTGGAATGAGGTATTGTAACAATTTTATACTTGATATATATATATATATATATATATAAAATTCTATTTCTTATTCATTTGTTAACTGTTTTGTTTTTCTTCTTCTTCTGTTGTCGGATGTCGGATGAATAGTTTGCCAAGTCACTGCCTATAGGGTTATGTAAAAATATTTTTATTCTTGTAACCATCCAATTTTCTGCAGTGCCGATGGCTCTATACGGCAAGCAGTCCGAGAAGAAAGAAACTATTATTATTATTGTTGTCCTATAACCGACAAGAAGAAAAAGGAAAAAAACAACAGTTTTTGAGTAACTTTTAACAATCACAATCGCGACTGAACTGCAGAACGTAATATCAGTCCTTTTATATGCCAGTAAATGTTGGACTATTCACTCGTAGATGAAGAGTAATCTTGAGATAAAAGGGGTGTGGTCCTGCAGAAGGATGCTGAGATCTCCGTGAGTAACGAGCATGCATTCAGAGAAATGACAACTTAAAGAACAATTGTATTTAGAATCAGAAAGTTGAAATTTATGAGACGCACAATTAAAAAAGATGGCTCGGAGAATTTGACACTCACAGGACACAAGGAAGGCAATAGGAAAAGATAAAGAGAGAGAGAGAGACGGTGAGAAACCCACGTAAAGCATTTGTGTAAATGGATGATAGAGCAATGTCTAGGTGGGATAGTAAGCGGACAAACCTTTCAGAAATGACAGAAAGTTGCGAAGAGCCATGATCGCTCAGAGACACGTAGCATAACAGAAGAATAACTTGGCCAGACAAGAATGGTGTAATAAACTACTTACCAATATCTATGTTTATCAACCACTGTAACATGTCAGTGACGAGGACCTTTTGCTTTTGGCAAGGGGATGTAGATTCATGCTTTTGCTAAGGGCATCAGTGTTAATTGAATATACACATTCTCATTTTAGAATACACCTTCAATCTTTTTTGTTTCTCACGCAAGTGACCGTTCCTGTCTTTCATATCTGCATTTTTATTTATGGGGAAAGTCTTTGTTAGACGTAGGGCTTCTCTGAATCCTTCCGTTTGCCATTTCTGGGGAGGAATGGAACATTACCCAACCGCGTTGGCCCAGTGCGTGTTGGTAAGGGCTTACAATGCCTGGTATTCGCTAGCGGTCACCCATCTAAGTACTGACCAGGCTCGGCATTTCTTAACTTCGGTGATCGGACGGGAACCGGTGTTTCAAGGTGATATGGCCGTAGGCTGTATTTTTTTTACTAACACTAAGAATTGGAGCCTGATTCTGTCAACCTTTGTTACAATCTAAGTTTGCATTTCTTAGTTCGTATTGAACAAATGGTTCGGTAATGTTTGTCTTTTCAATTCAAAGACAAGCAATTTAAAATTCTCTTGTTTAAAAAAAATGAATACGGTTCCAATATATGCAGGGAGAATGGTAGCATCATTTTGCTTGGAAACCAAAAAGCAGTGTTTGCGATTTACTTATAAATTATATATAATTTACTTATAAATTATATATAATATAATATATGCGATTTACTTATAAATTATATATAATTTATAAGTAAATCGCAAACGCTGCTTTTTGGTTTCCAAGCAAAATGATCCTACCATTGGTCTGATAACTGAGGATATAAAGAGTCAAAAGTCGCGCACCAGAGATAATAATACGCTTTTTACTGGTGTTAGGTTTTGTTTTGTTTTTCTTCTTTATATATTTTCCTTAATACGATAATGCATCGAAAGGAATTTTAGGTTGGGTTGCTTTTGGGGATAATTTAATGCGACTATTTTACGGAGCACCCAATGATGATTGAACTTTGTATACGCTATATCGAACAACTTCTATAGAAACGTGCGCCATATTTGTATCCGTGTGTTAAAAGTAATCAACGATTAGGAAATAACTTTGGGATAAACATAGTATAATTTTACTATTACAGTCTTTTACAATTCAAATGTCTCTTGACGATAAACTACATCTGGCAGCAAGGCCTTTTACCGAGAGGTTTTGAGGAGCTTAAAAAACGATTACATGTGTGTGCAGGTGTAGAATGCCTTAGTTATTTCTTCTTTCCATAATTGTCTCCTTATACTCTCTCTCTCTTTCTGCTATTATGAAGAGTTATCCTTGTCTGCTCACTATCTTTTGCATTGAACATTGTCGTACGCAACCCATTTTTCATCGTCTGTTATGATATATTCAAGGGACAGTTCGTGATGATATTATATTCGTTCTTCAAAAGTGATCCCCCAACACAGAAATTATTTGATTCAATCTAATGCAATGTTGGATATGCAAGTGACTCTGCTAATCCTACCGTCATTCAACATTGGCGGCCATACCCTTAGCAACCTAAGATACGCAGATGACACAGAAATGATAGCAGACATGAAAAAGAACCTAGAAAACTTCGTACAGAAGGTAGCTAAAGAGAGCAAGAAGAAAGGACTAAGCATAAACTACAAGAAGACAGAATGCATGGTCATCTGCAAAAAGATGAGCCCGAAATGCGATTTGCAGGTCGAGGACACTAATGTCAAGTAGGTGCGGAAGTTTTAATGCCTAGGAAGTGTTTTGACAGAAAACAATAAGTGCGACACTGATATCTGTAGATGTATTGGGATGGCCAAGAATGCATTCCAACAGCAGGACAGATTACTGCGATACGGGAGGATCTTTTTGATAACAAAGAAAAGAGTACTGAGTTATGTGACATCTGTCCCCCTTTACAGCAATGAATGTTAGACGGTCTCCTGAAAGATGGCAAAGACACTCGAGGCGACGGTGATGTGGTTCTACAGAAGGATGCTGAGGATATCATGGACCGAGCGTGTGTGCCACGATGAGGCTTTGGAGACGATGCAAAGAAAGAGGAAGCTAATTATTAACATCAGGAAGAGGCAGCTGAAGTTTCTGGGACACCTAATAAGAAAGGAGGGTCTGGAAAATCTGATACTCACAGGTCGAATAAAAGGAAAGAAAGCAACGCATGACATATCTGGCGGGCTTAAGCAAGTGAATGACAGAACGTGGTCTGGGGGAGGGTTGCCGAAAGACGAAACTTATTGAGAGCCACAAGGAATCGGGTAAATGGAGAGCCATGATCACCTACGTACCGAAAAGGACACGGCACATAAGAAGAAAAGTTATCAGCAAGAGCATGTTTGTGGCGTGCTAATTGATGATCAGGGTGTGGTAGCTGCAAACAGTTTCGAAAAGTTGGCATTCGCAATGTTTCAAGTTCTGAAAATGCAGTGAATAAATAAAATTACATCCTGAATATTATAGCTCTCTAAAGCGATATATAAAAAAAAAAAGGAAAGAATAAGAAAGAATGAACATTTTAAATAATGTAAAAAGATTTTTTTTCTTTTCTTCATAAAAAGAATATCTTTAATCGACAGCGGCATATGTAACCGTATGTTCCTCGTTTCCTTGCTTTTTTTGATCATTATCTTCTAGTTTAATCTAAAGAAATGGCAAATCGTTAAAAGATAAGCTCTGTTCTATTCCCCAGTTGGTGTTTGATTATACATGTTAAAATTTCATTCATTCATTCTTTCTTTCTCCTCTCTCTCTGAAGTGCATGCTTTGATCTCCGTCTTTACGCGCATGCGCAGAAAATTGTTAAATACTACTGCGCCATACATTATCAGAATACTTATTTTTCTCTGTAATGTACACCCTGTTTCTGTCCCATTATAGTCGTTATATTTGCATACACTACATCGGACGTAGAGTAATGTATAGCGGCTCGGATTGAGGAATCGGAGAGTCGAGTTTGAATTCCAGTCGAATCTATTACGTGCTGATACCCTTGGGAAAGTAGCAGAACAGACCGGGTTCTATAGCCTTCGATGGCAACCTGTTTACTGCAGAAAGAAATGGCAACCTACCTGCCTCGTCAGTCATGTATCGAAAGATACACGCTTAGGCGAGCATGTATCACGCATGGCACCTAACTGAGAGACATCGAACAACTTCTATAGAACCGTGCGCCATATTTGTGGTCGTATGTTAAAAGTAAGCAATGGTTAGGAAACAACTTTGGGATAAACATAATATAATTTTACTATTACTGTCTCTTGATGATAAACTACATCCGACAGCAAGGCCTCTGATCGGAAGGTTTTGAGGAGCGTGGAGCAACTACTTAATTGCTATTATTCCCAGGTCCAACCTGACCCGGTGACACCTGTTAGGGTCTCGGGTAGTATACGAATTCATAAAAATGAGATTTTTATAGTAAAAATGCCAGTAATACATTTGAGCCTAGACAAAACTCTCTTTACAAAAATACGTCAAGGAAACCTGATCTACAGACTGATTTCTTACGAAGAATACATATTCTGTTCATACTAACTTATCTTAAAAATCTTGTCGGCATTAAATAACCCATTGAGGTTGATATGTCGTAAAAAATAAACCAAACTCGCTACAAACCCTCTTAAAAAATTCGTCAGTGAAATCTGATCTACAAACTGTTTTCTTGCAAAGAATACATATTCTCTTCATACCAATTTACTCTAAATATCATGTTGGCATTAAATAACCCATTGAGGCTGATGTGCCGTAAAACAAAATTAATAAACTCAAATATCTCTTCAGCGTCAGGTAAAGGACAACGAAGTTAGTCTGTTTGGCCATTACTAAAAAAAAAAGTGAGTTTGATCCTCATTGGGGGCTCCGTACAAAAATCTCATTAAATTATCCCAAAAAGCAACCCAACCTATAATCTCTTTCAATGCATTTTCGTAGTAAGGAATCATTTAGCAATCTTATTTCAAACTAAGAAATCATTTTGAATCTCACCTTGTGCAGTAATGGTCAACGAGCCAGTCTAGTAGATCATTTAAATTTATTCTTAAAAACTCCTTCTGCAGCAAAGAGAGAGCTGCAACTCCGGCAAGTTATGCTGCTATGGTTTCAAAACGAAGTGAATTTTGACAATTTCGACGTCCAAGATTAACTGATTTACAAAGCGAACGAACCCGAACTGTCAGATTATTTGTCGGTAAATGGGCAGTTAGTCTGAAATAAACACCAGCTGGAGCTTGAAAACGGTTCGCCGAATTTAATTCTCGGTTGGTTGCTCTACACCGACAATGTTATTTCACATTAACCCTATGATAAAAAGGTTACAAGAACGTAAAAAACGGGAAAATGCATTTTTAAGAGGAGTTTTCTTATGTTTCTCTTCGGTTTAGTTATCCAGTTGGATTCGTTACATCACTTACGCGCAACTACCATCACCCCAAGCTATGGGTTAATTAGCAGAACGTGTATCTTAAAAATGTTATTCTCAAAGAATGTTTGATGCAATATTATCTAGCAATAAGAAGTATTATTCATAGAATCCAAAATATGTTAACATGCTGCGGCATTCACCCGGTCAGTTGAGCCAGTTCCGTCAAACGACCCCGCTGCACCCGAACGGAAGCTGACCAACCATAGAAAAGTTCGCTTTCATTCGGACTTGGAAATCCATAGTAGTAGTTTCTGTGGGAATTTGGATTCACAAGCGGTCCGCAGCCATTTTGTAAATTTAGTGCCATTCAGAGTTTCCTTCTCATAGATTGCCATCCAAGACTATTTTACCCATAGCTGGGGGGAAGAGACGAATTTATACCTTTCCAAAGGGTATTAGCACGTAAGTGAATCTTATGAACCCAACTGGAATTCGAACTCAGCTGACCATTAATCTACTGAACCTTCACACGTTTAGGCTTTAAATAATCCAAAACGAGTTCATAAGCCGTAATAAACCAACCGATCATTCGCTTTAATTATATACAATAACTAGAAAACATACATTTTAATTCGTTTTAGATTATTTACATTATTCGGACTATTGTCCTCATCTTTGTCGCCATATTTATTACAACGTTTCGCACGTTGTACGCTCCGGTCTTCAGGTAGTTGGAATGTCGATCTGAACCCTTTATTTCGCTCACTGGAGTAGACTGTGCCATGTTTAATGGATGTATCTCCTGTTAATTTTCCCTCTGAAAGTTCTCCACTGCCTTAGCCGGGTATTGAACTCACACTCTTTGGGTTCTGTCACTGGATCTAACCAACGCCTTTATCCACTGTGCCATGTGTCCTTTTAGATTATAAGTCAGAAGGTTTATAAGCCACATGTTAGGTTCCTAAAGTTAGTATTTTCTAACCATATATAATAAATATATTGTTAGAAAATAAAAAGTTGAATTGATGATATCCAGTGATCTCCAATGAAACATTAATGGATGATGCCCGCTGTTTAATGGTTAAAACTCAAAATTGATTCTATTTTAGACAATCGTTAACCTTTGTGTTCACAATAAAACAATGTGTCGAAAGAACAGTTTTCCATTGACACCGCTATTATTTTAGCTACTCTCACTCCCTCAGTTTAAAAAAAAATATAATTAGAATTTCAATAAAACTCAAACGTATGAAAGTGAATTTATACTTTTTTTTTTCTTTTTACAAAATAGTTTCTTGGTCAGTTTGAGAACTTTTCAACACTTTTCAACACTCTTCATATAGCTTTATAATTTCTTACAAATTTAAAATGTTTTCGTTTTTATTTCTTTTTTTCAAGATTCCACAGATATTGGAACTTTGTTAGATTATAAAACTAAATTCAAAAGGTTTATAAGCCAAATGTTAGGTTTTTAAATTTAGTATTTTCTAACCATATGATACTCCTTGAAGTGTTCTCTGTACAATAGAGTTGTGCATTCTTTGCACTTTTTTATCATCATTTTTCACATCTTTTCTCTTTAAGAAGTATGCAGACATAATGCTATAATTGGCTTGCTCTTTCAGTTTTATTTGCATGCAAATACTCCAACAATTGATGTAAAGTCATGAATCCTAAAGTTCCCAATTAATCATTTAAAGTCAAATCATGAATGTATAATAAATATATTGTTAGAAATATTCGAAATCCTCAATTGATTCTATCCACTGATCCCCAGTAAAACATCAATGGATGGTGCCTGCTTTTTCAGGGATAAAACTTAAAACTGATTCGTTTTTAGGTAATCTTTTACCGTCGTTTCGCAATAAAAAAAAAAGTGTGTCCGAAGGACCGTTCTTCCCTTGGCACCGCTATCATTTTTAACTCGTTTCACTCTCTCGGCAATGTTTGTTGTCTTAAAAAAACAATTATTAGAATTTTACTAAAACCCAAACATATGAAAGTGAATTTTTACATTTCCTTTGTTCTTCGAGAATTTACAACAAAAATAATTGTTGATTTTCAAGAATAATTTTATATCTTTAAGGGGTAGTTTTTATCTTTATTTTCACTTTAATTATAACAAAAATTATAAAAGTGATATTTTAACTCCTTGTCTTCTTTTTGTTTCTTTAGATTGTAAAATTGAAATGAAATAAAACAAATCTTAGATTCAGAATATCATTTAACATTATGAAACACCTTGAAGCATGGACAGTGGAGTTGTGTATTCTTTGTACCCAGTTGACTTTATTTTAGACATCTTTTCTCTGAGAGAGATTTATACAAACATTACTTTCTGGTGACTTGTCCTCTATTTTTATTTCCAAACAAATATTCCCGGAAATGGCGTAACCTCATGAATCTTAACAAATACTTACTTCCTGAACGCTAGAGTTGCTAATCAGATCGTCTCGAATCATAAGTGACTGATGCCGTATCGTTCGAAAAATGTTCAAATCGTCAAGTGGTCATCGACTGAATGAAAACCTTCAGTGAAATAAAACATAAATTGATGATGTTCATCTTCTACGGATTATATTATTCTGAATGCCTACCGTAGTGCAGTGACTAGCAAGAACGAAGTAATGAGTTTCAGTCTCGTGTGTGCCTAACTATAAGAAAAATATGTTACGCAGGTGAGTTGTTGTAGATATTGATAATAGTATTTTTATAGAGAGAAGAATTACTTAACTGTAATTGTCCATATCAATGTTGTTATGTCCCGACTACGCAGTTTCGGGTTACTGTCTCCACTTTTCAAGGGATTAATCATTATATTAATTATTTCATTGGAAATATTTAATATACTAATTATGGACAGTTAAAGTTAGGCAATTATTCTATATATATATAAAAATAAGATATATTCTATATTATATATATATATATATATATATATATATATATATATATATATATATATATATATTGAACTTTCATCTGAGTAAACTTAAAACTGGTGATCTTGAGAACTAGAGGAACATTTAGCGGTTTCTTTTTACCCTACCATTACTGTTTTTTCATTAAAACAGTTTCCTAGGGACTGCGTGTTTAACACCGGATAGCGGGGACTGTCTCCAATCTTTTCGACGGCCGGGTCGTAGTTGTTGTTATAATAATAGTAATAATGTTACCTTTTACATATAGATTTCTAAGATATCTCCTCTTTCAGACAATTTTTAACAACAATTTGTACACGTTCCTAACTGCTATTATCTTTATTAGTCTTTTATTCGATATAGCGATATTAAATTAGAACTGTAAACGTGGTTAAAGGTTTAGATATTCTCTATTTTTATTCAATAAAGCGTGACATAATTTTATTAATCTGACTTTGAAAACACTGTGATGCTTTCATCGAAATATTTTAACAGTGTCTGTAGTGTGGGTTTTCTTTTTGATCTTTCAAGGAAAGCAATTATTATAATTTGGAATCAAATAGTGTGATTTCCACAGAGAAACGTTCATTGTTCATTCTAGTTCCTTTTATTTTCTCGCTTTTTTTATCGATGGTTGTCTTTATTACCATGATCAGAATATGTAACTTGAAGTATAATTATTTTGTTGCAATTTAAGTATTTAAACGACTGACCGTTGTATGCGCACATTTTCAGATAATCAATTTGCGGTAAAGTAATTCTATTTTTGTATCCTATGTTATCATTTTAAACAGACAACTGAGAGAAAATAAAAGAAAATATCCCTTGTTCCATAAAATTGTTACTGTCTCTTGTTCATAATTTACCGTCTTGTTGAAATTCGACTATCCAAGCGTCTCGCCGTCGAATCTCATCTCATAAATAGTAACTGGCTCCTTTTGCAATATTCTGTATTCACAAAATGCAGATCAGATTAAAAATAGTGTTGCCGCCACACGTTGGCTGGAACTACCCAATAATGTCATTCCATTCTTGACAGAATTCAAAAGCGTTTTTTGCGGACTTCTGAGGAATGAATTGTCTCCCAAACTACAAACAGTTTCCCACAGACTAAACGCTACAAGCCTCTCTCTATTTTCATGATATATATTCTGGCGAACTACAAGGTTCCACATATTTATCCATTTCTCCTCCTGCCATGGGTTAAATAGCAGAAATTGTATCTGGAAAAACAATTTTTGTTCTAAAAATAGAAATTTAATGCAATTTTCACTCAAAAAAAAATCTTCCTAGTGTTTAGTCCATGATATCTTCAGCATCACTTTGTAGAATAAAATTATTATCTCAAGTATTTTTTACATCTGTGATGTTATTAACGAACAACAAGAATAAAAGAACAGAAATTAAGAAGAAAAAGAATTCTACAAACGAAAAGTACCAGAAACGAGACTGTTAGCATAGAACGTACGGTTATATCTAACCATTCCAATTGTAAAATGCCGAGATTTTGCCGCCAATCTAGCACTGCACTTAAATTCATAGACTTTTGATACCATAGATGAAAGTTCCTGTATGCGAATGTCACATCTTTTTAACAACTGTTTGAAACTTTAACAACAGTATATAAATTAGTATCGTGTTGCATCATGCAATAATGGATCTTGAAGATGACGATGTTGCATTTCGTCTTGCTTCTGGCTTCAGTTCTTCAGGCACCCAACGCTGCATCATAAACTGTATCAACGACGGACAATTTTTTCTTATCTCGTTTTATAATACGAAGAGTAGTAGTTAAAGCATGCTTCTTCTTTTATGTGATGTATCATGGCCCTCCACTTCATCATGTCCCTTGTAGCTCTTAATAAGTTTTGTTATTTATCCCAAACCCCGTTCCCCCATCCATTTGCACAAGTCTCTTTCCCTCTGCCTGTGGTGTGAGTATCAGATTTTCCGAGCCTTCCTTCCTCATTAAGTGCCCCAAAATTTTTAACTATTTCTGATGTTAATCATTGGTTTCCTTTTTCTCTCAAACTTCATCGTTGCTCACATATTCGTCCATGGAATCCTCAGCATTGTGTAGAATTACGTTTCTGTTACTTCAAGGCTAGACTTCATCTTTGAGGAGATTGTCCAGCATTCACTGCCATTCGAGAGTACAGATATCAGGTAACAATTCAGTACTCCTTTCTTTGTTTCTAGCGATTTTTTTCTGTCTCTTAATATTCTGCTTAGCTTTCGGAATGCATCTTTGATCATCCTACTACGCGTTCAAATCAGTGTCGCACATACCGATCTCTATTTGAACACTTCCCAGATATTTAAATTTCTAGAGCTCTGCGAGGACGAAATGGAAGGGAGATCATTCGGAGAACGCTTGTAGACCCTTGATTAATGTTTCACTCTTATGTGACTCTGTATGGAATATGGATGCGTATGGCGTACTTTTCAAATTCTTGTGGTTGTCTGCGCGTTTTCGCGGTCTTACATCGAAAACCTAAGTCAAGCTACTGTCTAAATCCGACGACCACGAGGTCTTCCAACTGGTACTTTGCCTCTGCATTCAGTAACATTCTTATTAGCATAATGAATATAGAAATATCTTGGGCATCTTATTCCAATGTGCGTAAGGAAATTCATTTCTTCTGGCTTGGTCTCTGGACTGTGTTGTGATCACTATGCATACGTTTAACATAGAAAAAGCCTGACTGAATCGTCCAAATTTAAAGAGAAGTGCAATTTTCTGATTCTCACTAACCCCTCTTCCTCCCTCCCTCTCCCTGTCTCCATCTCTCACTCTCTCTCTCCATCCCTCTCCCTCCCTCCCTCTCTCCATCCCTCCCTCCCTCCCTCTCTACATCCCTTCCTTCCTCCCTCTCCCCATCCCTTCCTTCCTCCCTCTCCCCATCCCTTCCTTCCTCCCTCTCCCCATCCCTTCCTTCCTCCCTCTCCCCATCCCTCCCTCCCTTCCTCTCCCCATCCCTCCCTCCCTTCCTCTCTCTCTCATCCTCTCTTCCTCTCTCTCTCATCCTCTCTTCCTCTCTCTCTCATCCTCTCTTCCTCTCTCTCTTCCTCTCTTCCTCTCTTCCTCTCTTCCTCTCTCCCTCTTCCTCTCTTCCTCTCTCCCTCTTCCTCTCTTCCTCTCTTCCTCTCTCTCTCTTCCTCTTTCCACGAACCCTCTTTTTATTTTAAATTCCTGAAGCAAGTTATTCCTTCAATTTTGTTTGGATGAAAATTATCAGAAATATTGAAGCTAATATTTCAATATTATCTTTTATAATGTCATGCACTGAGGTTAGCAAAACAATAGGCATCATTTAATTTCGGTCGCTTTCACCGCCATACCAATAATTTGCTTTAAAAAAATGGAAAGACAAAAAAAATAACGCCATGACAACAATATTTACTCTGCTTTTCATTCTGATGACAGGGATTAATGATATGTAGGTCCCTTCTGAAATATATCACGAGATTATTAAACAAAAGAAATGATAGATGGTTACATGTCGGCATGAAAATAAATATGTTTGAAGACGTTTATTCACATTAATTTTTAATGTAAATTATTGTTTGGTTGTTTGTTTAAAGAACAAGTAATCTCCATTTAATATGAAAATAAAAAAAATAATATTCATAACTCTAAAATGTGTTGTTTTTTTTTTTTTGCATTTACATATATATATATATATATATATATATATATAGCGCAATGTTACAATAATTTTGCGCAATATTTACTCTGATGCTCTGAGTAAATATAATATTGCGCAAGTTATGAATGACGATAAACAACCACGAAGGTACCCTGAGATATATATGTGTATATATATATATATATATATATATATATAATGATTTGCTGCCCAGTCTGTGCGTGTGATTAGCTACAAAACTGGGCGCGGTTCACCTCACCCTCAACCACCGAAACTTCCATGGTACACTCGCGGTTGTTTATCGTCATTCATAACTTGTGCAAGATTATATTTACTGCGAGCCTCAGGCAGCTATGATCCAATGACAAAAATCAGTCAAGACAACTGGAGACTCATCTGCACAGACGATTCGCGTAGACTGATAAGATATGGTCGGGTTAATTCCCGAATGGTATGACCTCAGTTATTGCATACACACCGGTTCTTTCGAAGCGATCTTCCTAAATACTGACGGTGATCTAACAGGTGCCTTCAGCGCGGTTTGATATATTAGGTCGGTGCAAAAATAATGTCATTTTCTCACATATGTTACTATGTGAGAAAACGACATTATTTTTGCACCAACCTAATATAAGGTGTTGCCGAAAGGTTCCTGTTCTTAGCCTGACGAAGAAGGAATAACCAAGTAAATTCTGGTGATTGAGCCATTGAACAGATTTTAGAAAGTGGCTCGAGCCCGGAAATTTTAACCACGCTTCGTGTGCAATATTTTTGTCTCTGATTGCATGACACATCATCTGTTTGCATCATCGGATACAAAAAACTTGTCTCTTGAAGTCTCTGGTTGAGACTTGAGGGCAACTCATACTAAAAAAACTAGGTACAACAAAAAAAATAACAAGAACAATAAGCATTATTTAGCTCTTCAAAGTCTAACAGCTTCTGAAATACAATCGTTAAAATACCAAATATTTTTTTCAAAATTAATTTTCATAAGTCTGTCATATTAATATAAATATAAAAATACTTTCGTCTCTTGATAAGTTTTTTTTTTTTTTTAATCATTTCACCCCAAGCAATGTCCTAGTGCGACTAAGACCCAAGGGGTTACTGAGTATAAGAGACCGAGGAAATACTATTTAAGAGAGAGAACAATAAAATAACAATAATTAAGAAGATTGAAAATAACGATTGGCATGGCACTTAAATTTTTGAAGATCAACGTTTACTGGGAAGCGATAATCTGGAAGAGAGTTCAGTTTGCGAGAAGAGTGGCAGAAGAAACTGTTAGCATAGAACCTAGGGTTACATCTAGTCATTTCAAAAGTAAATTGAGACCTTGCCGCCAATCAAGTACTGCGCTTAAATTCATAATGTCAAGATACCATAGAGGAGAGGTCATCAAAACAATTACCATGGAAATATTAGGTTGGTGCAAAAATAATGACGTAATAATGTCGTTTTTTGACGTATTTTTTAACGTCAAAAAACGACATTATTATGTCATTATTTTTGCACCAGCCTAATATTTACAGAAAAGACAGTGGGAAGTTACGTTACGGTGGTAGGTCAAGTGACTAAAACTGGGATGAAAAGGCCAGGACCAATGATTTCAGATTATGTTAAACTTTGCGTCGTGTGAATTTATTATATAGATATCTTACATTTTACTATAGAGGTAATATCACAATACGATTGTTTGTTAAGGCAATATCATACTTAGCAAATTTAGTCTCTTCGAGCAAAATCTTACAATAAGAAGATGAAGAACGTGTTAAAATTTAACCAGTTATAACTCCTTAACAAACAACCGATGACTGCGTGTTTGTGTGTAAAAGTTAGATTTCATGTATGGAAGGGACTAATATAAAATAAATGCTATTATTTTGGGGGTTGTTTGCTTTTTAAAAATATCGATTATTAATTCAGTATCTTTGTGAGTGGTTCAAAAGTTTATATCCAATACTACTATTAAGAAAAAAAAAACAAGTTGTCAGACAAGAAAAACATCCCGAAGAAGGAACCAAAAAAGAAAGACCAAAAGGCAAACACCTATCCACTTAGTAAAGGGTTCATCGCCCAAATTATCCAAAAAACGCTTCACAACCTAAACGCTAAACAAAGGACAACACCGGCCGTTACGGCTTTCGCCAGCTTCGGACGACTAGAACGCCCCCCCCACACACACACACACACACATATATATATATATATATATATATATATTGGCAGCATGTCGTTATTTAGGCAACTGTTGTTGAAAATTACAGAACTATAGTTTTTTGCCGACTGTTGAAGATAACCAAGAGCGCTCGGCAAAAAAAACATTGACTAGGGTCCCTATTCCAACAACTTAGACCCAAATACTAAAAAAAGATCATCAAACGGAAAAGTTCCGTAGTTTTCAACAACACATGCCCGAATTATATATATAAATATATATAATTACTTTTCAGCTCTGCATTCATTCTCCTCTTTTGAAAATAATTTTTCAGTCTACTACAAAATCCAAGCTTCAGCCAACCCCACCACCCACAAAAAATTTTAAAATTTGAGAAATGAGTCATACGATCCCATGATGTGTCGATTTAACCTGTGAAGTATTAGGCCATCGCTTCGTCAAGCTCATTACTGCTGGTCATGAATCGTTAGATTTCAAGTGTGCCTGCTATTTGGTCTTTGGGTGAATGTAAACGCCGGGATTAGAACTCAGTACGTGGATTTCTCTTGCGCACTGGTAACCTCTACGCTACATAAAAATGTTGGCAAGAGGTTTCGTCTACCCAATTTCACTCACAAGGCTTGAGTCAACCCATGGTATGGTTTTTAGACACTTTCCAGACCGAAAACATCAAGATGTCTACTTCCTGACTAATCAACCGTGGTGAGATTCGAACCCGGGTTTCATGGTCAGAAAGCGAACATTCTAACCACTCGTGCCCATAAGTAGGGGGAAGTAATAGACGGGGTCGGATAGATGTTTCCCGAAACGAGACTCTGCCCTTCAACATAGCCTCGTCTGGGGATCTTCTCTACGCGGAGTGAGAGATTTTGTCCAGCACAGCTGGAGACGAATCTCCAACTGCAGCATATCTACCAACCGCCTCACGCGGTCAGATGTGGCACAAGGTCGAATTTAATATGGGGTATCCGAGCCCGTAGTCTCGGCCAAAAATCCCTGTAGACTCCGTATAAAACCCGATCGGGTAGCCGTTTCCCGGGGCGAGACTCTTTCTTTCAACATTGTCTCGTCTGGAGATCGTCTCTGCCCAGGGGCAGAGAGTTTGACCAACAGAGCTGGAGACGAATCTCCTGCAGGCCAACATACAGTATTTACTACTGTATTCATGTTGGTCGGAACATACCTATTATCGTCCGTAGGTATGATACAACAAAATTAATATTGTGTGCAAAAGTTTCCAGCGAAAACCATACCTTTCCTTTCCTGTAAGCATCTCTATACTGACTGAAAAATCACTTTTTCTTTCATTAAACCAGCTGCCTGTCAAGAGTAGAAATCCCAGTCTGCCCTCTTATTTAAATTAATTTTTGTGTATGATTAGAAGAAATGACTCTCGCCTTTAACAAGGGCATAAGTGCGAAATGAAAACAAAATTCGACTAGAATTTGAACTCATCTCGTTGTTTCCGCATTTCGCTTTGTCAAGCGTTATGCTATCCACAAATACATTATGCCATATAGACATTGACTTTGGGCACCTTTCGGTGGTGTGATGGTTAGCAAGCTTGTCTCACGATTACGATTGAGTAGTGAGTTCGATCCTCACTGGTTGCTCCTACTTTCGGCCTTGTGCCAAATCTAAGCTACGCTTGGAAAATCACTGTAGACATTAACTTAACACTGTTCCATTTTTAGTGCAATTTTAACATCGGAATAAATAATTCGCTCAAATATCTTAAAAGAACCTCTGTGAAAGTAAAGATGTAAAAGAAAATCAGCATTTAGAATGCTAACATTTTTACCTAGGCGCGAACACTGATCGCAGGCATCAATTGGAAATAGGTAACTATTTCAGTCTCCTCAGCATGCCGGTGTACGCGAGTATGTTCTTAAGAGGGTGCTATATTTTGTCTGCGTTTCTGTCTCACTGCTTTCGGTCTGTTTCATGTGAGCGTGCGCGTGAATATGGTTAATGCTAAACGAAGAACAACTGGCAAAAAAAAAAAAAAAACGAAGGAAATACAACCGTAAAACAACTTGAGGAAACCGCACACAATCCCAAAACCCGAACATTCCTTCTAAAAGAAAAATATAAGGAATACTAACTGAATACAACGGCCTGACAATTTTTTTAATGAAATAAAACTCTGAATCTCTCTCGCGAAGCCGTGAAATTGGACGTGAGCAAGCCCTTTCAAAACAAAACGAAAAAAAATATCAGAGTTTTCTCATTATATAAAAAAAAAAGCATTCGACTGACAATTCAAGGTAAAAGCTAGTTAAAAAGAAAGAAAGAGAAAACAAAAACGCCATCTTTGCAAGCAACACTCTCGAGAAAGTTCTCGCTTGACCGAGATCCTCTGATATCTGCATTAGATTATTTTCGTCCCGATACCAAAAAGATGGACGCGCTTCTGCTCAGACCTGACAATACGTCTTCCCACAATGCCTCAGTCGCAGAATATGGAACCGTCATTTGTTACAGGCCGTCAATTTTCTGACGGATTACTCAAAAGTGTCTTTTCATTTTTTTTTCATGTTGGCGTTTTTTAAGTGTTTTTCTAACTTTGGCAATTTTGAAATATGAACTAACAGATTTCCCATACAATAGAAACTTGTACACGATTTTCGAACTACAATCGACATTTACCCGTGTTGTGTAGGAGATTTTTTTTTTATCTGGAATATACAACAAAGATAGCAAATACTCACATAAATAGATAACTAAGATGTTCATCTTTGCAATCGATAAAAATACAAAATATACAAAACTATAAGACAGGATTTCGAATTCAACAAACTTCACTTGGAAGAACTGGCGCTAACTAATCTTCCTATCGATTTTCTCACACATGATATGTGTCAAGTAAAGCTGAAGTCAATACATACCGTATATAGACACGAATATAGTGCGAGTTGTATGATCATTTTTTACAAAAACAATTATACTATTAGAGAGGTAATTTTTTTTGAGGAGGTTAAAAATTATTCATTTTCTGTTACCAGTTGTACACAAGTATATTTTTCTGAAGAGGTTAAAATTCATTAAAAAAAATCCGGGATCGTATTATATATGAAGTATACACGTGTATATGCGGTAACTATATATAAATGCATACGTTTTAATGATTTTTTTTCGTGGTATATCAACCTCAATGGGTTATTTAATGCCGAAATCTAAATATTTTGAACGCAATTCTATTTCTTCAACAAAATATTGAGTTGGTGCATAATTATCAGGCGTTTTAAAATAATATTATGAAAAAAGAAACGTATAAATTCCAGAATAACATTCTAAAATGGTTATTCCGAAGCTTATGATTATTGACACGCATTTTATAGCCTGAAAATAAAACAATATTTTCATTAAAAACAATTTTATTAACAAGTAACTAGCCTACAAAAACGCCTGATAATTATGCACCAAACCAATATATTTGGAACATAATTGCATGCCTTTAACTATAGATAAAACGTATTGCTGATAATTCTACTATAAAATGTGTTGCTGACCATTTTTCTATAAATATGCATTGTTGATAATTTTACTATAAAAATCTATTTTTATAATTTCATAATGTTTTAACCCCATTTTGGGTGTTAACTATTTGCCCATACCTAGGACCCTAAAAGGTGCTACCACACCGTGTCAGGGTGAACCGGGGGGAAAAAGCTGCAATTAAGAGGTGCTCCACACTCTTCCATACCTCCCGATCAGAAGCCTTGCTCGAGATGTAGTTTATCGTCATACCTAGGACTAAAATACATAAGTAATTATGTGTGTGTGTATGTAACAATAACATAGATTGTGTTTCACGGAAAAAATGTCGACCAGTTCCTGTGTATGATAAGGTTTTTAAGGCGAGCAGTCTCTCGTAATTAAAGAGTTCAATATCAACAGCTGGAACATTTTGATAGAAATAAAAATAAATATTCAACTTATCTGTCCCTGTCCGAAATTTCGCGAATATGATGCCGATTCCCTAGGCATAACAATGAAAAAAATGCTCTGCCTCTAAATTGTCAGGTGGAAGGTTACTATCAAGCCTCTTGCCTAGTGAATAGCGTATCCGCGAAACTTTGAGAAAGGACAGATAAGAAGTTATTTAACTTGTTATAGCTGTTAAAAAAATTAAAATTGAAAAATAATAAAATAAACATTCTGTAATTAATACAATCTTTCTTATCTGGTCGCTGAAGAGTAAGAAATCACGAAACTCCGAGGCGATCTCTGATACGTATTGTGAACCTTATTATTTCTGATTCAAAAATATATATATGTAACTGGTTTTCCTAAAGCGAAGTGAAAAGTTATGCTTATATTTTTAGAAATATTTTTTTTACGATTAGTTTTCGTGTCTGAGTGTTGAAGGGGAAAATGAAATGTTTACAGTTTGTCTTCATCTTAAGCCATTATTGTTAACTGTTCTATTTTGGGGGACGATATGCTGAGGATGCCATGAACTGAACATGTGTGCCACAACAAGGGATAGGAAGATGTGGAGAGCCATGATCGCCTACATGCTGAAGAGACATTGCACATGAAATCAGAAAGAAGAGCATTAACGTGCTATAGATAAAAATCTGTAATTAATATTGGGTTTTAATTTGTGTGTCGTAGTTTATGGTGGACATTCATTAATTAAGATCCTAATCCTTCGACTGAGGCTTATGACCACATCACGTTCAAACATCGGTTGCCGTACAATCACCGAAGTTAAACAACGTCGAACCTGGTTAGTACCTAGATGGGTGACCGTTTGTAAATACCAGATAGTGTAAGCAAGGATGTGCTGGTGGTGTAATGGATAATAGTACGAAATTGTTAATTGGAGAACCGATTTCGTATTCTCGGTGGGTTCGTTATATCCACTTACGCGCAGTATGAATCCACCTCTTCTCCCCTAGCTATGAATTAATTAGTAAGGCTTATATCAAATGAACCATTATTATCACTTAAATTCTTAGAATCTAGAAGTATTTTCTGGCTTTAAATAACCTGCAAAGGGTTGATAAGCAGTAAAAAATGAATGAATCAATCCTTCGACTGACTTTAGTCATTATCAAAAAGCAATTAGATGAAATTCAAATTCATCTGTTTGTAAGCAGTTTTGATGTAATTGTGAGCCTTAAAAAACTTTAGACGGTATCTTTTGAATGTGTCATTATGGTCGAGGAAATATCTGAAGTCAAAAAACGTTTGAAATTGAAAATATGCCTCTTTCTTCCAGCTTTTATGAAATAACAATTTCAACACAAAGTTTAGAAAAAGTCAAAAAAACGTTTAGAAAATTTCTCATTTACTCTCGGTGTCTATTGAGAAATCATCTAATTTCAAAATACGGAACAAGATTTTAGACAAGTTAGTATGGATCTAAGAACATTCACCTAAAGAATATTGGTCTAAGGGAAACCTGTCTGAGGAATACTCGTCTAAGAACATTGGTCTATGGAATACCCCTCTAATAATAATATTTATTTTTATTAGGTTGGTGCAAAAATAATGTCGTTTTCTCACATATGTTACTATGTGAGAAAACGACATTATTTTTGCACCAACCTAATAATAAATTAACACTTTATTCATGTAAAAAATACTCAATTTTATTGATATTCACTACATTACAGAATCATATTTAAGACATTTATAGCAACATTAGTTACTGATGATGTTGATGATTATCATCATTACCCCCTTGACTTTTGTAATCGTAGAAGGGATCCGAATGCTGAAGCCATATTGAATCTCCTCCACCAACGTTCCATCAACGGTAGCCATCAGCAATTCTACTGTAGTCTTACTTGTCCATTGTTTGACATTATCCAACCAGTTTTTACGTTGGCGGCCCTACGTCCTCCTTTAACGGTACTTTGCGTGATGGTCTTGCACGGGCTGACGTGCCTTGTAATGTGTCCAAACCACGCCATCTTTCTCCGTTTGATAGTGGCGAGAAGAGATTCCAACTGTTCAGCAATTTTCAGCTAAGACCCACCATTCCTTATTTCCTTTATATCCTATTAGTGAAGAAGTTTCATTGAATCTCTTCCTAAGGACCGCTGGTTTCTGGAACATACTCTAAAGAGGATGGCTCCCTGGCAACTATCGTAAGCTTTAAACTCCAGAGTAAATCGTTATCTATTATGTATATCATCATAATCTACAATTCTTAGGCTCATAAAAAAAAAAAACATTTAGCAACCATCTACATTGAGTGTCTCTTTGGCGTTGTTTTGGGTGCACAATAGAGTGAAAAGAAAAATAAGTTTTTGTTTTCCTCCAAATATAATCACTTACTTGAATATATATATATATATATATATATATATATATATATATATATATATATATATATATAAGGTTGGTGCAAAAATATTGACGTAATAATGTCGTTTTTTGACGTTAAAAAATACGTCAAAAAACGACATTATTACGTCATTATTTTTGCACCAACCTAATACATATATATATATATATATAGTGCGATGGGTAAATTTTTGCGATTTTACATTTTAAATTTCGCGCATCCGCGTTGTTTTTTGTTTTTGTCGTCTGCACTGTATAGTGGTGTCAGTTGTGAACCATCTGTGAGAAAAAGATCACCATGACGCAATTCATTCTGTCAAAAATTCGAAAATGACATGATTTACTGCTTGGCATTTGCACCGGAAACTCCAGTACGAATATTTCAGAGTGTTTGGAGTCAATCTAGCGTTACAAATGATTCGAAAAGAGTTGGATGATATATCCAGTCAACATCATGGTGATTGGAGCGATCACTAGTGATGGAAAAGTTACGTCTCCATTCATCTTTTCACAGGGCTTCAGGCACAACACTGATGCCTACATCAAGTGCCTTGATGATGTAGAGCGGCCCTGGGTCGAAAGGGTGGCTTCTGGAAGACCCTATGCCTGTCAACTGGACTCACAAACAGGAGAACACAGTCATGGCTGACAGACAATTTCTACCAGCACACCCCGCCCCTTCCATCTGGCGACCTAACTTCCTAGACTGCGACTCCCTTGATTATTATGTGTGGGGCGCAGTTGAGCGAGAGACCAACAAAACTCCTTGTAACACCAAAGATGAACTGAAAGCAAGGGTTATGGCAGAATTCACCAACTTAAACAAGGTGACCGTCCAGAAAAGATGCCGGAAAATTCTGAAGTCGTCTAGAGGCCGTGGTTGAAGCGAATGGCGATTTTTTTAGTAAATCTATTCTTTACTATTTGAAGATATGTTTGAGTAATTTCGGTAAATATATCTGTTAAAAGGATTTGTCAGTGCTATTTTTATTTTCGCGTAATTTAGACGACAATTTATCCATCGCACCCTCTGTGTGTGTGTGTATATATATATATATATATATATATATATATATATATATATATATATATATATTCATTCTGTTTGCACAAATTCTGAGTCTAAGTGATACTAATGATACTTAATATTGTGATTTTTAAGCGTAGCTTAGATGTGGCACAAGGCCGAAATTATGGGGCACCCAATGAGGATCGAACTCGCTGTTTTGTTTTTCTCGTGAGATTCTGTTGACTATTCTTCCATCATTGAGTATTTCTTCCTCATCTAGCCTGGTTCTTCTGCCATGGATACATGATACTTCTGCTGTAGATACTTGATAAAATTAAAAGAATTTGCTATGTTATCTGACCTGTCATCTCGGCTTCAGTCACTCTCCCACCGTATCGTAGATACACTGTCCCTTAAATGAATAAATATTTTTATGTTAACTATTCCGATTAACTTTCCTAGACTTTATGAATTTAAGCGCAGTACGTGATTGACATGTCTCATCATTTTACAGTTGAAATTGCTAGATGTCACTGTAAGTTCTATGCTAACAGTTTCCTCTATTCAGGTTTCCCACTTTCCAGTGAACATTGATCTTTAAAAAATTAAATGCGGTATCAGTCATTATCTTCTGTCTTAATTCCTGTTCATTTATTGTTCTCTCTCATTAATTTTTTTTCTTTTTCTAATATTTTTCGCGCTCTAAAACGTTCTGTCTTTGTGGCTTTATTGTATGTCAAATAGATAGGAATAAAATTTTGTATAGATGTAACTGTATGCTTATTAAGCGACGGAAATTTAAAGTTAGAATTTTGAATTATATTTTGTCTGGTCTTCTTCTTTTTTTTAATTTTGAAAATATGTGCATTTTGAATGGAAGAGTTTTTGAAATACAGTATATTTTTTTCACATTTAAATAGAAACTTTTAAAAGTAAGCTTATGATTCTTGTTTCTTTCATTCTTTTTGTTCGTTTTTATTTGAATTGCAAACATTTTCCTTTGTTTTCCTTCTGTATAATTTATTAATTTACCTTCTACGCCCTTCAATCAATATCTAAAATCTAATTCTGTTGTTTGAAAAAACTCCAACGAGTTCGATTCTGAAAATTCTCTTCAAATCAAGCAGAATATTTGAAGTCGATGCTGTCTTTGAGTACGTGTTGTATATTAAAGTTTGAATATTCATATTTCCTAAGATTAGCTTCACGTGGAACAAAGCGAGATACATTAAGAATCGAACCCAGTATCAATGGCCTAAAAAGTAGATGCCATCGAAATACGTGATGGTATAATTTAGAAGGAACTGACATATCTTGATTCCAAAACTCGTAAAGGCAATGTGTTGTAAAACCTGATTTGAACAGCTCTTCTGATGAGTAGTTTTTTTAGAACATCTCTGTTAATCTTTGATATAATTAATGGTTAGCACCGGAGGGGGGGCCAACAGCGGCTCGCGAGCCACATGCGGCTCTTTGGCCTTTAATATGCGGCTCGTGAAAAATATTTTGCCTGTGTTCCTTTTGTCATCACATTTAAAAGGTAAATAAATATTTCAAACTTTATAATTCTTTACTGGGTATGAATTGATACCTCACTGGATTAAGTTTAATGTTAATATGTATGTGACAAAAACGTATGTATAAATTTAGTTCATACCTTGCGGCTCTCAAATAGCTGAACTTAATCGTATGTGGCTCTTGCATTAAGCAAGTTTGCCCCCCCCCCCATGCCAGGTTTAGCGGCTCGCAAACAGAAATAGTCGAGACAGGTTCATATTTCGACCGAGTTCGTTACATTCTCTTTCACATGAATAACATTAAAAAAATATGAATCAATTTCTTCTCTCCCTCAGCCATGGGTTAAAAAGCAGGATAGAGTTGCCTCTCTACTCGCGGATGGCAGCCAGTCTAGGAGAAAGGGTAACCCTGAATTCAAACCCGGTATGTTGCCCTAGCGGTGCATATATTATGATGGAGTTCACGGTTAACTACGGCGCGGGGATATGGACTTTTTGATCTCGATTGAGGTCGACCTAAGAAAAGACAGTAGTATTAAGCACTACTATGAGGCACGGTGCAGTAATGGATAGCAGCTCGGATTGAAGAACTGGAGAGCCGAGTTCGAATTTCACCCGAATCTATGACATCCACTTACGTGCTAATACTCTTGGGAAAGGTATGAATCCTTTTCTTCTCACCCCACCAATAAACAGTAAATAACAGAACAGAACTTGGATAGCAACTGGTCTACTGCAGAAAGAAATGGCAACCTACTGCGGGAAAAAATCTGCCTCGTCATTCATGTATCGAAAGATACATGATCGCCTAAGCGTGTATCACATAACTGACTGACAGTCATGATGAAAAGATTTTATTATCCTATTATAATTGTGCTTACCCCCCCACCAACTTCGTTAGTACTCACGACCGTTACGCCCTGCCAATACCACATAAATAATGGTATATTCCGTTTAAAAAGAGGGGAGTAAACTAATTGGTATCAGTGAGTAAATAAAAGCTTTTGGAATCTGCTTTAACATCAGTGCCAAAACAGCAAAAACATCATTGTCGTTGACAGATTATTAGGCGAAGATGAATAACTGTTTTTTCGTATGACCGTCCTATTTGGAGTGGTCGTTGCTGGTCGACCCAATCACTATACCCGGTCATGAGAGTGGTGATGAGGTCGACATTGAGAGAAAAAATTAATTTAACGCACTTGAAATTTTCATATCCGTTTGTCTTGTTCAAATTAATACCTTATGTATATTTTTAGCCGACGTTGAAAGTTCAAATACATTTCTCAACAACACGTTATTCTCCGCCTCCTTCTAATCGTTTTCATTATATTTACTTTAACTCACGATTTCGCTTCAAGTTAACTTGCCACGCTTGGATGGCGAGTGTATTAACCTTTCACTACCCAGTCATGTGACGAAAACTTGAGGAAAATCAGTATAAACAGTTACAGAATACGAAAACCAGAGACAGAATGGTCAGGGGTTGGCCGGAGTGCCTCGTGGGCGTGGTATTCCATCAGTGATGGATTGCTTTTGTCTGAGCTTTGGCTATAAGTCCAATACAGCACAAATTCAACAGAGTGCCGCAAGAATTCTGAAACGTCGATATGCCTCCTACACTCAGGTTAGCGACTGGCTAAGACAACCCGCGGAGCGACGTTTAGCTAACGTGCGACATTCGTTTCCATGACGTCTTTCCTCGCACTACTTCTTAGAATCTAAGGTGCCGCCACTCTGTTAATAAAACGAATGAGAAAAAGAAATAGTCCTTTTCGTTGGTAACATTTTATATAGTAGTGTGGGAACCCAGAAACGGCACAGAACGCAACAAAACCGATAAGGCTTTAATTGTATTTCAACACCTTACTTATGTATATAATATATTTTAGTCTTTTTCGTTTAAATTTTCGATAAAACTAAATTAATCGAAATTAATGCTTGTCTGGTATTTTGAAAATATGTTCCACTGGGGGAACAATAGACATGAAATCTTGAACTTGGGAAATGACGCCAGAAATTGGCACACAGTAATACCAGGATCCCCAAAGACAAAGAAAGTAAAGGCTGACTTTTGTGATTGCGTGACTAAAAATAAAAAAAAATGAAATTGCCAGCAATTATTTTAACTCGTTTCCAAATACGTCTTTTTGGGTTTTTTTTGGTGGGGGTTTGTTTTTTGGTTTTGTTTTATTTGGTTTTGTTTTTTTTGGTTTGGTTTTTTGGTTTTTTGTTTTGTTTTTTTGTTTTGGTTTTTTCACGTCGATGACTGAGTAACAAGACTAACAAGCGTCGGAAACAAATGTTTGTGCTACTGTAACCAAACCACAAATGTCAGAGATTTAGGTTTGATGAAACTCACTTCAAATATTTCTCTTACCGTGTCTCACTCTGTTTCCCCCTCGTCGCGTCCCTCACTCTGTTTCCCCCTCGTCGCGTCCCTCACTCTGTTTCCCCCTCGTCGCGTCCCTCACTCTGTTTCCCCCTCGTCGCGTCCCTCACTCTGTTTCCCCCTCGTCGCGTCCCTCACTCTGTTTCCCCCTCGTCGCGTCCCTCACTCTGTTTCCCCCTCGTCGCGTCCTCACTCTGTTCCCCCCTCCTCGCGTCTCTCACTCTTTTTCCTCTTCCTCGTCTCATTTCTCTCTGTCTCTCTCTCTGTTCTTTCTCAAAGTTTTTGTACATCTCTCCTCTCTCTCTCTCTCTACACATCTATCTCTATTCCTCTGTCTTTTTCCTTTATACTATTGATGATACCTGGTTGCTAAATATTGTCATATTAAATTTAGCTTTTTACTTCGAAATAAGGTTGTCGATTTTCTTAAAATATTACACATTTTTATCTGTAACGTTTCACTGTTCTGGATTTATCTCCTGGTGATTTAATTATATATTTAAAGACTCACTTTTGTAAATCTAATATTGCTCAAAGCTTAAAAATATTCGGCCATCATTTTTACATGGCTAAACTCGTTATAAATAAATCAGAAGACAACTTGTACATTCTGTTTCCCTCTGAGAAGCCGAATATTTTAAGATAAAAAATACTTTTATGGCTTAAATGCAAAAAAAAATCAGTTCCAAAAGTATATTTTATCTTAATACAATTAAAATCAAACGAACTAAAATCAATCAGTAATCATCATACAATGTCGACAGTCTTCTCCTTGGGTAATCAATAAAAGAGTGTGCTGAAATTCTTTTCTCTCATGATGACTCGAAGATTAAAAAACGACTGAAGACAAGACAATGATATTTTGAACGGTGCTGAAACAAAATTTAAAAGTGGTAAACATTCTCTGTGGAATAAATGACCTTCTCTTATCGGCGTGGACGACTTAACACACGACTGCACGCAATTGTAAATTATAAAACGCACAGCTAGAATTTCAACCAGACTTAAGCATGAGGTGTCAGTTTTCTCTCGCTCAAGTTTTTTTTTTTTTTTTTTTTTTTTTTTTCGGATAATAATTAGTAAGTCTGAAATTGTCTCATATCCGATCATTTCCTTTTTTGATATTGTTTTTGTGTGTGAGTTTTTCTTTTAGTTATTTTTTTCTTTTTGAATCTTCAATCTGAATGAAAGTCGTCTCTGGCTTAAGTCGGATTATATTTAGATTATTGGCAAGTCTTACAATTAATATCATGGTATTTCTTAGTGAACACGATTTCTAATGTAATCCTCTTAAAAGTACCCGAAGTAAGTCGATTGATGAAATCAGATTCTAGTGTTGTTAAAATAATCACTTTTGTTTTTTTTATTTAAATACGAGGTGAATTGGGCTAAACCCCTTGATTGTGGGCCTAAAATGAGTAAAGTCTCTCTCTCTGTCTCTCTCTCTCCAAATCTGTATTGATGTAATCGTGAAGTTGATGTTCCTTAACCATAGTGAAGCGGTGATCAGATGGGAGACCGTCTGATGAGCATAGATTTAGGATGGTAATAATCAGTTCATCGAACTTTGTTAATTTGTTTAAATTAAGAATTAAATTAGCTTTGCTAATCATAATCTCTCTCAATCTCTCTCAGCCTTACGCTTTTTTATTTCTCTCTCTCTTTCTCTCTCATTCTCTCTCTCTCCTTTATATATATATATATATATATATATATATATATATATATATATATATATATATCCGTTTCTCTGTATAAGTTTTCTCACCATCTGTTATATCTACATTTATTTTTTCGAGCTGGCTCTCTCCATGTATTTATTAAGATTCTCTCTTTCTTTTATATATATATATATATATATATATATATATATATATATAAGGCTAATAATTATATTCGGTTGTTGAAAAAACCCGGATGGCACAGTTTGCATGTATAACAAAACAAATTGGTATCCGAGGAAAAAATGTGGAAATAAGAAAAAACTAGAAACATCTGAACAGGACGAAAAAAATGGTCTAGTGCCTTAAATTTCCAGTTCAAAGAAAAAAAAAAAAACAAGCGAGTATCTAAAATGAAACGTAGAGTGCTCAATACGCTAAGCAGAGCAAAGTTAAATAAAATAAATCCTAAAGTGCCCGGAACTACCTAACTAGGTTTCGCCTAAATGAATCTTTATGATTAATCATAAACATATATATATATATATATATATATATATATATATATCAAAATATTGAAATCCTTCAACGTGAGCAAATAGCTCCCTTTACGAAATTAAAATACTCTGAAATATTTCCAGATAAATCACTTTATTGTTCATTTGCTTTCCTCGGGTTATTTTGGGAAAGTGGCTCGGAATCATTCGAATGTTCGATTTTAAGCATTGTAGTTTCGATAATATTTTTATACTGTTCCTCATTGCATTGATTTTCAATATGCCTGTTTGCATTGTAAAATGTCAAAGAAATGCTCAGCACGAGATAATATTGTAAAAATAGCATCTTATAAAAAAAATATATGAAACTGAATTCGCTCATTATGACCAATGAGATTATCAGCTTCACTGATTATATCTTCATCCCAATTTTCATTTTGGTCTAAAATATTTTGAAATGAACTTTTCAAGTTTTCACGTGAGTCTTTCACAGTTGTCACAGCTCTAGATCCAACATCAACTTGTGTTGCACAGTGATAGATTACTGACTTTAAAATCCCTAAATATAGTCTTTCTCTTTCTACTATAAGATGTAATTTTATTAACGCTGCTTAAATGAGAAAAAATACTTTAACTCCATTAACCTTCTCGGTACTTGAACTTAAAATCAAATTAAGCTTATGCACATAACAATGAATGAAGTCGCCATATTTAAACCCTTTTTCTCTCAATTTTATTTTTACGCCATTTCGTTCACCTGTCATTACGACTGCTCCATCGTACATTTCGCAAACTAGTTTACTTTTAACATTACTAAAAGAGTTTAAAGCAATTTCTATTACATCAGCTAACCTTGAAGTGCTTTTATCATTACTTAATTCATAAAATCCTAAAAATCTTTGATTTATTTTTGCATCCAGCAACATAACTGATTATAACAGAAAGCTGAGCATACACTGCACAATCAGTAGTTTCATCTGCCTGTACTAAAATAAATGGAGTATTTTCAACCTCAGTTTGAATTACAGCAGATATTACTATATCAATTGCAGATATAATGGTATTTTGCATCGTGCTTGAAACTCATTAAAATTGTTTTGACCATTTTTTTGGTATAAAGTCTTGATGCAATGCAATAACGCGAGATAATTTCCTTTGTTCAAGTTATCTTTTCCTTCGTCATGGCCACGCAATGGTAGATTTTGTTTGCAAAGATATAATACAGGATTTACTGTTTTAAATATTTTCTGTCTTCAAATAACTTGTTACGTCTTTCCCTTTCAAACTTTGAAGATTCACTAATAGCAGTTACGATGTCGCATAAACCAATTGTTTTTAAACATTTATAATTATTTACATGGCTGATAGATTTAGAATGAACTTTGCTGTAGGTCAAAATATTTTTATACTTGCTATAACGTCCATCTGTCCACTATTGAACAGATTTGGGCTGAAAGAGCAAGCAAGTCCAACAGTAGTGTTTTCCTTCTGACATACTTTCACACAACCAATCAATCTGTTGATACCATGTATTTTAAAAAGAACGTGTGCCAACTTTAGTTTTCAGCGAAGGAGTCGGTCGGCCTAATTTAATATTTTCTCGATTTTCTGCAATATTCATGTTCCCAAATGAAATTGCTTTAAGATGTAACACTATATCATTCTTCATTATTGGTAAATTAATTTTTATCAATAGTGTAGGTATCTTTTTAACAGAATGACATGTTTATAAGAATACACCAACTTTTAAAATAATTGTATCATGATTAAAGATTTAGAGAATGGTTAGGTACATTGTTTAATGCGTAAATGAAACTGAAATAAACATTGATATTTTATAATAAGCGGCATTTATAATGGAAAACAAAAAACACTGAAGTGAAAGAAATATATCCAAAATGATTTTTATATTTTAAGTTCTTTAATAAGCTTCGAATAAAAAATAAAATTTACTATGTTATGATGAGTTAAACTCTCAGAGAATCAGAAAAATGGGTGCGCGTATACGTTAACAAAAAAGTTTCCAATAAAAATGTTTACTAACCATTACTGAACAAAATAAAACTTCTCAAGCAAAATCTTAAAATGATTCATTATGATCTTTTATCATTGATTGAAGCATCGCATTAGATAGTATTTTGACAACTGATAATAGTATATCATCTTTCATATTTCTGGATTTATTATTTCCACTCTTTTGGTAAAGAAATGAAAACAAGTGGAATGCCCCAGTCAAATATGTATTTTTTAGAAAAAAAAGACATGTCTTTCCACCTCGAGTGTTTGTATATACGTCTATGCGTTAGTGTGTTTATGTGTCTCTCTGTCAGTGAATTTTTATTGTACGTTTATGATCAGTACTGCTGACTGATATCATATTTCCTCAACACTACCCCAGTCGACGAGTTCAGGCTGCCACCTTCCTTTGATTTTCGCTGACTTAAGTCAGGCTAAATTTAATTTGCCCTTTTTCAATTGATACATTGTGCTAAAAGGTTGAAGATTGACTCAATCGGGCTAATCCCGATAAGCCCGACCTCCGGGATCGACACTGATATATATTAATTCATTCTCTGAATCTATCTCTCTCTCTCTCTCTTTATATATATATATATATATATATATATATATATATATATATATATATATATATTCTCTGTTTGGCTTTCTCTCACTACAATGATTTCTCTGTCTCCTTACCTCTCACTGTATATTTATTTCTTCTGTGTATATGTTTATATATATATATATATATATAGTCTATCTCTCTCCTTTTTTCCTCTGTGTGTGCACGCGCGTGTAAATATATAGAAAAATAGGAAAGAACACATTAGTTTAATAATCCGAAGTTCTTTAGTATTTTTGTTTTTATTTTTAAAAATCACTGCTCAATACATAAGTAGAGCCTAAATTATAAATATATATATATATATATTCTCTATCTTTCTCTCCTTCCCTCCATGTACATTCTCTCTCATTTTTTTCTTTCTTTATCTCTTTTTTTTGTATATTCTCTGTCTCTCCAGATCTCCCTTTTATCTCTCTCCATATTATTACCGTTCAATCCTTTTCATCCTCCTCCCACTCTGAATGTCTTTTGCTTGGTAACCATTACTCAAAAATTGTCTTGCAAACTATTGATAGTCATTTTAATCAACTCGTCGTATACGTTTTTTTTTAAAGTAATATCAAGCTTAACTCTCTCTCTCTCTCACGCACATACACTTCACTTTCGTAACGAATATATTTTCAGTTTGTCTGTCTTTGAGGAATAAAATCTCCAGAAACAACAGAAAATTATACTGACACATTGAACCTTGTCGATTAAAAGTCTTTTTCCTTTTTTATGCACAGTTGCTGTTTGAAACGTGAATAGTTTGTCTTATTACATATATCATCTGATAATATTTCATAAGATCAAATTTTATAGCCAGTATGCTAATCTAGACGATAAAAATGACTACATTATTGTCATCGTGCCGATGAAAGTTTATCTGAAACATACTTTAAATATATTTAAATATGAAAAGGGAAAATAACAAACATTTGTACAAAAGCGTTTTACCAAATACGTCAAAAAGCACAGTTGGAAATGCTAGTTAAGCTTGATTTATTTGGAAAGGATATTAAAATAATCCAGAATTTACACCGGGAGCAAATCGCCTGCATACCGTTAGAAACTGAATTTAGTAAATACACAAAAATAGAAAGGGGGCGTAAGACAATGATGTGTCTTCTTACCGGACTTATTCAACCTACACAGCGAAACGATTCTGAGAGAGTAGAAATCGTACCAGGATTCATTATTGCCAGCCACAATCATAACATTATATATGCAAATGACACGGCATTAATAATAGACACAGAAAGGAAATTAGAAGAACACATACATCAATTGTAACAAGACACGATGTATGGCTGTCAATAAAAAAAAAACTGCTCAATATGCGAATTACAAATTGGAGGTACAAAAAAAAAGTGTGAGATCTGAAAGCACATTTGAATAGCGAAAGATGTCTTCCAAAAACTAAGCACAGAAATAAAAAAAAATGTCGTTAGTAACAAAGAGTACTAAACGGTTATGTGATAGCAGTCCTCCTATATGGCAGTGAATACTAGACAATCTAATCTTAAATGAAGAAAATACTTGAGTGAACAGAAATTTGGTTCTACAGAAGTCCATAGACTGAACATGTGATCAATTAAGAACTGAAAGGTTATGACCCTCCAGAATGTCTTATCCTTTGTAGCTTTAAGCAATGTTTATCTTTCTGCTATGTCTCCTATTTTCCTGCTCTCCCATATATTTACACAAGCTTGTTAGGTATGTTATTCACAGTTTGTTTCTTTTCGCCAAAATATATCTTGTGAGTGTTAAATTTTGTATTTTTTCTTCATTATGCGCCCTAAGCTGTTTTGGATATTAAAAGCAGAATAAATAGGAACCATTATCGCTTACGCTCTGAAGAGACATGTGACAAACCTGTATTTTTCCTGGAGAAAGGAACTTATCATGTATTCATTTTAAACGAACCTTGAGGGACATCGAAATTTGAATTGTCAAATTTCTCTTTTTTTTATTTTTTTTTGGGGGGGGGTGCTTACCAATTGGAGTCCTCAAAAAAGTATGATACATATTCTCACATTTACAGACAGTATTGTTTAGAAATATTAATTTTTTGTTTTACAGCTTATCAACTCTTTGTTATTTAAAGCCGAAACAATATTTCTAGTTATAGGAGTTGGCTTACAGTACTCGGTGGTCACCCATCTAAGTACTGACCAGGGTCGACATTGCTTAACTTCCGTGACTTTAAAAAAAAAAAAAAAAAAAAAAAAAAAGGAAGTATCAAATGACAGCGAAATCTTAGTGTCTTTTCCCACTTGATTTGTTGAGAAGAAAATGAACAAAATATATTTGTATCTACTAACCTCCCACCCACGAGGTCAGGTTGTGACACAAGGTCGGTATTATGTAAGGAGCCTGAGCGCGTACACTCGGGCTAGGATCAAAAATTGCCCGAGCACCGCAACCGTCGGTTCCCCTGACCTCGGTGCGAGCACCAATCTCTCTCTCTAGTGCAATGAGAAGGCGCGGCCTCGGGCAGCTGTTTCCCAGGACCGGCACCTCTCAGTATAATTTTTCCTCAGTTCCGACTCTGTCCGTTGACGGAGCCACCCCTGAGCGCACTCTGCCTAAAGACAGAGACGCAACTGAGAGAATTCTATAACACGAAGAACGTGAAGAAATTATTTGCAAAAACTGAACCAAAAAATATATTGGATTTTTTAAAAAGAATTGGTCTCTTATCAAAGATGTAGACTGATGTATAAACAACATATCCTACCTTTTATCATTTTGCAAATAAATTGTCCTTACCAAATGGAAATTCTTGACTTAAACAAAAATACCTAGGATTACTTTGCAGTGCGCAAGCAAATAATCTCTATGCTGCTTAAAATGTTCCATACAAAATAGGCATTTAAAATTCATATAAACTGGATTTAACATTAAATAACCCACAGTGGTTGATATGCCATAAAACCCAAACAAGCAACTGAGAGATGATAAATATGGTGTTACAAACTATTCGAGAGAGTAATTTATTTTTAACCAGTTGTAATTTAGAAGTAAACTTTAGTTTCAGTTTGGAGCCGATTTTTTTCTATAAATTCTGTTAGCTAATCTGAGTTATCTAATCTTCAGTAAAAAATTTGTTACATTTCGCAGCTTTTCTGTTTATTCATTTTTGACCTTGTTCAACTCTGAGTGAAATCTATACAAATCTTATATTTTATTTCCTTTCATCTTCTCAGTATTATTTGAAACAGCTACACAATTTATATTATCTTTGGCCAAATTGACGTATTGCTGTATTATAGTTGTTTCTGCTGCTATTACTAATACTAATACATGGACATTCAACATAATCTCCTGTATTAAATATTTGCATGCATAAAAGAAAGGAAATTTATCAATATATTCAGATGCAAATGAAAATCTATCTGGCGTCGTGTTCGAGATTTTTTTTTTTTTTAACTGTATTGACAATGTAATCGTCATCAAAAAATAGTAACCTGTTACTTTCTGTTGCCCCCTTTATTGCGCAAGCGTTTGTGATAAGTTAACGGATTTATGATTTGGGAGGTTTGTCATTAGCATGAGCGCTACATGAAGCCAAGACACGTAGAACCTCAAAAACAACAGATTTCAACACTTTAAGCTACAAGTTTTAACTATATGAAATCCTCAATATCACATCTGGTTTAAAACTAATGTTGAACAATATTCTCTACTTTATCTTGATAATGTATTTCTTAGTTCATAATTGGACATTGACAGTATATCATCCTTGATCAATGTTGGCGAGCGTTGTTTATTCTTTGATTTGTGACAACGTTTTCCATCTGTAGTCATCATTATTGTTGTATGGTATTGATAGATCATTTTGACTGGCCTGACGATCATTTATTGTCTACTGTTCTTTAGGGCTATAACTCACTGTGCATGTGCAACAGGTCTTCCTTATTGACAAAACCGTTTATCATACAGAAGGTGTTATGGTTGAAAGATGACAAACCACCTTTGTTTCCGCCTCGAACCACCTCATTCCTCGGGCGCCATCGTAGTCTCCTTCGTTATCATCAAAATAGTCTCTGTTTCTCTTTCTCTCTCTCCTCTACTCCGCTTTTTTTTTCCTTCTTTACACAAATGATTTTACCTCTTTTCCATTTTATAACCTCGTCTATTTCTCTATTTCTTTACCTTACATCATTCGATTCTTTTACATCTTCCTCCCACTTGGCTTGTTTTGCCCGCTTTCTCCATATATATTTTCTTCCTCTCTTTCTCTCTTTGTTTGCCTTCTCTCTCTGCTTTCTCTCCTTTTCTCTCTCATTCTGCTTTCTGTATTCTTTTCTATCATCTGCACTCGCTCGCTTTTGCTGCTTATATATATTTTCTTCATCTAACGTCATTTCCTTTTTCGCTATCTCTGTCATTTCTCTCTTTTTCTTGTTCTGTTCTCCCTCTCTCTCTCCCTTCCTCCCTCTTTCTCCCTCTCTCTCTTCCTCCCTCCCTTCTTCTCTCCCTTCCTCCCTCTTTCTCTTTCTGGTATGCTTCCTCGCTGTTTCTCTGTCGTCCCTCCCTCCCTCTCTGTTTCTCTCTCTCTCGTCCCTCCCTCTCTGTTTCTCTCTCTCTCGTCCCTCCCTCTCTGTTTCTCTCTCTCTCGTCCCTCCCTCTCTGTTTCTCTCTCTCTCGTCCCTCCCTCTCTGTTTCTCTCTCTCTCGTCCCTCCCTGTCTGTTTCTCACTATCTCGTCCCTCCCTCTCTGTTTCTCTCTCGTCCCTCCCTCCCTCTCTGTTTCTCTCTCTCTCGTCCCTCCCTCCCTCTCTCTCGTCCCTCTCTCCCTCCCTCTCTCTCGTCCCTCCCTCCCTCTCTGTTTCTTTCTCTCTCTCTCTCTCTCTCGCCCCTCCCTCCCTCTCTGTTTCTTTCTCTCTCTCTCGCCCCTCCCTCCCTCTCTGTTTCTCTCTCTCTCTCGCCCCTCCCTCCCTCTCTGTTTCTCTCTCTCTCTCGCCCCTCCCTCCCTCTCTGTTTCTCTCTCTCTCTCGCCCCTCTCTCCCTCTCTGTTTCTCATCCTCTCACGCAATTTGTCATATTTACTTTGAACCTTCATCTCTCTTTCTATGTCCTCTCTTCTTGATATGAGAATTTTTTTTTTCTAGAATTTACATTTATTCTTTCCATCTTCTTCTATTCTTCAAATTCAATATCTGGTTTCTCTCTCTCCCCACTCCCTCTATTTCTCCCCACCCTCATCTCTCTCTCTCTCTCTCTCTCTAATTTTAGTCGCTACTTTGAATCGTCGCATTTGCGTTATCAAAAATTGTTTCAAAAAAAGTATGCTCTTCAGAATTTTGAAGACTACAAGGCTCGAGCACAGACAAAATTCAGTAAAGGAGGGAAAATTTAATTAAAAGAAAGAAAGAAAATGACGTGTCTGAATTTATTTTATTAAAACTAATAAGAAAATATTTCTGAATAAGGTCCAGTTACCGGAGACATTAGAGTGGCTGACACACATTTTCAAACAAGTGGCTTGAAAAGAAAATTAAAAGAAGCCTTTCTGTTGAGCAAAGAATCTGAAATGTGTTTTTAACTCTTGTTTTTTTTTTTTTTGATTAATTTCTCTCTCTCTCAATTCACGATTTTGATGAATAATACGACAATTTTACGCAGGTTGCTTTCGACAGAAACTTTCTCTTTTATGATAATGCTTTCGGTTTATGATTTTTGTTTCAATAAAAATGTTAGAAAACTCAGCGACTAAACAAAGAGAGAGAAAAAAATAATGGAAGCGAAGACATTTTCAGAAAAGAAAGTCGGAAGAAACACAAGAGGAGATTTAAGTAGAAACTGGAAGAAATCGGAAACAAGTAGCTAAATTCTAATTCTGTTAAAGAATTGAAATTTGAAAAGTTTTTCCAAGAAAGAAATTATGAAATTAGAGGAAGTTTAGAAAGAAAAACAGTAAAAGGTATCAACGAGTTGAAAGAGAGAATACACGAGGAGAATTAAAAGAAAGACAACGAGAAGAGAAAAAAACCTAACTCCCCATATATAATACGCCTTCGTCTATAATACACACCCCTAAAATAGTGCTGAAAGTGTGAGAAATGCTTATACTCACACATAATGCGCACCCTTTGTTTGGTAATCAAACCCTATAAATTGTACCTCTCCAGTTTCATTACAGCCAGCGTATTAAACATAGAATAATATTAATCTAATTTAGTTTTATGATAATTCTTATTTTATTTTACACTTGTAAGTATTGTTAGGTACATATAATTATATTTGACATCCTTATAGAGTCGTAATCGCCGAATGTTAATGTCAAATTGTCGTATGCTTGTAGTGAGTAGTTATTTCGCAACTGAAATCCACCTATAAACAGCAATATATTTAAAGTTTTTTTGTAGCTGTGCATAATACGCACCCCTGATTTTGCTTATTATTTTTTTAAAAAATGCGTATTATACATGGTGAATTACGGTAATTCAATTTTAACCACAGAATAGAATCTCATTAAATACAGACAGACAGTAACAAAATAATGAATAAATAAATAACCGACAATAACAATTATAAATAGAATAAAAAGATATTTAAAACCGAAAAGAATATTGTTATAATTTTAATTAATTTCAAACTGACTTATGCGCTTATTTAACGACAAAAGATTTCCATTTTTGATATTTGTCATGTATTTTCTGTCTTCAAGCGTTCTTTGATTCGGGAAAGATAAGAAAATATACCTTTCATGTTCTTAATTTTTATTTAAAATTTGTCCCCCTGTTGGCAGTAAATGCATGACAATCTCCTTACAAATGGAGAAAAGACTTGAAGTAACAGAAATATTGCTCTACAGAAAGATGCTGAAAATTCCATGGACTGAACATGTGAGCAATGACAAAGCTTTAGAAAAAAAGGAAAACAAAAAGGACTTTTTTTTTAACGTAATATCTGAAATAGTTGAAATTTCTATAGCAAATAATGAGGATAAGGCTTAAAAAATTTACACTCACAGGACATATGAAGGCAAGGACGGGAGAGGAAAACCGAATTTGTGCAAATGGATGACGGAACAGGGATTATGAGCGACAGCGAAAGTTAATATTTACCTAAAATTTACCTATAGTTCCTAAGTTTGTTTTTTTTTTTTTTTTATTTGTTTTTTTTATTGATTGATTTGATATCTACGGTTTATCAACCCTTTGCAGGATATTTAAAGCTAGAAAATAGTTTGAAGTTGTAAGAATTCTTTTAGATAATAATGTGTAGTTCAGACATACCTTGCCGAAGCAAGAGAAGGCGAATTTTCTTTACATGTGCTTGTAGACATCATCGGCCTGCGAGGCTAACTTCAGCAAATCAATATTGAAGTGACACAGCGCATGCGTTATCGGCGAGAACGAGGCTAACAAAAGCAAGAGATCGAGATTTCTTGCCCGAGACCAAGGAAGGATAAAAAAGAGCTGACTTTTTGTTTTCGTGGGAAAGGGGGAGTTTGTTCTTGATGAACCTGTCTTCCAGAGAAAGAGCTATAGTACTGTTGTTTACGGTGTGCAGGAAACAGAGTCCCGAGCGCAGCGGTGTTCCTGTTTCCACGTTAGCTGTCAGCGGGAACAGATTAGAGTGGAAATTTATTTTTCCTACCACCTAATTTTTGTTTAATTCTCACATAATGTTTTAGTGATGAACCCATAGCTGGGTGAGAAAATGCGGGAACATATCTTTCCCGAGGGTATTTGCGCATAAGTGAATATGACGAACTGGAATTTGAACTCGGCTCCCCAATTAACAAATCGATCCATTATCTATTACACCACCCGCACATCCAAGCTTACAACACCTGGTATTCCCAAGCGGTCACCCATCGAGGTACTGACCACGCTCGATGTTGCTAAACTTTGGTGTTCGTACGAGAGCCGATGTTTCAACGTAATTTTGGCCGTAGGCTGACAGGAAATTGTGGAGAGCTATGACCACCAACATCTTAAAGGTGCATTTACTAATCTGTTATATTATGGCCGCTCTGGTCCATTGGTACCAGATATTTGTTTATTTCGATAACTATCACCCATTTCTGGAGTTCGTGATACTCACAGGTCGAATAAAGGCAAAGAGAGACAAGTGAACGCAACGGATGGCATACCTGACGGACTTAAGCAGATGGATGACAGAACATGGCCTGAGGGAGGTGGCAGAGGGACAGAAATTATTGAGAACTACAATGGATAGGAGGAAGTGGAGAACCATGATCGCCTACGTACTGAAAGTACACGGCACATAAAAAGAAAAAAAATAATACTGAATCTAATACTACTGATGAAAACAGTTTCTCTCCATATCAGGAAGAATGTTTTAATTTGAGAATCGTATTTCCAAGCATTCTCTCAAATGGTCAGTCTACGCTGAAGGCACCGTTTATCGTTCACTTCTGACAACTGGCATTTAGTTTTCCTTGTCTGTTTCAATTTAGTTCTATTGTTAAAATTATTAGCAATGCATTATAAAGGGTGTTTCATTAAGACGGATCAAAATCAGCAGTAAATAAATCAGTGGTTTTGGTGAAAATCTATTTCTCTATTGGATCATGTTATTTAAGTCACGGCAGTTATGCGAGAAAAATATTATTGCCCAAATGTCCGCCAAGGCTTCAGCGGCGCACCTCCACTCGATGGTCAAAATTTTTGATGGTGTTTCTCCATAATTGCTCCTCGATCTCACCAGTATGTCTTATCATCTCATCTTTTATCTGTTGAATTCTTGTTGCCATAGAGCTTACTTCTGAGATGACCCCCAAAGGAAGAAATCAACTCTCACGATCGTGGTAACAAATTGACCAAATCTAAAAGAAAAAATATCATTAGACGGTTAAACTTAATTCACATTTAAAATAGGTCCAAGTTATTGGAACACCTTTTACATATAAGAGAAAACTTGAGTAGTGTCTGCTTTAAAAGATGACGACGATAGCTTATTTTGACTGCTCGTGATTTTTGTATTGTTCCAAATACCTTTTGCGTCTTTCTGTTTTATTCGTTTTATTCTACTTCCTCCTGGTAATTGTTTTATTTTTTTTTTTTGGGGGGGGGGGTTCCGGTTGGCGGAATTGTCTTTTTTTATCTCACTTTGTTCGTCGTTGAATGTTACTGTTTATTTAATAGAATAAGAAAAAGAGGTGAATCCGCATTTCATCACTGTTAGGCTTATTTTTCATCTTTTCATATTAAATTAAATAATATTGAATTATTTAATATTAAGGCATATTGCGCGCGACCGCGTCACTTACTGTCACTTTTATATAGAAGAAGGTTTAAAAATGATTTCGCGAATGATGGAAAAAAAAATGCACAATGCAAAATGAAATTCAAAATGTCTGAATTTATTAATAAAATGTATAACATTGTTAAATTAAAAGGCGTATTTTTATGATTATGCATCTAACAGAGGATATTAAATTTTATCGTAGAATTCTCAAAATATGTTTTTGCTCAGATTTGAATATTTCAGCTGGAAATTTGGGGCTTATCGTCTCTCGGTCTTTGGTTTTGATAAAGCAAATATGTATTTGCTTGCATTTTTTCTAGGAAAAATGAAAATAATTGCAGAGTTCACAACTTGTCTTGTTTAGCATATAAATATTTTCCAAATTAAATTCGTTGAGTAAAGCAATGAATTTCAAAAGCTAATTATTTAAATGCAACAAACGTTTCATCAACTTTTCAAATAATAATACATAAGATTTGATTTGATTTTTTCTCCATTTATATCTGCACTTTCTTCAATACTCTTTCTTATTGTCTGTTCTTTTCCTCATTCTTTTCTCTTCCTTCCTTCTGCCTTTTCTTCTCTTCCCGCCGGTTGCCTGGCCTTCTCTTCCCCACCCGGTTGCCTGGCCTTCTCTTCCCCACCCGGTTGCCTGGCCTTCTCTCCCCCCCCCCCCGTTGACCGTTCTTCTCTTCCCGCCTGTTGCCCGTTCTTCTCTTCCCCCCGGTTGCCTGGCCTTCTCTTCCCGCCTGTTGCCTTTTCTTCTCTTCCCGCCTGTTGCCTGGCCTTCTCTTCCCGCCTGTTGCCTGGCCTTCTCTTCCCGCCTGTTGCCTGGCCTTCTCTTCCCGCCTGTTGCCTGGCCTTCTCTTCCCGCCTGTTGCCTGTTCTTCTCTCCCCCCCGGTTGCCTGTTCTTCTCTCCCCGCCTGTTGCTTGATCTTCTCTTCCCCCCGGTTGCCTGCTCTTCTCTTCCCCCCGATTGCCTGGCCTTCTCTTTCCGCCTGTTGTCATCTCTTCCTTCTCCTTGTCATCTTCTCTTTTTCTCCTCCTCCCCCTACTTGTCGCTTGCTTTTCTCTTCTCCTCCTTCTTCATGTTCATTTTTTTCTGTTTTATTAACTCAAAATCCTCTGTAAAATTCACATAATTCCATTATTACTTCTGTCTCCAATTCAAAATATCTATTTCAGTTCTATTTTTCACGTCATATTAAATATGAAAGTAGAGGAAATCTAAGAAAAAATGGCCACCTGGCTGGCAACGGAAAAAAAGATTCTAGTTTCAAATATTCTCTGCAAAATACCCGGGTATTCATTAAGCTTAGCCTCGTCGGGCAAAAAGTCCGGACGAATATTCCTCTCGAAATCGTCGCATCTAAGTCAAGTAGTAATGGTCTATGAGACGAATCTTGCTAACCTGACCACGACATCTCATAGGCAGCATTCATGTTCGTCACAACATTTATCGGGTATAACTAATTATATCCCTAAGTCTGAGAAATATGGAAAAATAATCGACATCATCATTCTAGCTGGGTCGCATGACATCACTCATACTTGTACTTTGACCATTGCTTCAAGGTCTTAACTTGTGTTGTCGTTGTCTTCCAAAAGGTGATTTTTGACCTTTCTTTGTTTTTCAATTTGAGACGCCCATATCGAGCCAAAACATTGGACATCCTCAGGATGTGACAGAACTATCGTCACTAACATCAACTAACATTATTTATACAACAAAAACTAAAATAAGATAAGCAAAATAATAATAGTGATAATAAAAATAAAACGTGATGACTGTTGAATTTCAAAACAAGTTACTTTTTTCTCTTTCCTCTTGTGACTTATTTTTCTCTTTCCTCGTCGTCTTTTTTGTTTGCAATAAATAGTTCCTCGCAACCATTTTGGAAATGACCAACTTTTTTCGTTTGATAAAGGAAATATTTCTACGCCGTTGACGCTTGTTTTCTCAGTAAACACGTTAATGAGACCTCGAAGTTATTTTGGGGGATTTAGCCTGACTTATTTGTTAGTTACTGTTTGCGTCGATTTCAACTTTTTCGATATATCGACGTATGTAACTTCGTGGACACGCATGCGCACCATGATTTATATTTGTTTGTCTTCTCTATTATTAGAGATAACCATGTGAATGTCACCATTCCAATATAATTTCTTGGTGAGACATTTAGATAATCTCGCCGTACAGAATAATTTCGGTAAATTCTGTAAGTTTGTCTACAAATGCGCATACGCATTAATACACAGTATTGTTGATGTGTATATGTGTGATTCATATGAAGAGAAGGTAACATGTTTCCATGCAGCTAGTGAGAAGAAAGATAAATAAAGATATAAAGTAGAGAGGCAAACGAGATATGACTTTGTTAGAATACAGTTTCCAGTGTACTTGTCTCGTAAAGAAATTCTTTCCTCACTTTCTTGGAACACCAATTTCAGATAGTGTTGTAACCTAGGGAAGGTTACTGAATAGGATAATCACACAAAGGTTGGTAATGAATGATAATACTTATGACAAGAAAAACACATACATGATTCGCCAACGGCGCGTAGAAGTAGTAGTCTACTGCTAGAAGTGAGTTAAGTGAATTCTACAATAAATCTCCAACTGCAGGATATCTACCAACAGCCTTACGTGGTCATATGGGGCACAAATCCGAATTTAATGTGGGGGTAACAGAGCCCGTAAGCTCGGCCAAAAATTCCCCGTAGACTCATTATAAAACGGGTCACGGGTAGGTGTTTCCCGAGACGAGACTCTGTCCATCGATATAGCTCCATTTGGGGATCCTCTCAGCCCGGATGCAGAGAGTTTGAACAGCTCAGCTGGAGACGAATCTCCAACTGAGGACCAACATGCAGTATTTACTACTGTATTTATGTGAATGGGGACATACCTATTCTCGTCCGTAGGTATGCTACAAAAGAGAGCGATGTACGAATAATATATTGAACTCGGAGACTAATGAAAAAAAGTATTTATTTTGAATAAGCTATTTCAATATTATCTCCTTTCTTGTCAATGTAATTAATTCGATTTTGAATATCACACACATTGAACAGTGAAAATTTGCGATAAATTATATCCATGTACACATCAGTTAATGTCTCGTTTCTGTTGTCGTTTCGTTACCTCCCTTGCAATGTCGGCGCCAGTGTCTTCTTGAAAAAGATTCGGTCATATCACACATTCGATCACCGAAGTTAAGTAACGTCAATTCTGGTTAGTGCCTAGATTTGTGAACTTTTGTGAATATCAGGTGCTGTAAGTTTGGATATGCATGGGACAAAATGGATAATGGTTCGGAATTTGACATCTCAGAGCTGATTTCCAATTTCTGTCAGGTTCCTTTTATTTCCTTAGGCGCAAATACCTTTCGCACCCCCGACTATGTGTTAATGAATAGGAATTGCATCAGTAAATCATAATCTCCAGAAAATTCTTACAATCTAAAAATGTTTTCTGAATTTAAATAACCTGCTAAAAGTTTGATAATCCATAAAAACAAATCAATTTACCTACGTAGTGGCCAATTCTTCAAATCTGTTTGCAAAGCCAGGGGTTGAAAAGACTGATTCTGTAAAAGTTTCACATATGAAAACGTTATAACAAAAATAAGGATTTAATAGTTTGCGACAGTATCAGATAAAAACGGCGAGGCTCGGGCTGTGGTTTCAGATATCTTGAAAGCATTCGACAGGTTTTGGCGTGCTGGCCTTCTCCACAAGATCAAGTGTTATGGCGACTGTAGACGAATATTTCGCTCAATCAGATAGTTCTTAACACGTCGTGTAATAAATTACGTGTTGAACGGACACGTCTCTAGATCTCTATCTATAAAAGGCAGGGTGTGTATGTGTGTGTAATGAATGCACAGCCGCAAATTTCGACGTATTTGCACCAAAATTTACATGCACATACCCCAAGTTAGCGGGAAGGCCAAGACTGACTTTGCATTTCCCAACTCCCATCGATTGAGGAAATAATCGATTTTTTCATGCTTCTACGGCACTGTTCATGTAGTTCGCGGCCATTTTCTACTGGCCAGAGTGACAGTCTATAGCTGGCTGCCACGAATAGGCAGGAAGATTCTATTGGCCAGCGCGAGAGCCAACAGCTGACTGAGACGAATGTTAACTAGCATGCTAACATGCAAAAAAAATCGAAAGCTGCATTCGTCACAAGTGGGAAAATTTAAATCTGCATGGCACTTTACACCAATTGGCTCATTCGCTTGCTTAAACTCAACGTTGATTCTGATTCCGCAGAACTGGGTTGGGTGTGAAAAAGGATTTGTTGTTAACATTCTTTTTTCATTCGGTTTTTTTCCAGTTACGAGTCCTTTTTTAAAGCTGATCATTTTGTGTTCATTTTGTTTAGTTCTTTTTTCGTAACAGATTTAATGTTTAGTATAGAGCTTTGAAAAAATTTGCAGTGTGAGATAGGCAAGAAGTAAGGCATGTAGCAACATCGGCACGGCAAAGGGCACTCCTTTAAAGGCAAGGAAGGGCAAAAATATTTTAAGTCAAGTGATAGCGATTGCTGTACGAGTCGTACGAATTTTGAATCAAGTACGGGAAACGCCGGATCATGCTGCTAGTCCCTTCATATAAATACGGGGGTCAGAGTATCCTTGGACTTATGTTTTCATCTTCACCAAAGACCTTACTGATGTCATGTCTATGTATATACTTCTTCCACTTAGCATTGAAGACAAAAACTGTTCGATGATATCTACTGTCGGTGTTATATTGCATGCTAATAGGAATATATACTTGACAAACTCTGTGGATAAAATAAGTAACTGATTATTGTAAAAATCAGTACAATAAGAAAAAAGGTAACAGTTATGCGCAAGGTCGTTGCAATCAATCCAGTGGTGAGTGCTACTTTTGGAAGTGCAGTAGTTCTCGCGTACTCAACAGATCCCAGCTAGAAATATTCACCAACCTCCCCACGGGGTAGGATGTGGCACAAGGCTGAATTTAATGCGGGGCTATCCGAGCCCGTAGGCTCAACAAAATATTTCCGTAGACCCCGTATAAAACGGGGTCGGGTAGCTGTTTCCAAATAGTAGCACTCACTACTGGATTGACTTGCGACGACCTTGTGCATAACTGTTATCTTTATTCTTATTGTATTGGTTTTTTACAATAAACTTTTACTTATTTTATCCATCTTGTTTTTCAAGTATATATTCCTATTAGCACGGAATATAACATTATGTATATATATATTTTTTATATATTTTTATTTTAATTTTATTTATTTATTTGTTTTAAAAGGTTATGAGCTAACCATTTTCTTTGGAAAAGGAACACACACACACATATATATGTGTGTCTTCGAGACATACATACATACATACATACATACATACATATATAAATGAAGTCTATGATTATTATTTGTACGAAAAAAATTATATTCTGCGCTTCTCTGTTGGAACAATGTTGCTGATTTCTAAAACACTTTGCGTCTCTGTATATTCGTTTCCGCTTGTGCTGTTAACTTCCTTTAAACACGTGTGCCAGGGTAATTGAGAGCATACAATGGCCGGTTGTATACCATCATTTTCTCAGACGTCTGCAACTATAGCCTTAACAAATCGTGTCTGATGTCTATAAATAATGTCGATTCACACAGTGATACGCGGGCGAAATGACAAAAGAAGATAAACGAAGTGACTAAATGCAAACTATCTCTGTCTTTTTATGGTTAAAATTCGAATGCCGGACAAAAAAAAATATCTGTGGGTTTCTTTTTGGTGGAGGGTGTATTTATTTTTATTATTGTCATTCACTTTTTGTAGGAAAAAAAAAAAAAAACTCGCTCCCCTAACTGAAACAAATTTATCTCTAAAAAATAAAAAATAATCTTAAAGATAAGCAGTTTTGTGTCTTGCCAAGGATCGATGCTATGATTGAATGAAGGTAGATTCGACAACTGCTCACGTTTACTAGTTCCACTGTTAGTGAATGTTCTGATGACAGAGGACGCTGAAATAAATGAAATGGCTAGCAGACGAGAACAAAAATGAAAGAAGTAACGCAAAATATTGGCGGTTTGATTGACACGTTATTTATTTATTGATTATAACTTTACATAAAAAAAAAAGAATGTATTCCTACGTGATATCTTTATTGATCTTCTTGAAGTTATTTTTGTCATCAATATTATTATTATTCCAACCATTAGCATCATTTTCAATACTGTTTTAACATCATCATCAAAACCACATTTCTTACTATTAATTGCAAATATTTTTGGTCTTCATTCTAAGAATACCTTTTGTATCACCAGTACTTCATATGAAAGTTTTTAACTTTCCATTTAAAGATGACTTTTGTCAAGATAATCATGAGTTAACTAAATTATAAAATAATTACTGTATTGTATTCGAAAAGTAATATAAGGTGTCAAGAAGTAACCTAGAGATTTAAACGTCGAGGTATTTCAACATTTTATTATTCAAAAACGGAGGATTTGACCCTCTTTTCTCTCTCTCTCTCTTCGATTTCCGTTTGTATTTCTCTCCCTCTCTCTTCGATTTCCGTTTGTATTTCTCTCTCTCATTTATACTGAATGAAAATTCAAACACTGGAAATATATGTCCATCCACATATAAAAAATGACGTGGCGTTTTCGTTTTAGGACAGACATGCTCTTCCGATAATATTCTTCATAACAGTGATTAATAACTCTGTCTGCAGTCGTCGAATTTCTGTACAGATGCTATCATGGAGTTGCGGAAGTGTCTGCAGTTTATTGATGTATACCCTCTCTTAAGGTATCCCACGAAAACATAATGGAGAGGCCTCAGTTCAGCAGTAAGATGTAGTTATAAATTTTTGGAAATTCACGGACTTATCTAGTGACAAAAAGTTTTGTTAAATCGAAAATAAAATTCCATGATTTCGATTCTTTCTCCAGTTGTAATTAACCTGTTAATCTAAATTCAGAAAATTAAGAAAAATTATTAAAAATCTAACAAATTATGAGATTATTAAATACTTAGGTTACTTTTCGAATACACTACATTTAAAATTTGAATGGTGTGCAATGAAGCAAATCAAAAAGACTCTTGATCTCAGTTAACTTAAACGTAGCTTAATAAGTAAGCATCGAACTTGACGGAGGATTTGACCCTAAATATCCAATATATAATTAGAATCGTCTTGATAACATCGTTAAAAGAAGATGCGTTTCTGACCGGTGTGTAGCCTTTTGTAGAATAACGTGGAGGACTTGTTTAAAAAGTATTTTTTTAACATCCACTTGCTTTCCTTTTCAGTATCGGAGAGAAGGCATCTAACACAAATTTCTACACACTGTTAGCATGTTTCTCTTTAAAAAATAAAAACCTCATTTACGTTAAGATATCTGTCAAGTCGTATTTATTTTTTATTATTATAAATATTTGAGTAATTTTCTATTTCCAACAGCTAGATAATCCCAATGTCGTTCTACATGTATTCAGTAACCAAATTCCTGCTACTACGAGATATATTAGAATAAATCTAATTTTTATGGGAAGATTGTGTGGAAAAACGTGTAGATGGATGCCTTGGTTAATATACATCGTGGACTGATATTTTCACTAGTTGTCATTTTTATTTTGAATTTCTTCTGATTAATCCTTGAACATCAGACGGAATGTGTCTACGATGGCCGTCGCCGCTAAATTGGAATTGGCAAGATTTTCAAAGATGGCCGTTAAATTCGTTTAATTAAAAGTGACAATTAAGAAATAACTAAGGCAGCAGATTTATTTTAAGCCCAACTTTGACTTTATCTCGCACAATCACATACTCTCTTTCAAACTTATTCTCACTACCTTTTTTTTTTACTTTGTCTCTTGTTTATCCATTTGTCTTTTCCCCTTCCACACTCACCTATGTATCTTCCTTCATATTTTCTTTAATTTTCTTTCCTTCAAATTTTCTCTATTTTTTTTTTTTTCGTTCTTTTTCTCTTTTTGACTCTCGCCTATTTATTTCTCTGTTGCTCGCCATTTTCTTTCCCAGTTTGTCTCTCTCCCTTCGCTTTCCCTGTTTTTCTCTCTCTTCGCTTTCCCTGTTTTTCTCTCTCTTCGCTTTCCCTGTTTTTCTCTCTCTTCACTTTCCCTGTTTGTCTCTCTCTTCACTTTCCCTGTTTGTCTCTCTCTTCACTTTCCCTGTTTGTCTCTCTCTTCACTTTCCCTGTTTGTCTATCTCTTCGCTTTCCCTGTTTGTCTCTCTCTCTCTCACTTCGCTTTCTCTGTTTGTCTCACACTCTCTCTCTCTCTCTTCGCTTTCCCTGTTTGTCTCACACTCTCCCTCTCTCTCTTCGCTTTCCCTGTTTGTCTCACACTCTCTCTCTCTCTTCGCTTTCCCTGTTTGTCTCACACTCTCTCTCTCTCTTCGCTTTCCCTGTTTGTCTCACACTCTCTCTCTCTCTTCGCTTTCCCTGTTTGTCTCACTCTCTCTCTCTTCGCTTTCCCTGTTTGTCTCACTCTCTCTCTCTTCGCTTTCCCTGTTTGTCTCACTCTCTCTCTCTCTCTCTCTCTTCGCCATCTCTGATTGCCTCTCACTCACTTTGCTTTCCCAGTTTGTCTCTCACTCACTTTGCTTTCCCAGTTTGTCTCTCACTCACTTTGCTTTCCCAGTTTGTCTCTCACTCACCTTGCTTTCTCTGTCTGTATTTCTCACTCTCTCTTTCTCTGTTTATATTTCTCACTCTCTCTTTCTCTGTTTGTATTTCTCACTCTCTCTTTCTCTGTTTATATTTTTCTCTCTCTCTCTTTCTCTGTTTATATTTCTCTCTCTCTCTCTTTCTCTGTTTATATTTCTCTCTCTCTTTCTCTGTTTATATTTCTCTCTCTCTCTTTCTCTGTTTGTATTTCTCTCTCTCTCTTTCTCTGTTTGTATTTCTCTCTCTCTCTTTCTCTGTTTGTATTTCTCTCTCTCTCTTTCTCTGTTTGTATTTCTCTCTCTCTCTCTCTCTCTCTCTCTCTCTGTTTGTATTTCTCTCTCTTTCTGTATTTCTCTCTCTTTCTGTATTTCTCTCTCTCTCTGTATTTCTCTCTCTCTTTCTCTGTTTGTATTTCTCTCTCTCTTTTTCTGTTTGTATTTCTCTCTCTCTCTTTCTCTGTTTGTATTTCTCTCTCTCTCTTTCTCTGTTTGTATTTCTCTCTCTCTCTCTTTCTCTGTTTGTATTTCTCTCTCTCTCTCTTTCTCTGTTTGTATTTCTCTCTCTCTCTCTCTCTCTCTCTCTTCGCTTTCCCAGTTTGTCTCTTTCTCATCGCTTTCCCTGTTTGTCTCACTCTCTCTCTTCCCTTCCTCTGCTTGTCTCTCACTCACTTTGCTTTCCCTGTTTGTCTCTCACTCACTTTGCTTTCCCTGTTTGTCTCTCACTCACTTTGCTTTCCCTGTTTGTCTCTCACTCACTTTGCTTTCTCTGTTTGTATTTCTCTCTCCGATTTCACTGTTTGTATTTCTCTCTCTCTTTCTCTCTCCGATTTCACTGTTTGTATTTCTCTCTCTCTCTCTTTCTCTCTTCGATTTCCCTGTTTGTATTTCTCTCCCTCTCTCTTCGATTTCCCTGTTTGTATTTCTCTCTCTCTCTCCTCGATTTCCCAGTTTGTATTTCTCTCTCTCCCTCTCTTCGATTTCCCTGTTTGTATTTCTCTCTCTCTCTTCGATTTCCCTGTTTGTATTTCTCTCTCTCTCCTCGATTTCCCTGTTTGTATTTCTCTCTCTCCCTCTCTCTTCGATTTCCCTGTTTGTATTTCTCTCTCTCTCCTCGATTTCCCTGTTTGAATTTCTCTCTCTCTCTCTCTCTCTTCGATTTCCCTGTTTGTATTTCTCTCTCTCTCTTCGATTTCCGTTTGTATTTTTCTCTCTCTCTCTCTCTCTCTTCGATTTCCCTGTTTGTATTTCTCTCTTCGATTTCCCTGTTTGTATTTCTCTCTCTCTTCGATTTCCCTGTTTGTATTTCTCTCTCTCTTCGATTTCCCTGTTTGTATTTCTCTCTCTCTTCGATTTCCCTGTTTGTATTTCTCTCTCTCTTCGATTTCCCTGTTTGTATTTCTCTCTCTCTCTCTCTTCGATTTCCCTGTTTGTATTTCTCTCTCTCTCTCTCTTCGATTTCCCTTTTTGTATTTCTCTCTCTCTCTCTCTTCGATTTCCCTTTTTGTATTTCTCTCTCTCTCTCCGATTTCCCTTTTTGTATTTCTCTCTCTCTCTCTCTCTCTTCGATTTCCCTTTTTGTAGTTCTCTTTCTCTCTCTCTCTCTCTCTCTTCGATTTCCCTTTTTGTAGTTCTCTTTCTCTCTCTCTCTTCGATTTCCCTTTTTGTATTTCTCTCTTTCTCTTTTTGATTTCCCTTTTTGTATTTCTCTCTCTTTCTCTCTTCGATTTCCCTTTTTGTATTTCTCTCTCTCTCTCTTCGATGTCCCTGTTTGTATTTCTCTCTCTCTCTCTTCGCTTTTCCTGTTTGATTTTCTCTCCCTCTCATTGCTTTCCCTGTTTGTATCTCTCTGTCTCTACGCTTTCCCTGTTCTCTCTCTCTCTCTCTCTCCATTGGCTTTCTCTGTTTCTCGAAACGTTGTGAATATGACAATAAAGACGAGAGCAATACTCGCAACAGTGTAAATAAAGTATCTCATCTCAGGAATATAAACAGACCGTTTCTTTGTGCGGAAAAACAATCTTTCCTATAGATAGTTCCTTTCATATAGCAGTCAATGTTGGTCAATCTTCTCACAGATGAATAAAGGACAAGACAACAGAAATGCGTTCTATAGAAAGTTTCCAAGAATACCATGAACTCAATATTCAAGAGTAACTGCAAGCTAAAAGGAAACATAGATTCAAAAAGAGACAATTGAAATTTCTAGTCGTCAACATGAGGAAAGGGGGCTTGGAAAATTTAACATTCACATGACATGTTGATGGCAAGATGGGCAGAGGTAAGCAGCGAATAACCCACCTAACGAGTTTGTGTAAATGGTTGGCAGAACAAATTAGGTGTGATAGCAAAAAGATAATGCTAATAGTTACAAATGACTGGAAGTCGTGGAGAACCATGATCGGCAACGTCGTGAAGTGACACAGCACATAGAAGATGTTGGATATAATTGGTCCTCTTACCAAAATGAGCTAGTTAATTCCAGTGTAGAGAATTAAATATTCTGTGTATGCTTCACACTTGTTGCCTTGTTCTAGACTAAGCTCAGTTTAGAAAATATATGAACCAAAGAAGCAAGCTACCTAATCTTGTCTAAGCATGTCAGTATGGCACAAGGCTAGATGGAAAGGAGCGATATGTTTTATGATTCTTTGATCCTCTTTGTCAGTGTGTTTTCCATTCATTTCGTCCTTTCGTTTTTTTGTCAATGTGTTTTCCATTTCTTTCTTCCTCTTTGTCAATGGGTTTTCCATTCCTTTCTTCCTCTTTGTCAATGGGTTTTCTATTTCATTTTTTCTTTCTCTTTTCTGTATCCCTCTCTTCTTGTTGGCTTACCACTCACTCCGTCTGCCTTTTTATTTGCGAAGTCAACCAGTCAGTGGCTCTACGCTTGTTTTCTCTCGTACAAAAAAAAAAAGCGTCCACGTTCACGTCCCAGACCCAAGCTATTCCCAACTTTTCAGGGTTTGGTTACGAACGAAGTGAAAAATCCACGTCGAGACATTTCCTAATTGGAAATCATTGTTTAGTGACCGATGATTAACTCCGTCTGATCAAACGTCAAATGACGCATGTTCGGACTGCATCGGATGAAATTGTGATTGGTTTCTTGAAACCATTTTTTTCTTATTCGTTTATTTGTATCACAATCTTTTTTAACCAATATCCACATTTTTCTGTTGTTCTTTATCGCTGCTATTTCTATGTGGCAATCAACAAATTATCGTAGAATAACTTTTGCCGAATGTAGTATAAGATTTGCTACATGATATAACAAGTTTCTGTGGTACGAGATGCGAGTTCAGTTCTAGTCAAAGCTGCTACTTGGTTCAGACCTTGTTTGAAGACTGAAGACTATATCGGTCAAAAACGTTGTGGCATAAAGCAACAAAGGCATGAAACAGCTAGAAATGTTACAGAAGAAATGGCTTTGAGTTTTTCAAAACCTAGCTTCTTTGTTGCAGAGTTACTTAAGTTCGTACCAGAGTCTAGCAAGCAGGGTTTTTTTTCCACTTCTTGGTTATTTAATCCCGAAACTTAAATATTTTGTACTTAATTTTATATTTTCAAAGTAAAGGTATTTTAGATATATAGTTTGTAGATCATAAAATATATTGTTGGTAATTTCTTTTTGTAAAAAAATGTATTGTTGGTCATTTTCCTATAAAAATGTACTGTTGATTTTAGTTCGGGAGTTCACTATTTGCCTATAGCTGGGATCCTAACAGGCGCTACTATTCCGGGTCAGGGTGGGTCTGGGCACAGCAGTATTTAAGAGGTGGTTTTTCACGCACCTCAAAGCCCCCAATCTCTTGAACAGAGACCTTGCTATTGGATGTAGTTCTTTGTCATATCCAGGACGATTCACTTATTGGATTTAAAGATGTAATTATTTTTTTTAATTCCCTTCTAAACGAAACCAGAATTCTACACTTAACCTATACTAGGACTTGAACACTGTTTGACGGTAGCAGGACACTACTTGATATTCCTGTCTTCAGCAAAAGCACATTCCAGTCATGACTTAATATCGTAACTTGCAGAATTAACCAATTATTGCATTTTCTTAGTTTTAAATATCTGCTCGTCGGAATACGTAGAGCAAGTGTGTCTCTAGTGTTCTTTTCTTCATTGTCTGCGGGTGCATCGACGTTTGGCGCAATTCCAGACTGTCCGCTTACGCTTTTGTACTTTGGGTCTGATTGAGAAACAGTTTTGGCAAAATATTCGTCAGTAATTTCCTAATTTTCGCCATTCAAAACGAAAAGAGAGAGACGATACTAGAGAGTGAAATCTTCGTTCTTGTCAGCGGAAAGAGAAGACACACTTTAACGAGTTCTTAAATTGCTAACTCATTCATTGTCCAGATGTGGTGTCACGTATTAACAAACAATCCAGTCTAATAATGGCTTCTATTATTGGCGCATTTCTTTCGTTCCTTATCCTTTTTCCAAAAGCTTTCTTCCGACCTCCGACCCATATCACCTGTCGAGCCCTCGTTGCTTCTCGCCAAAAGATATCTTTCCAATAAGCCTCAGTTGATTCTGTTCGCTAAGAAAAAGGAGAGGCCGATTTGAATATGTCTGTCGAATGATATCATTGCTGACAGACTTGTTTGGGAATTTTCTTTTTGACTCGTGATCTTTTAGATAACACGTACAAATCTTTCGTTTTGACCAACAAAACCGAGTTATCCAAGTAAAGACATTCCTTCTTCAGAAAGTCTAATTCATAAAATTAGCTGGTAATCGTTCAAAACTTAAATTGACAACTTTATACACGCGCGCGCAAATCACTACCAAACTATTTTTTACTAATACACCAAAAATTGTGCACCACACCTATGTGGTAAATCAAAGTATTACATTCAGTAATAGGTTGGTGCTGCACAACAGTTGGCCATCACTGTACATTTTATACATATTGCATGCGTAATCGTCAAGGAGCCAAAGACTGTTTCTAGTGAAAAGGGTACTTATTCACCCACGGCACACCAGATACGTTACACTAAAGGTGATCTGTATTTACACCAAGGGCACACACTGACCAAATTTACCAATATTCCAGATGAGCAAAAGAGTTACCCTCACTCTTATGCGGTGAAAGAAA
>OZ010595.1:67850037-67890037 GCA_963932145.1 Acanthosepion lycidas
TCTCTTTTCTCTCTATGTTCCTTCTTCCTTTCTCTTTTCTCTCTATGTTCCTTCTTCCTTTCTCTTTTCTCTCTATGTTCCTTCTTCCTTTCTCTTTTCTCTCTATGTTCCTTCTTCCTTTCTCTTTTCTCTCTATGTTCCTTCTTCCTTTCTCTTTTCTCTCTATGTTCATTCTTCCTTTCTCTTTTCTCTCTATGTTCCTTCTTCCTTTCTCTTTTCTCTCTATGTTCATTCTTCCTTTCTCTTTTCTCTCTATGTTCCTTCTTTCCCTTTCTCTTCCCCTTTTGATTACTTTGTATTACTTTCTCTCTCTATCTTTCAATACGCCTAAAACTAAAAGATATGTTCGCTAAATATTGAGTCTCTTCAAACAAATGGGAGGGTACAGTCTAAAGAAAATACACACCTATCGTTGCCTATCCATTTATTTTTATATTCAGAAATATGATGAATAAGAAATACTGTTGAACTCGAGGCAATTTTAACGCGTAGAGATCACATAATTTCCATCATCTCGTATTGTTCATCTTTTTTGTATAGATGTGCGCGTGTGTACGCTATGTATCTAACCCAAAATATCGTCCGTGTCAATCATTATTCATACTAACACATTGACCTCCCTTAAAAACGAACCCAACGCGCTCACTTGCCAGCTTATTGTAATTAGTGCATCTGTTAAACTTTCGAATCAAAATGCCCGTCTGTTTACCAATCTACTCCCTTTGTCTGCAAACCGGTCGGATATTTGATTGTTTGCCAATCATACCGTCCTTTCGTCTGCTAACCATTGTGTGGTCAGGATGTCAAACAGCACTGTCCAGAAAGAAATTACAGCTTAGTCTTCGTCCAAAAAGAAGGAAATTGTAGTAAATCCTGATTACCATTATCCAATTGTCCTTCCCTATACTGCGATACCGGTATCTGTATATTTATTATTAGATACAAATTGAATGGGTGCTTAAAATGAAACCTATAATAATATTAAAACTGGAGGTTAATTTCACCATAAGAGATGAATGCAAATATATCAGTTACAACAAAGAGCTTACTAAGTAACATTTTTAAATACCATGTCTGTTCAGAACCCACATGACCACTACTCACCACAGCTTCCTTTACTTTCAGATTTATGAATAGCCATGACTTTCTAGGGAAAGATAGTGGAGTAGTTTCCCGTTGGTTTCTTGTCGGTTTTTATTCGAAGTTATCTGCCTCCTCGATGTAAGCCGCGATTACCCCGTCCGACCTGTTATTTAACTTAGAGATTAGCACAGTATTTTTTTTAAAATCAGTTCACTCCGAGCAAGGTGATAATGCTACTAAGACGCAGAGGGTTACTAGGAGTGAAAGAGAATGAAAAGACTTTAGAATGAAACGTAAACCCAATCCTAAACAAGAAAGAAAAATTAACCACTACTCTTGTTTAAAAGACTCTATGGAAGTATGTGAACCGGGCTATTTATAAACTCCAGGGCTACCGTATTGCTGGACGTTTGTTTGATTTAATCGAATCGTTCCTGCCAAATCGTGAAATGAAGTTCGTTTTGAAAGAACTCGCTTCCAGATCCGTTCACACGAACACAAGTCTCCCCCCCCCAAAGCTCTATCCTGGGCCCTACGCTGTTTATGATCTTCATCAATGATCTTCCTTTCTACTTTTCTACACCTATTATATATTTATTGAATACTAGAGTGAATGCGATATTACATTGAATATTAGAGAATTATGATGTTAGAGTAATTAACAGATAGGCATAACTCTACCTATTATTCTATGCATCGTGACCTTTCAGGACGTTGACGATCGCGGCTCTCCACAATTTCCTATCCTTTGTAGTGCTTAATAAATTTTGTCTTTTTGTTATCTCTCTTAACATTTTTCCGTCACCCATTTACTCAAGATTGCTAGGGAGTTTGTGTTGTTTTCCTGTGTTCCTCTTGCCTTCAATCTGTCTTGTGACTTTTTTTATCATTTCACCCCCGGGCAAGGTGGGGATGCTATTAGTACGCATGGGGTTACAGAGTGTTAGGGTAAGATAAAGGAATTGGTATAGAGGAGCTGAGGAAAGGATAAAAGCTGAACAGGGTTCGAGAAGATAGAAGATGGCGATTAACGTTGCATTTAAATTTTTGAAGTTTGTAGTTATCAGGGAAGCAAGGAAACGGAAGGGAGTTCCACAGGCGGGAAGTGCGAGAAAAGAAAATGACAGAGTAGAAGTGACGGTTACATTTGACTAATTCAACAGTAAAAGGGTGGGACCTAGTTGCCAATCTAGTCACACGCTTAAACTGGCGTGCTCCGGGTACCAGGGAAAAAAGCTCATCAGAGCAGTGGCCATGAAAATATTTGTAGAAAAGACAGAGGGAAGCCCCGTCGCGTCAGTGAGAAAGTGACTGAAGTCGAGATACCAAGTCAGGATCGATTACATTGCAGATACTTCTTTGGATTTTGCCAAGAACTTCAAGATAAGTATCAGGAGCATCTAACTAGATATGACAACAGTATTCAGTTGACGGACGAATCGTAGATTTGTAAATATGCAAGAAGGAATCTGACGAGAAAAATCTTTTAACATGACAAGGTGGATAGCTTTCCTTGCAGTAAATGCAACTATTGATTCGATGTAATCGCTCCACTTCAAGTCAGTTGATCACGTTTGACCAGGGCGGTGCAGTGTGTTTGTCTCCATGAGTCTAGCATCATCCATGCAGATGGTGGTCAAGGAAGTCTCTCACTGGTGGTTAAATTAGAGCAATTTCGTTTTGGAAGCATTAACATTTATTGAGGTAGGAGTAAATGGTAATGTCATGAGCATAAATATCTATTTGGGAACTGATGACATCAGGAAGATCATTGATGAAGATCAGAAACAGCGTAGGACTCAGGATAGACCTTTGGGAGTGACTTGTGTTCGTGTGAAATGATCTGAAAGCGAGTCCTTTCAAAACGAACTTCATTTCACGATTTGACAGGAACGATTCGATTAAATCAAAGGTCCAGCAATAGCGTAGCCCTGGAGCTTACATAGAAGACCAAAGTGTCAAACCCTGCCAAATAATAATACACAATAAATATTATTCATTTTGTTACCATTATTATCATGATTGTTTTATTTTGTATCGATTTTCTCTCATCGGCTTACTATATCTACATAGAAGTATTGAGAAAAATAGTTAAGCCGAGTGAAAGAAAAGGTTGAATTTACTGCGTTTTTATTTTACTTATTATAATCTAAACACGAGTTATAAATCTTGCCTACCAAATGTACGGTTCTACAGAAAATATTTCCTGTTATGACGTGGAATTCTCCATCAGTATTTATTGCCAGTCAGAATTAACGAGATGTAAAAACAGTTTTTATAGTAGATCTTTAAAAGGGGCCATTTTTAAAGCAGATTGTTTTGGGAAAAAATGTTCAACTTTGACTTTAAGCACGGCAAAATATGACAAATGCATTAACACCATTATTGAATTTTTCTTAATAAAAATGTTTGTTTTGTCTGATCAACTCATTCAACATTGTCAACACAGAAAACAAAAACCAAAGAGAACGAAAAAAAGTTACAAAAAATATGGTCTACATTAGGGTTGAAATTACATTTTTTACAGGTTCTAGGGCGAGGTGTTGAGCTCTGATAAAACCAAGTTTTATAATGCAGAGGAGTATAGATACCACAGTTCTCAAGTCCCAGAGACTCTGTTGAGGTATATGCGGTATTTATTGTCACCCCTCTAGGACGAGATGTGACACAATGTCTTTTTTTTTTTACGTGGAGACCCGAGCGTGTACGCACGGGAAAAGGACAAAAATTGCTTTCAGCCCCCGCAACCGACGGTTGCCTGGCCTCGGTGCGAGCACTGATCCCTCCCTCTGGTGCAATGGGAGGACGCGGCCTTGGGAAGCTGTTCCCCAGGGCTGGGCACCCCTCAGTATTATTTTCTTCAGTTGTCCCTCTGTCCTTTGGCACTCTACCCAAAGACGCAACTGAGAGTTGATAAGCCATGCGTTAGAAACTCATCCAAGAATTTTTTTATGCTGAGGAATATGCAGGCCCCATCTGACAAAACACTGGGTATTATTACTGTTGTTTCCGTAGTCTTTTAAAGGACTGACCTGTTAGCACGATGCGCAAAGCGGTTTTGAATTCAGAGTTGTCCTTTTTTTTTTCTTTTTTTTTTTTTTTTTTTTTAGACCGCCTGACAACCATACCTGAAAGAAACCATTCTACCCTACTATTTAACTCCGTATCTGGTATGAATTGTGTTTTAAAGCACATTGATCAGTGATAATTTTCGAGTTTGGGATTTTGTTTCAAATAAAGTTACTTGGAAAAGAAATGCTGAAATCACCTTTAGCAATTGTTGAATATTGATTTATTTCTACTTTGCGCTTTTCTTCGTGTAGTCGAAATAGCCTTGACGCTTGAATTAATTTTTTTTTTAAGCCTTTCGTCCCTAGCAAGGCGGGAAGCCACTGGCTCGCAAGGGGTTATAGAGGATTTGAAGCGAGAACAGATAGGAATGATAGAGGAAAGGATGAGGAGAAGCATAGTGGGTAGATCAAAGCAACTGGAGATGTCGATTGACATTACATTTGAATAGTTGGAGATTATAGCTATCAGGGAAACAGGAATAGGGAAGGGAGTTCCACAGGCGAGAGGTGCGAGATATGAAGCTATTGCAGTAGAAGAGACGGCTACATTTAACAGTTTCAACAGTGAAAGGGTGAGAGCGGGATGCCAGCCTCGTAGGACGCTTGAATTCACAAAGTCTGGGAACCAGCAAAAGCAGCTCATCGGATCAATTACCATGAAAGTATTTGTAAAAGAGACAGAGAGAGACGACGGCACGTCTGTGAGAGAGCGACTGCAGACGAGATGCCAGATCAGGGCCAATTATATTGCATATCCGTCTCTGAATCTTATCAAGAACCCCGAGGCAAACAGAAGGGGCTCCAGACCATATATGGCAGCAATACTCCATTAATGCAGGAAAATTGCCGGCGATTAAAAATTTGATCGAACATTATTATAACATTTGATACAAGAGATATGGGTGAATAATAATGATAATATTAATAATAATAATAACAATGATAATATTAATAATGAAAATATTAATAATAATAACAATGATGATAACAATGGAGCCGTAGACTGTCTTCAGTTGTGTACATGAATAAAGCATGTGAGGCAAAGTGTGTGATGAATAATAAATGAATATCCTTTAAGTCACCTTAATGAAAGAGAAGTTTGAAAAAAAATGTTTAGTTTATTGTCTATCCATTCGGATGAGTATATTCATCTTGGTTACGATACTGAGAATGTTTCGGTCGCTGTATCCTACGACCTTTGCGTCTCACTCATACTCGGTAATCTTCTCGGAACGTTGAACCAAATCTTTTATTCACTTCGCGCGGGGACGTTGTTCTCATTCGTCTTTCAAATTCAAGGGAGATAACTCGTATCAGCTAATTACTTCAATGTACTTTCTATTCATGTGTTGTTTGCCCGTCTATTCATCTGAAACAGAGTATAAAAATTTAATATACTTCCTAACTGAGATATCGAATCAGAATTTACCAAATATCAGAACTAACCAAATATGCTTTAACGTACTCTCTAATCCATTAGGATTCCTCTGGGCACATCTACGTGGCGTAATGTTTAGCAAGCTTCTCTCGCTAGAATAATTAGGACTGGTTAATTTGCCACATTGAAGCTACTCTTAGAAAATGCCCATTAGGTCTTGTCTATCATGGACAATTCAGTGTAGTAATTTTAGAGCATTAAACCTAATGTCTATTCGAAGGTGATAGATTTTTTTATAGTAACCTTTCTTTACAAATCAGAGCCGTTCGCATGGTGTTCAGCTCTATGGCATGTCAGCTTCCTAGCTTTTCAGAGCCTAACGTAGGCGCTGGTTCTTTTATTCGTCTGATCCTCCGGTGTGACATTATTCCACAGGGATTGTTGATCACCTGTTTCATTTCCATAGATGATCAGCTATGCCTGATTTCAATGTCTCTTCCTGAACTATAGCCTTTCGAAGTTCCGTCACCCTGACTTTGAAATGGGTCACCGGTCTCCTCCGTGTCTTGTCACAACTGCATAGGATTGAATACATATAATTCTAGGTCGTGTTCTCTGAAATAGTTTAGTAAGGAAGAGATGTCTCTAAACGGTGGAACTACTTTTGAGTAGTGTCCTGATATTATACAGACCACAAACCTCTGGATCTTTTCAGATATACCACTTAGGAATGGCAGAACGGGGCAGATTGTTGTCCTCAACAGGCAACACCAGAGGAAAAATACAGTGGATAGTATTTGCTGATACGTCATGTTCACATAGCATGGAAAAAAAATGGAATGATAACAGTATAGCCCCGTAAAAAGAGGAATGAGATCAGTCTGTCCTGTAGAAGGTCGGAGGGTGTAACGGTCGAAACGCTGTGAATGTAAAAATCAAGAGGAGTATACGTGTAAGAATGTGAACGTATATCATGATAATAATTCCTCGTCCGACATTAAATCTCGTTTTTGCGTGCGGAGAGGGTTTTTTTTTTTTTTTTTTTATTGGCGCTTACTTTTACAACAGAAACATGATCATGAGCGAAGCTTTATGGATCATCAATTTGTATATTATGGCTATCCAGAGATTTTTAAATACATTATCATAGTCACTTATTATACATTTCGTCCTGTGATCTTCAATTGGGTCTGTGTATAATGGCCTTAGTTATCGTCTGCATCCAGCAAATCTTTTTAAGTGGATTTTCATCGTCATTAATCATGCAACAGTCGTTTTCCAAGTCTCCAAGGATTTGCATGGTTAAAACTGTCGTTATAACAGTGGGAATAACAACATTTCATCTTTTATATACTGTCTACGTTCAGGATATGGAAAATCCTAACTCTTCACAACTTCTTTTCTTTTGTTTCGCTTAGTAATTTTTGAGACGCTACCATCCTTCCTTGTTTTGGAGGGGAAGGGAGATGTATTGTTCGGTCATCCATTTGCTCAAATTCTTTAAATCCGTTACTAGCTGTTTCTGCTTGCTTCCTCTGTTTTCAATTTGTGATCCCAGCATTGAATTTTCAAGGCTTTCTTTTCTTATTAGGAACTGGTTAAAGTCTTAAAAATCCTAGCCAATCAGTTATGTGCCATGTGTGATACACGCGTAAGCGTTCTTGTATCTTAAGATACATGACTGACGAGGCAGATTTTTTTCTCGCAGTAGGTTACCATTTCTTTCTGCGGTAGACCAGTTGCCATCCGAGGCTATAGAACATGGTTTGTCCTGCAATTTACCCATAGCTGGTGGGAGGGAGAGAGAAGAGGAGAATTCATACCTTTCCCAAGAGTATTAGCACGTAAGTGAATGTAATGGATTCGACTGGAATTCGAACTCGGCTCTCCGATTCCTCAATCCTAATAGAAAAATCTTAGAGATTTATTAAATGAAAGATATGTAAAGAAAACATTAAACGTTTGTCTCTGTCTCATATGTCTAAGCTTTGTATTGTACAAGTGTGAAGCACCTAGTAAGGTTCAAATTCATTTGAGGAGTAAGTTGCTAATCCTTTCTCCATTGCATGGAGTTTCGTATATAGATTAGGTAAGGTTATGGATGACTTCTTTTCTAATATAGCCTTGTGCAACTGTTGAATGTTACTTAGAAAAAAGAGGAATACTATTAAATAAACGCAATTGTTCCGTGAAACAATCCAAAATAACTCCGTGATTTACTAGATCAGGTAATTTGATGTTATACGTTGTTATATCGTATCTATGAACTATAATGGGTATGTCCCAATCCTTATAAAAACAGTGGAATATATAGTAAGTTAATTCACTTCCCGGTGTGTTTGTCAAACTCCCTGTCTCTGGGCAGAGAGGAACCCAGACGAGGTTTGTGAGAATTTCTTCGCACACAGTTCAACCCTGGCATAGACAAGAAAGACTTACAAGAACAAGGCTTACCTTAAAAATTACAGCAACCTTTATTGAATCCTTGCAAAAAAGGATTTGTCCTTTCTTGCCCCTGGGAACAGGGTGGGGTAGTTCTCTGTGAGTAGGTAGTCTTTTACTTCAGTGGGACTGTATAGGTCTCTGCGAAGTTGAAGTTCGACTGTCGTCGAGATCTCTGGTAAAGTTCTTCGTTGAAATTAAGCAGAGACAAGACAACGTCTGTAAAGCATTACTACATTGAGTTGCTGAAAGAGTCATAGCCTAATTATTTAGGCTTGATTTTAGGGCGCTAAAGGCCCTCAAAAACATTAAAAAATGCGTCCGGACATTTCCGCGAAATTGCTGCAACTGAAGTCAACAGGGCACGAGCCGTCAAAAAAGCCCGCGAAAAAACCCAAATCAAAATTCGAGCAATGAAACTGGTCGTTATAATCCAGCCATTAGTAGCCTTACTTGCAGAATTTCTTAGAGGTTATGTTGAAGGGCAGAGTCTTATCTGGGGATTATGGACAGCTACCTGATCCTGTGTATACAGGGGTCTACGGGGAATTTTTACCTTAGCCTACGGGCTCGTTTCACCCCACATTAAATTCGGTCTTGTGCCACATCTGCCCGCGTGGGGAGGTTAGTGAATACTTTCACTGTAGGATTCCCCGTGATTCACTTCTGGCTCACCACTAACAGTTGATTATTTACAAGAATCGCCAGCGGCGTGTAATATGTGGTTCCTGTTATAAATATCGTGTAATTTCCAAATTTCGTTTTCGCTATTTTTACTCAGTAACCTTTCACTAGGTTAAAACATACATACATACACACTTCATATGTGTGGTAGTTAAAATTACTTTGTCGGCTTCCTGATATTATTTGGGAAGCTGGACGTTTGAAAAGGTCTAGCGTGACGTCAAGCGAAACGGCTATTGAGAACGAGGCTGCACAAAACAAATAGCCAACATAAATTGAAATATCATTCACCACAGGAGATTGCATCTTGAAGTGATTATGCTGTAATTAATTTACCCATATATTAGCAATATAAAAAAATAATTAAATAAATCGCATTCATTTCTTTAATAACAGTTTTGTGATATACAGGCCGGTAGACGAAAATAAATTAATTTAGTGTTTAATAAATAAATGGAGCCTCTACTTAAATATCAGCATCCTCTAAAATAAAGTTTAGGTTTTATGATATATATATATATATATATATATATATATATATATATATATAAGGTTGGTACAAAAATAATATCGTTTTCTCACATATGTTAGTATGTGAGAAAACGACATTATTTTTGCACCAACCTAATATATAAACAGAATTAAATATATATATATATATATATATAGAGAGAGTGAAAATATATATATATATATATATGTGTGTGTGTGAAATATATATATATATATATATATATATATATATATATATATATATATATGAGACAATCTATATATGTATGAGAGAGAAATTTCTATATTTATAAGAGAGACATACATATATATGAGAGGTGTAGAACTATAAATTGAGATATATACATATATAAAGAGAGATATAATTTGAGATAGAGATAAAAATACAGAGGTAAATATAGAGATAAATAGGTATATATATATATATATATATATATATATATATATATATATATATATATATATATACATACAGAGAAAGAGAGAAAGATAATATATGCACAAAAGATACAAGCAACAATGTATATTTTTCTCGTTTTATTCATAGTTCATTTGTGTAATAATATTATTGATGGAGATATGAACATCTGAAAGATGCAACATAAATTCTCAGGTGTTCTCATAGAAAAATATATATATACATATATTCTTAATCGAAATTCATTTTATTCTCAATTTCACACATTTTGAATTACGTTTATCCTTCTTTATATTCTTATTCATTTCCTCAAGATAACGTTTACCACCCCGAAATTATCGGCAAAATAAAACACTTGAGTATAGCAGATAAAAAAGAAAGAAAAAAAACTTAATTGAAATTTACGTTGGACTTGACCTCAAGGATGAAAAATGCATTGAGAACACAAATAAATCAATTAAGCAAATAGATGCTTGAAAATTTCACATGAAATCCAAAACCAAGGGAGAGAAATCTTCATATCAAAAGTGATGAACGAAAAATAAAAACAAAATGGCTGAAAGTTGAATTATCAGCTACTGATACGTCCACTTATACCCATTCATCTGTAAAATATATATGATCTAAAATTTACAAATCGACTCATTTTCCATCTATCTAGATAGATATAACGCTCTGCAGAGTCCGCTTCTTCTGTGTCCCTTCAGGGCGTTGACGATCATGGCTCTCCAAAATTTCCTGTCCTTTGGCTTTTGATATTTTTTTTTATCTATCCTAAATTTTGCCTTTCCCTCCATTTACTCAATTTCGAAAGGTAGGTTATGCATTGTTTTCGTCTGTCCCTCTTGCCTTCAATCTGTCCTATGAGTATCAAATTTTCCAAGCCCTCCTTTCTCATTATGTGCCCTAGAAATTTCAACTCATTTCCTGCTGTTATTTATAATGTCCTTTTTGTTTCCATTTTCTCAACAACTTCGTCGTTGTTCTCGTATTCGGTCCATGGTATCCTCAGCATCCTTCTGTAGAACAATATTTCTGTGGCTTCAAGTCACTTCTTCATCTCTGAGGAGATTCTTCAGCATTCACTGCCATGTAGGAGGACTGATATTACGTAACCGTTAATTCTAACGAAACTTTGAAATCATAATGTTTACTGCGGTAGATTTTTAAAGAGCAAAAAGTTAGGTTCGATGAAATAGAACACATCTGAACATAAAAATAAAGACGTTATCTTTTAACAAACTGGAAGAAGGTAAAAATGATCAATTATTATGATCGCACTTTTGTCAAGATATTCCGATCGTAAATCGTACGATTTTGATGTCAGCCATTTTCAATTTTAGATTTTAATGTTCATACATATCTTAACGTATTTAAATTTAACTTATATTAATAATTATTTATAAAGTTTAATTTGATTGTTGCATAACAGTCTTCCAAGATTATCAGCTTTAAAAATGAGCGTTAGAATCTTGTCTTTTACTTTGCCTCGAACGCCGACCACGGGGAAATGCTCAACTGTCAGAACTAACTTGTTTATAAATACATTTCCACTTGGTGTATACGAATGTAAGAATGTCTTTCGTTTGGTTCGTGCTTTGAGGAGAAATAATATTCTTAAACGATTCTTGCAAGAAGAACAGTAATGGTCATCAGTTAAGAATAAGAAGTAACTGATTATTTGTTGGAAATCGGGATGCACATTCGAGAATTTTTTGTAGGTATTTTAAGATAGAGGTCGAACGTGCTTGGTTTCCCCTACAATGTTTCGATCCCTGCCATAAATACGTTTTCTTTACTAAGATTTATTGAAAATCTATGAAAATATGGCCCTAGTCGTAACCCGAGTTTCACGCCCGCGCGATCTTTAGCTGATTTGAACGACTTGAATAATATCTATCTATCTATCTATCTATCTATCTATCTATATATATATATATATATATATATATATATATATATATATATATATAAAGAAAAAAGTCTACTGAACTTAATGGCGTCTACAAAATGCTCTTCGTCTTTTCCACTTCAAAAATCTATAAAACCTTTTTTCTGGATCCCCTGCCTAGCAGCGTTCACCTTCATCTTGTCCACGGTCTAAAATATTCTCCGTTTCAACGGCGATTTTTGCCTTGGGAAATGACTGCAGTCTTTGGAACCCAAATCTGGACTGATTCGACGTTATTGGTAAAAACTTAAAACATCTGCACCAGATATGAAGAACTCGCGGTGGATATCTCCAAAATTCTTTGATACTTTCCAGACAGTCTGTGGAATCGTCAGATCATCATCATTTTCACACTGTTCGTCACGGATTGTCTTTTCTTGCTGCTTCTTGAACTTCTTCATTGTAAATGTCACACCATATTCCTTGATTATGTACTCTTCCCTCACTTAACCACGTGTATAACAATGACATTCTGAAGTCAAGTGACACTGTCGCTTATGTACACTATTATTACACATGGCACAGTGGATTAAGGCGTTAGTTAGATCCAGTGACAGGACCCAAACAGTGTGAGTTCAATGCCCGGTTAAGGCAGTGGTGAACTTGGAGAGGGGAATTAACAGGAGATAACTGACATCCACTAAATATGGCACGTGGAACTAGAACAGTCTACCCCAGTGAGCGAAATAAAGGGTTCAGTTCGACATTCCAACCACCTCAAGAAGGTGTAATAAATATGGCGACAAAGATCAGGGCAATAGTCCGAATAATGAAAATAATGTACATAATACCTCATCTCAGAAATATAGACAGGTACTCTCGATTATATTACAATCGAAATAGATTCATCTGGAATCAGTTAGATTGTTACAGATTTCAAGCCCCGGTTCCTAGTCGCTAACCATTACACCACTCGTGCAAACATTATCTTCCTTGTTAATGAGATATTCCGTTGCTATAGTAATTCTCGAGGCATGCTTGCTTATTGTCACAGTAATGACTCCTGTTACCATGGCTGTAGAATCTCTCATTACTAAGGAGAAGAGATCACACTATGTGAGCGCTAAATATACGGTCACATTGTGTTTTATACTCGAGAATAGATTTTTACATGTGTAACAGAAAATGCTATTAAAGTAGTCAACAATACAATTATATAAGAGTGTATATATGTGTAGAATCTGGTGCAAAATATTAATGTCTACTTGCACGCCGAGAGGAGCATTGACGCGATGAATGTGTGTGCATGGAATAGCTGAGGTAGACGATATTTTAGTGCCGGTTGATTAGCATTCATGCGCGTAATTACGAGTCAGCCATCTTTTGTCGGACGGAAAGGCAAAAAGAACAAATTGATTTCCCATGAAACCAGCCGACGACAACGTCATATATTTGCGCAAAGGCTTAAAAAAGAAAAAACCTACCTCAATAAAATAACGGCAAAGTATCCAATATACAACAGCTCTATAAACTCCCTGTTGTAACTATTTTTCGTCGTAGCAAAAACGGCTAAGATGATTATTAAAGACAGAACGGTGATTATATTGCTAGGTTAGTGATAATATTTATAACTTCTGTTATTATTAAATCAAGAGAGAGAGAGAGAGAAAAGACAGATTATACCGTATTATTTTTTTTACTTAACAAAGAACACATCTACTGAGGCTTTCAACAGTAACAACTAAAATAGACATCAGATGTAACTCGAAGAGATAAGAATGACATAAGTGCTGATATTCCAAACTAATTCAAATAAAAGATTAGGGGGGACCCCCACCCCGCCAATCTGTACTGAAAAGAGTGATAACTGCTACTGGAACTTAGAAATCTATTTTCCTCAAAAATTTTAGTTAGAATGTTTTGGTTTTGTTTTTTGTTTTTTTCAAATTTCGGTCGACAGAAGTATTAGCTGCTCTGTCAATGACTGAGGAATGTTTCCTTATAAGGAAACTGATAATATACATTTTTATATATTTGATGTAATAGAATAACCAGTCACCCCCATGAATGATTACCCTATAGGTCCTTGCTACCTATAAAGTCAACTGTCTATGAGAGACTGGGGGAAGAGATAGTGATAGAGTCGATGCAAGCACGTCCGACCTTCCGATTAGTGGCACTCACTACTAGATTGACCTGTGTGTATAACTGTACCGTATTTCATATTGTACTAGTTGTGTACAATAAGCCTTTTTTCTAGTATCCACCTTGTGTTATATGTTTATTCCCTTAGCACGGAATATAACAATATTTATCCTTGTATTGATATTTGGATGTGCGCACGCGCATGAACAATTAATTTTTATATAATTTCAGTATGCTTAGACTTTCATAATTGATGTCATGTTTGGGACTAACTTCTTTCAGAAATATCTAAAGTGTCAGTTGTATACAACTGCTTTTTTAGATCCATTTTAAAAATGGCTTTGGGCGAGTGAAGCCTGTTGCCCTAATCGAAAACAATTCTTCTTGTGGACTGGTGCTACAGAATCACAAGAAAGAACTGTACTTCAGAAGAGAAACTACATGACTTGAGGACTTTTAACAACTAAAATGGGTATCACATGTAACTCGAAGAGAATGTAACGACATAATTATTTTGACGCGTTATTATAAATCCTATTTACCAAATGCAAGTTTCTACAGAAATGAACACTTCATGCTGACCATGACCAATGATTTATTGAAGCATAACATTTCGACTCCCCATTCAGCGTTGATTTCTCTGTCCACAGTCTTTATGCCTACAAACACTCTAGCCACGATACTAAGCATTCTTCCGCGATTTTGTGATGTCAACGAACACTCGTTGCCTCTTTTGTAATATCAACGTAATGCTTGTTGTAGTAGAGACTTTGTAATCGCAGATACAACTATAGTAACTATTGTCAGACGCCTTGGAATAACACTCGCACTAATAGTACTTACTTGATAATAATCTCTCAAAAATAACCACTGAATAGTAATCCGAATAGTAATCCGAATAAAGAAATAGTATCGGGAATCGGGATCCGTTTACTAATAGAGGATAGTGTAGAAATCGTGATCAATTAGACGCCACGCTAATTCCCATATATACATTTCCTTTTACATCACATGATCTACTTATTCAACATAGGATCGCCTGTGTTTGCTTTCTGGTGATCTGTGTTCAAACTCTAGTGTCGGCAGCGACACTGTATTCCTATATAATACCCGATAAATATAATGTGTTTATAATAATATAATTATGTATATTCACAATGTCTATTCTATAAATACATTTATGGTAATTGTTCTATTGAACCTTCCTCTAAAGTACCTAAAATTTATTAATTTAAACGAAGTACTATATTGGCGAAAAATTCTTAGGGTTTTATAAATGAAAAGGCTAGATGCAACCGTAAGTTCTATGCTAACAGTTTCTTCTCTCGCACTTTTCTTTTATGGAACTCTCATCTGGCTTCTTGCTTTCTGGTCAACTTTGGAATTCAAAAACTTAAATGCGATGTCAATCGATATCTTCTGTTTCCTTAATTGCTGCTTTTTTTATTGTTCTCTCCTCTTATTTTTTTTTTTTTATTCTCCTATTCTCTAACACTCGGTTACCTCTTGAGTCTCAGTGGCATAATTGCCTTACTTGGGAAGAAATGATTAAGAGAAATATTCTGCAAGTTTAGTTGAAGAACAATGTAATCGTTTTTTAAAGGGTTTTATTTTGTTCGCTGTTGTCAAAGAATCGTCTGTTGGTTGAGGGGGTTTTTCTATATGTATTCATCGTAATTTCTTTTGTGATTTCCAAATACAGAGATTTCCACCGTCAGTTTGTGGTGTCGTGTCAATTTTTGCCTGAGGAAATACGTCATATATATATATATATATATATATATATATATATATATATATATATATATATATATATTGCGATAGAGCACTCAGATATAAAAAAAAAAAAAAAAAGGAATATACATATCATATATAAACTCCAAAAATCTTTCACGGAATTTAAATAAGTTTATATCATTGTAAACCACTGATATATACCTGAAAGTTTTACACGCACACAAACTCTGAAAACTGTATTGTAATGTCGTCGATTGGTCTGTATTAAAGTTTTATCTGCCACTTCGGGGGAAGTAAATGCGAGTGGATTGGAATTTTCTGGAAGTAAAATGACATCATTTTTAGCTTTTTCATGCCAGTAACATTCTGAGTCGTACTTAGTTTTGCTGCACAATGTATGTCATTATTGTTGATAGAGTTAAGTAGCAAAAAATACGGCCACTTCCCTAAATCAAATGACAACCACTTCGCCATCTTGGGTTTCCAATGTCTGTACACATCAGAATTTTATCTGTTTTTTGTTTGTTTTTTTTTCTTTGTGGAAATGTTTTAAACTTATCTCCTTGATTCCAGAGGCAAAAAATTACACACACACACATATATATTTCTGCACATACCAAAATATTTACACTGAGGCACAGACATATTCTTGTCGGGTGATTTTTCGAAACTTCGGCACCAGAGCACTTTGAACTCCTAAACTAAAAAAAAAATATGAAACTTCCAACTTAAAAACATTTAAAACAAAAGTGGACAAATTTTATATGCAAACACACATACACTATCTATCTATCTATCTATCTATCTATATATATATATATATATATATATATATATATATATATTGTGTGTGTATGAGAAAACGAAAAACTTCTTCGAATTCGAACAAATCTATGAGTCAATTCATCTGGCTAGTTACACACCATTTCCCGTATTTGGCTGGTCATTTTCCAATTCCTTCAACGTCACTCCGCTCTGAAATAAAGAATCTTATTTTCTGTTGTGTTTTTCTTTTTCCGTTCTTTGAAGAAACCGGATCAATTTTTTTTCATTCCGCTAAAAATACATTCTAAAAACGAATCAAAACTATCGCTTTGTCATTAAGTCATCTACAAAACACAATCCATTAATGTCTACCATAAAATCCTGTATGAAAAATAAAAAACCCGGAATGAACTTCATCCTTATAAAAACAATAATATTAAGAATAACTTATATTATTTACATTATTCGGACTATTATCCGCATCTACATTACCATATTCACGATGTTTCGGCCTCTATATCTCTGAAATGAGGTATTATGATTACTTGCATTATTTACATTATTCGGACTATTTCTTAATTTCCATATTCACAATATTTTGGCTGTTGTACGCTCCAGTATTCTTCAGGTAACTGGAACTCCGAAATGAACCCTTTTATCTACCGGTGTGGATAGTTCTAGTTCCACGTGCCATGGCTCTTCCGAATGTCTCAGGTATTTCCCTTTAACTCAACTCTCCAAGATTTGTTTCACCACTGCTGTGGCCTGGTATTGAACTCACAATGCTTTGGGTCTGAGCACTGGATCTGACCAACATCTTTATCTACTGGGCCATATGTTCTTCAATCACTTGAAGAAGGCCGAAACATTGTGAATATGGCAATGAAGATGAGGATAACAGTCCGAATAATGTAAATAATGTGAGTAATTATAATACCTCATCTCAGAGATATAGACAGATATTAATAATAATAATCTAGTATTATTAGGTTGGTGCAAAAATAATGACGTAATAATGTCGTTTTTTGACGTATTTTTAACGTCAAAAACGACATTATTGCGTCATTATTTATGCACCAACCTAATATTTATAGGTTTCCAAATAAATAAATCCGGTATTAATTATTAATACCTTATATCCATTACACAGTGACAAGAAGATGAAATAATGTCATTAATAGGCCGACAGGCATTAACGAAATGCTAACTAAAGTCTAGGACACCAGAAAAGAGGATCAATCAATTTATGTTTCAAGTTACCATGATTTTCTACGTCTTGTTGAATATTTCATTTTTTTTTTCTGCTCTTTTAGAATCTATTTTATAGCTTAAGTTTTCTAATAATTAAACTGGAATTTCTGTTTTCTGGCATTTAATATGGTCATGCAACTGGAGGTCTAAGATTGATAGATGGAAGAAGTTAACCTGTCGAATGAATTTACAAATCTAATAGAGATGTACACAACCTTAAATCCTCATGCAGTACTGCATACTAAAGTATTCTTTTTAGTCTGGTTGTAGACTTTATAATTGATAAAACATTTATTTAAAAAAAAAACATTGCAATGAACAATATTGAAAGAAAGGAACAATGAATTCAAAGTAAAATGATGAATAGCAGGGCGTTATAAGAACTAGAAGGTACTTGCAACATTAAACAATAGAAAATATTTAGGCTTTATCATTAAGTAATCTACAAAACAGAAATTCAACGAAGGTCAAAAGCATGAGAAAATCTGATCAATGTTTATCTGTCAATTTACCAAGGGTTTCCCATGTATTGGTGAATATTTCATTTTTCTTTTCTACTGCTGTGGAAGCCATTTTATGGCCAATGTTCTCTACAGTTTGGGATCGTACTTCACAAGGTATGCATGTAATAAAACAATATTAAATCATTTGACTTTTTCATTAAGTAATCTACAAAATTGAAGAGAAATTCAACCAAGGTCAGAGACACTAAAAAAATTGTTTTGATACTATTAAACAAACGATAACTATGGAAGTTTCTTTATGTTAATGAACACTCTTTGACACTTTTTGGTGCCAACTAATACTCGTTGTCACTTTCGTTCTGCTCGTTGTAGTAGAGACTTTGTAATCGCAAATACAACTATGGCACGCCGTTGAACAATACTGGTCTCAGACGCCTTCGAATAGCACTCGCTCGATAATACTCGCTCGAAAAGTAATCCGTATAGGGACCCGAATACAGAATTAGTATAGTGAATAGAGTAGAGAATAGTGATCCGTATAATATAGAGGATTGGCTAGAAATGGCCATCCATATAGTATAGAGGATAGACTAAAAATAACGATCGTTTAGACGTCACGCTACTTTCCACTAATGCGTTTCCATAATGGTCATGTGATCTACTTAATTCAATAACCGGATTACTTGTGTTTGCTCACTGGCGATCTATGTTCGAACTCGAGTGTCGGCAGCGACGCTTTATTCCGATATAACAGAAGTGAAGCAAATGTTTTGAAGAAATTGAAAAGGTTAAAAAAAGACCTTTCTCCTTTATCATTTCTGTTGGTTTTGTGGCACCGCCATTCATTTGTTTAAACTTGTCAAGCTACTAGCTTCTGTCCCTTTTGTCTTCGATAAACCTTGTGAGTGTTAAATTCTCCCAGCCTGACGTCCTTATTATATATTCTCAAAATTTGCAGTTGTGCATTTAGGATTCTTAACATCTCTCAGTAGAATCAATTCTCGATTATTATTATTTCACTTAATTTTTCATGTATTATGTCTCTTCAGAACGTGAGCGATAATACCTCTCCACCGCTTCCTATCTTCAGTAGCTCTGAACAGTGTTTGATTCCATTTAGTCCTCGTTTTGCCGTCCATTCTCACAAACTCATTACGTACATACTCGTTGTTTTCTCCTAGACTTCATGCCGTCAATATTTGTTGTGAGTGTTACATTTTCCAAACCCTCTTTCCTTCTGTGTTTCAGAAATTACAGACGTCCCTTTCTAATTTTAAGTTAAAAATGTATTTTTAGTTATTTGTTTGATTTTTTTTTTTTTTTTTTTTTTTTTTTTTTTACTTCTCACCTTTTCAGTCCCCGGTATTATCAGCATCACCAGTTCTCTGTCAATTTGGGTCTCGTATATCTGTAAAGAAATTGTCCAGCATTTACTGTTGTATAAGTGCATAGATAAGGCCATAGTCTAGCAATTCTTTTAATAATCTTCCCTCAGCTACCATGGAATAAGTATTGACGTGAATTGAAGTTCTGTCGTTTTTGTCTATGATATCACAGTTTACACAAATAAAGATATAAAAACGACAGCACAAGAAAATAAGTCGATTATTTTATCACTTGGCCAACCGTTTCAAGAAAAGTCTCTTTGCGTTGGTTTGGAAACATTTCTGTTTTCTACCCTCGGTAGACTTGTAATATCTTATGATATCTAGGATGATGTTTCTTGTTGAAATTTGAACCTTCTATATCCGCTGCTCAAGTCTGCTGCTCTAACTTCTAACTCTTCTCAATATTCGTCGGTGGAATCAAATTTCGATTCCTTCAAGTCATCGTTTTAGAGTCCTAATTAATTTATGCGCCGACGTGGACGATCATGTCTAGACTCCATTTTTTCGTTCTTCCTCTTCTGTTTCCTTCTTACTTTTCCTCTTATCTCTCTCTTATTCACTCCCACGAATCGTTCCTTTTTCTTTGTTTCTCCATAACATCCTTAGTACTTCCTCTCTTCTCTCCCACTCTCTCTCTCTGATCCCCCCTTTCTTAACTTTCTCTTTTTCCACGTATCCTTAGTACTTCCTTTGATTGGTGTAGTTCATAATCTTGTCAATAGCTGAATTATTGATGCTTTGCTAGGGCTATCAAGGGTATTTTTATCGTGACACCATCACTGAATGGATTGCCAACCAAGCCTCAGAGAGACTCCATTCACCCTCATCTAAGAAAGGCTATCCCGCGCCTGATTCCAACCTGGTATTTAAATGCTAACTGTGCATATCTACACCTAAATGAAACCAAAACTGAGTGTATGCCAATTAACATTCGCAACAATCACGAGATCAAAACACTCTCAGATAACATCCTCAAATGTGTCAAAGACTACAAGTATCTAGGATCACACATGAAGAACTCTGAGAAAGACTTCAACATTAGAAAAGGCATAGCATGGACTGCTTGTAACAAAATGGATAAGATCTGGAAATCTAATCTTGCTCGTCAATTCAAAATCCAACTTTTCCGCGTACTTATTGAGTCAATCTTACTCTATGGCACTGAAACTTGGACTCTCTCAGCAAAACAACAGAGCCGTTTAGATGGATGTTATACACGTCTTTTAAGAAGAGTGCTTAATCCCTCATGGCGAAACCACCCAACTCTAGAAATGATATATGGTGACTTGCCGAGAGTATCAACTTTAGTTTGTAAGAGACGTGTCCAGTTCGCCGGGCATTGTGCACATGCCACAGATGAACTTGTGTCATCATGTGTACTCTGGAGGCACCCATCATCTGACAATCGATCACGCAAGTTAACCTTTCCAGATAGGATAAAACGAGACACATTGATCCCCAAGGAAGATCTTTTAGGTGCTATGACAGATAGGGAATACTGGAGAGGTGTAGTGAGTTCAATCTCGGCTGAGGCCGCAAGATGATGATGATGAGTACTTCCTCTCTTTTTTCTCTCTCTTATTTCTTGACGTTCTCCATATATCTTTACTACTTCCTCTCTCTCTCTCCGTTCCTTCCTTTCTTGGTTTTCTCTTCTGTATTTTCTTTTTCCTTCCTTTCTTGCTATTCTATCCTTCGTCCCTGTTTTTCTTGCGTTTCCTTTTTCCTGTCTTATTTCTCTTACTATTCAATCCTTTCTCTCCTTGCTCCTCTTAGTTTTTTCGCTTTTATCGTTTGCTTTCTTCCTTCTAATATATCCTTTTCACTATTTTGATATTTACAAAGCTTAGCCAAATTCAATATCGAATTAGATAAAAACTATGTTAATCCAATATTCCAAAATAAGGAAACTTTGCTTCCTTTAAAAATCTGCTATTCGAAATCTGGTTTCATTTTCCTGATTTCTCACAACGACTTCGCGTGCTGGGTTATAGAGTGCCGCCTTAAAAATCGTCGTTTGAATCACTGAGTTTGACCTGGGTTCGAACACTTATTCCTTGTACCACAAAGAGAAACCCAACTACTCACACCTGCGAAGTAGATCCACTTCCTCTTCTTGAAGATTACTATAGGCCCAAGCGCGGGGAAATATTGGAAGATTATACTGCGCCAGTATTCAAAATTGATATCTTACTCGATTTAACTTACTTTGATACAATATCGCATTCCAGTGGCAAATTGACCATCTACATCTTCCCATCCGTCTCCCAATAACAGATGCTTTTCTTTTTCTTTCTCCCCACCCCCACCAATGTCTGTTTCGTTCCTAATTCTTCCTTTTATTTTGATATCTTCCGTTTTTTTATTTGTTTCTTTTCTTTTTTGTTTGTCATGTACCTCATTTTTTTTCTTTTCAGTATTTGTCTTTCTATTTTCCCTGTCCTGTTGATTAATTTTGCTTTGAACTTTTATCTTTTCTTTTTATGTTGTTGTAATTCAGTTTTTCTCTTTGTTTTCTTTCTTTTTCCTATTTCTGTTTTCTTCCTTTCTTCCTTTCTTTACTTTTTCTTTGTTTTGCTTTTTCTTACTGTTTGTTTCATTTTCTTTTTCTTCATTTAATTTTCCTTTCTTTTGTTTTTTTTTCTTTTTCTTCCTTTCTTGTTTTTGATTTTTTTTCTTTTCCTTTCGTTATTTTCTTTTCATATTCCTTTTGCTTTTTCTTCTCTCTCGTTTTTCTTTTCTTCTTCTCTCTCTTTTTTCTTTTCTTCTTCTCTCTCTTTTTTCTTTTCTTCTTCTCTCTCTTTTTTTCTTTTCTTCTTCTCTCTCCTTTTTTCTTTTCTTCTTCTCTCTCCTTTTTTCTTTTCTTCTCTCTCGTTTTTCTTTTCTTCTTCTCTCTCTTTTTTCTTTTCTTCTTCTCTCTCGTTTTTCTTTTCTTCTTCTCTCTCTTTTTTCTTTTCTTCTTCTCTCTCGTTTTTCTTTTCTTCTTCTCTCTCTTTTTTCTTTTCTTCTTCTCTCTCGTTTTTCTTTTCTTCCTCTCTTTTTTCGTTATTCCTTTCTCTTCTTTCGTTTCTTTTATCTTTTCTCTCTCTCTTCTTTTTTCTTTCTTCCTTTTTTTTCTTTTCATTCTTTTCTATCTTTTTTTTCTTTTTCTTCCTTCTTCATCCTTTTCTTTTTCTTCATTTTTCATCTTTTTCTTCCCTCTTTCTTTCTTCTTCCCTCTTTCTTTCTTCTTCCCTCTTTCTTTCTTCTTCCCTCTTTCTTTCTTCTTCCCTCTTTCTTTTTATCTTCCTTTTCTTTTTTTCTCGCCGTTGTTTGCAGTCATGTCTATTTTTCTTACTTCCGTCGCCTTTTTTTACCAAACCTTTTCTTTCTTTCCATTTCCGAAATATTTTCCTTTTCTTTCACTCTCTAACTGCGCTCATTCTGTTCTTCTCTTTTTTCCTGTTTTTCTCTTCCACTGTTTTGTCTATATTTCTATTCTTCGACTGCCTCTTTACTTCTCTTCTTTCTCTTCGTCTTTTTTTATTATTTTCTCGTTTCCAGCCTTCTAAAATTTATCTTCTATTTTTCACTTGTTGTTTATTTTCACTCACTCTTCCAGTTTTAGACGCTGTGCCAGTGCCTTTTATGGTCAAACCGTAAAGATTGACGGTCACTGATTGGACAGCATTTCAATGCCTTTCAACTAGAAAAACTTGGCGAGGAAAGCGCGCTTTTAAAAGCAGAATAGCAAGAGCCGATACACATAATGACGGAAGAGAGCAACGTTGTGATGTTTGGCTACTTTGCAATCAAAAGATGTACCTGAAACAGCAGAGTACGAAAACGAGTAGCTGTTTGTCTCTTTGTTTCTATCTGTTGGCAGTTCATTTTTCTGTAGTGTACACGCCAACATCATCATGGCGGACGGACCAACGGATGGACGCGATTTGGCTGAAGCAGACGATAATGTTGTTGTTGTTTGGTTGAAGGCGTTTTCGATGTTGGCAAAATAAAACGAAGAAAACTGAAAGCCAAAATGAAGAGAAATAAACTAGAAATAGGAAAGAAAATAAACACAAACGTGTGGAAATTTTATCAGGCAGGTGAACTTTAACGGTCATTAGCCGAGTGATAAGAATTTCTTAACAAAGATTGGTGGCTTTAATCTCTATTTTCTTCATAAATTTATCAGCTCTTGGAAGAACTAAAATATTTTAGTTTCTCTTGGTTTTCTTTTTTCGCTTTACCTATTCTTTTCTTTTTTTTTTCATGAGCCGACATTGTGAGCAAAGTCGAGGTTTTGAAGAGAATGGAAACAAAAAAGGAAACTTATACTTAACAAGAAGAGACGGTTGAAATTTTTGGGATACGTAATGAGGAAAGAGGGCTTGGAAAATCTAATACTCACAAGACGGCTAGAGGTAAAGGGGGACAGGGGAAAGCAAATCGTGACATCATGGGCATCAGCAAATGGATGGCAGAACAGGGTCTGGGAGAAGTAACAAAAAGGTAAAACTTATTAAGAGCTACAAGGGACAGGAAGAGGTGGAGGGCCATGATCGCCTACGTTCTCAAGGAACACAGTACATAAAAGATGATTCTTTATTCTGTCTTACTTTGTATTTGTCTCTGTTGCATTCTTTTCTTCAGATCTTTTCTAGTGAGCTTTCATTTTTTTTTTCAGTGCATGTTTTATTTATTTAATTCTTTACCCACTACCTCAAAAAGATAAGGGGAACTTTACACTTATTTCAACAGTACCAAATGTTCAAATTATACGTTCGTGCTGATGATAATATTCCCCCAACGTGCTGTGTCTCAATTCCGCAATCCCCTGTCTTTTGTAGCTCTTTGTAACAATTTTTTTTTATCTCTCGTAAACGCTATTCTGCCAATCATCTACACAAGCACATGAGATAGGTTATACACTGCTTTCATCTGTTCCTCTTGACTCCAATACATCCTGTGAGTGTTAAATGTTCCAAGTCCTCTTTCCTCATCATGTTCCCTAGAAATGTCGCTTTCTGATGTTTAATAATAAGATTAATTTTTTTTTAATTCCATTTTCTCTAAAACTTCGACGTTACTCACATGTTCAGTTTATTGTATTCTCATCATCTTTCTGTAGGACAACATTTCTGCTACTTCAAATCTCTTCTTCATCTGTGAAGAGAGTTTATTTTTCTTTGTGTTTGTATTATTTTCGCTATTAAGTATCCCACATAGTGATAATAGTTCTGCTAAGACAGGTGAAATGCTGTAAGAACTTAAACATCTCCAGAGATCAAAAAAACCGAAAGGAATATCCGACTTTTTCGGAAAAGGGGCTCCAAAGGCCGCATGCCACACACTGACCCAGACTAACTGACGAAGTATTTGGAGTAAAATACAATTTAAAGTTAAATATAAAAGGACCAAGAATAGTCTCCTCATTCAAATGCATTTCGTTGCAATTAAATAAGTTTATTTCTGCCCAGATTGAATTGATCGGAAGGCATAGACACGCTAAAAATCGTACTCCTGTGTCATTTTTGTCTCACAAAGTATAAGAATATGCAAACAATTAATAACAATACATTTTAGTGTTTGAGCAAGTTGTATAATAATACAAGAGGAGTCAATGTAGAGACACCATTTTTGTATGCGTGTAGAGACGCCATTTTTGTATGCGTGTAGAGACGCCATTTTTGTATGCGTGTAGAGACGCCATTTTTGTATGCGTGTGTGTCTTTGTGTGCAAATATCATATGAAGGATTGTGAGAAATTTATGTTAAATGATTTCAAAGGTTCGTGCCCGAGTAGGAAATTAAAAACAAAAGTACATAGTCGCAATTGTTTTAAACAACTGTCTCCCATCGTTCCAAAAGCTTGTTGATACTATTTTCTTAGAAATTTCGTGTTTTTTTTTTACTTTGTGTTTTGTTCTTTGTTTTTCCGGGTTTTTTTGGGGGTTTTTTTTTGTAATTTTGTTTTTTCTTGACTGCTGAAAAAAAAACAAATTTTGAATAGATAATCTCTCATCTCGTTGTTATACATTTTTTATTCAAAATGTTATTTTTTCTAAAATTTAGATATCTGATATTTGACTTATTCATTAAATGCTTTGTTTAGTAATATGAGAACATATGCAGTTTAATATATCTAACTGGCCTTGCATAATTTTCACGGCGCAATAGTTTACCATTTTTTCCAACCATTATTGCAATAAACTTTACACTCTTTCTCTGAGAGTTTTCTATTCCTCGAGCTAGCACTGGCCAGTAAGTGTTTTATAGGCTGACAGTGACATGTAATAGTCAATTACTACACTAAACTTCTTTTTAAGTACCTGTGTGTGTAGTTCCGTCAGGAGAAAGATATACTCCTTTTAATGATGATAACTACTTGTATTTCTTACATTTTATCATAGTTATTTATTTCTGATTTTCTTATACGTTTCATTCGATATCCTTTTTTCTTTGTGTCGCTCTCTCTCTCTCTCGCTGTCATTTTTCTTTCTTTCTTTCTTTGTCTGTGTTCTCTCTTACTTTCTTTTTATTTTTACATCCATTTCTCTTCTTTCTTTCTTTTTGCTATCTTTCTCTCTCTGTACAGTCTTGTCTTTGAATTTTCCTCTTTCTCTTTCTGTGTGTTTTACTATCAAACTTTCCCTTTTGTTATCTTTTTCGAGTTCTCTCTTCCTACATATATTTCTTTCATTTATTTCTTTTTCCGTTTTCTTTTCCCCCTCCCTTTTCCGTTTTCTTTTCCCCCTCCCTTTTCCGTTTTCTTTTCCCCCTCCCTTTTCCCTTTTCTTTTTCTTCTTTCCTTTTCCCTTTTCTTTTTCTTCTTTCCTTTTCCCTTTTCTTTTTCTTCTTTCCTTTTCTCTTTTTCTTTATCTTTTTCCCTCTATTTTTTTTATTTTTCACATTTTCCTTCTACTGTGCCATTCTTCCACTCATTCCTACATTCTATCTTTTTCTTCTCCCTCCCTCTCTCTCCCTCCCTCTCCCTCCCTCTCCCTCTCTTTCCCTCCCTCTCTCCCCCTCTATCCCTTCTCTCTCCCTCTACCCCTCTCTCTCTGCCCCTCCCTCTCTCTCTCTGCCCCTCCCTCTCTCTCTCTCTGCCCCTCCCTCCCTCTCTACCCCTCTCCCTCCCTCTCTCTCCCCTCCCTCTCTCTCCCCTCCCTCTCTCTCCCCTCCCTCTCTCTCCCCTCCCTCTCTCTCCCCTCCCTCTCTCTCCCCTCCCTCTTCTCTCTCCCCTCCCTCTTCTCTCTCTCTCCCTCTTCTCTCTCTCTCCCTCTTCTCTCTCCCTCCCTCTTCTCTCTCCCTCCCTCCTCCCTCTCCCCTCCCATCCCTCTCCCCTCCCACCCCTCTCCCCTTCCCCTTCCCTCCCTCTCCCCTTCCCCTTCCCTCCCTCTCCCCTCCCACCCCTCTCTCTGTCATTTCCTATCTTTCTTTTCACCTTTCCCTCTTTTTGTTTTTACGTACTTCACCTCTGCCTCTACCCTGCATTTTCTTTTCTTTTCTTTTTACGACCCTTCCCTCAACCAGCCCCTGTTGTTTTCACATCTTTTGTTGCATCCATGTGTAACGTTGCTTTCTGAGATTCACTTGGACATATTAAAGATATAATAAAAGAAATAAGACGTCTAAACGACCAAAGAAAAACCGAAATTCAAACCATGAAACGAACAATGAAAGAAAATTAAAACGAGATATCTGCAGATAAGCGAAGAGATGACAAAAAAACTTCAAAAAGATCTAGATAACAATCAAAACTAATATAGAAATTAATGATGAAAATATCCACATATATTTACAATAGGCGTCTACTAGATTTACCAAACCAATTCAAGTCCACCGAACAATAAAAAAAAAAAACAAAGACTGAAGAATAAAATGAAATGGACTTATTAAAAGATAGAAAAACGAAAACTCCGTAAAGTTAACGTTTCATCTGCAACAAAGATCACTAGAAGGAGACTACTGCATCGCCATTTTCAAAGCCAAGTAAAGATGCATTCTAGCGCTGTTGGAAACGTGTGTAATAATACGATTGAAGTTTCGGATTAAAATTTTAATCCTGGCTGCTGATTTCATATTTGCATTCATGCCCATGAGAAAGCTTGACTGTAATCCTCTCTGTAACAGTCATCTTGACAAAACCATTTTTTTTCCAACTTCTAACTTTTGTATTTGTTGAATCATTGACATTGGTCATGTCTCTTCTCGAAGATTCTATATATCAAAATTGTGGTCCCCTAAGTCTGGAACCGTTGAAGCGCGACCTCATAGATCTGGTGTTAGTGTTACTTAACGTAGTTCGATAAGCGCTTATCTTTCATCAATGAAAATTGAAAAGAAATTTGTTTCATTTTTGGAATTTGACGCAAATAATAAAACAGCTTCTTGAATTTCAGTATGCTACGTTTATTGGAAGACTGGACCATCGACTAGAACATTTGGTTTCGTTAAAAGTTGGCAAGAAAAAACAAAATTGCAATATGAGCTATGGTAAAAAATGTTTAGTGACACATTACGTTTATAAGCTTCCAAAATTCATGCACTAATGTCGTCAAGGTCACATAGCCCAGTAGATAAAATAATTCACAACTCTTTGGATCCAGTAACTTAACCCCAAAAGTTGTGAGTTAAATACCTAGCTACTGCAATGATGAACAAAAACTTAGAGAGTTGAATTAAAGGGAGATAACTGAGAATAATATGAGAATATGACAACAGTCCGAATAATGTAAATATTTACAATACCTCATCCCAGAAATATAGACAACTAAAAAAATTAATGTCTGTTGATGGAGACATGAACATAAATTATAGTAAAAGTGTGACATTATTATTTGAACGGTAACTTCAGAAGATACCCCAAGCTTCTTGCAAGAACATCGGATAACTGTCATTGAATTTTTAATAATTGTAAATATTGAACTTTTAATGAGGGGTGCGGCGTGCATGTAACCGTCTCAACTTTAAAACAAAATATTTACGTGACAAAACCAACTAAGATAGGTTGTGATGAGACTAAGATACCAGGGTCGTAAATTTTCTGTTCTACTTTCTTTCTCTTAAGCACATAACAGCTATCTCTTAAGAGTAGCCGCTATTTTTTTTTTTTTTTTTTTTTAATATATGACTGTCATGTTTAGATTGAAGCTTGGGTCTTCAACGTGATTTGAATTGCGTGTCGTTTTGAAATTCTAGTAATTTATTGTCATTTCCTCAGTTAGGGACGAGAATGCTGCATCAAAAGACTGAATCAACTATAGATAATTTTTTTTTTCAGGTTTCTTTTTACTCCTTTTAAGGAGTTTGTTTCTCAGGAGAAGTGTAGAACGGATGTAAACAGGCCGGACAGTTATTTATCTTCTCAATATGCATGGCTCATTTTCCCTATGAAATCCTTGGTACGCAAAGGAATCTGGACGAGAAAGACACAGACGGGCATCATAGCTCGTACCTTCTCTCCTGCCGCAACCGAAAATCTCATTATCAAAGCCTTATATATATATATATATATATATATACACTCAACCCAGAAATATCAATCAGACATGCCTCACCATGGATAAAGATTTTACTAAATTTCAAGTCAGCGTGAAATATTGTCTTTTGGATATTATTAAGTTGTAATATCGTTTTTCATATTCATTTGTTTGTTTGTTTTTGTTTTGTTTTGTTTTTTTTTGCGGGGGGGGCATTTTTTTTTTTTTTTTTTTTTTTGTTAATGGAATTTCCTAGTCTTGGTTGTGGAGCACTTTCTGCCCTTTTAACTTAAGCTACGTTTCTTTTATATTTATTTTTTTTTTCCATTTTGGGTGTATTTGTACCAATGTTTTTTGGGTGTTATAAAATTATTAATTCCCCATACGCAAACGTACCCGAAGAGGTATCGGATGATTCTCGAACTATATGCGTCTTAATAGTATCATGCAAAGGGTATGTACGTTCATTGGTTCAAACTATTCCCCCTCGGTAGTATTTGGAATTGCATTGAATAGAATTAACGTCATTTTCTCGCTTACATATTCTGCAATAATAAGTCAGGATTTAAATTGTGCTATGATTGTAGATTAAATGCAGAACTCATATGTCTTACAGTTTTTTTATAGCACCAGCCCCGATTTTTTATCTGACCTCGTATATGAAAAAAAGAGAAGCGGAGTCTCTAACAACCACGGTACTGTCTCCGTGCGTCTTTGCATGAGCATATGTAATATATATATATATATATATAGTAAGGTAATGAAGGGTTTGGTCATTTGTGTAGATAACTCCAAAGAGGATGTAATTCAGAGAGCTCAATGTAACAACAGAGCAAATATTAATTAAATAATTAAGAAAGTGACAACCTTAAGGTTCCATGACTATAATTTATTTCCCCAGAAATTACGTTTTTCCTGCTAACTAGAATGTGACCTGATGAACCAGGAAAAATATATTTTCTGGGGAAATCAATTATAGTCATGGAAAATTAAGGTTGTCTCTTTCTTAATTATTTAATTTATATATATAGATAGATAGATAGATAGATATGTCTGTATTGTGCTTGAGTGACATACATGGGTATCACCTATTAATTTTACACACATACAGAGACAATTTTAACCGAATTTGAAAGAAGACATTGGAATAAAACATTCCTCTTCAACACAGTCTGGTCAAACTCTAAACTAGGCTGAGAAAAAACGTTATTTTTTTAAACAAAAGTTACAATAATTATGAAATTTCACCATCCTTTTCGAAATTTATTCGGTAATAAGTAGAATTATTTTGAAACCCTTTTTTTTACTTTTAGATAAGTATTTCATGTCAGTCATTGAATTAAAAATATACATCAAAACCTGCAATCACACATCCACAATTTGAATAAATTGCAAATGGGCGTTTGTGTTACCGGTGTAAATTTCCATTTTTGTCTAGCAACAATCCCTGCATAACAAGAAAAGCATAGAAGCCACCCCTTTGAAATCATTTATATGGCGTCTTATGTATGTTATATTTTCTAACAAATGTAGCATTTGAACTGGGGAAAACATTTTAAATTTAAAATCAGAAAAGTGACAGATACCGAACACTTTTTTAAAATCAATCCTTCTATCATAAATGTTCAGAAAATTTCAAAACTTTCAGGCCGTTGTAGGTACTTTTACGGGTCAAAGTGATTGACTACCTTTTTCTACTGTTAGACTGTTAACAATTCACTGATTTACATTGATACCCGATTCAATCGGACGTGGGCTGCGAACCAGAATCGGGCAGACAGGCTAATTGGTAGCTTTGATAATGTAGTGGAACTCCATATCTTAAATTACTAAGACCTGCCCCTTACTGTTCGTTCGTGACGATATTCAAAAGTGAGGCTGACTCACATTCTCTCAATGAGAATTTTTGTGCTGGCGCAGGCTTCCTGCCAGAAACGAAACTGCCATGAAGACAAACGGTAAAATACCAGTATTATTTTCGTCCATAAATTCAAATTACCCTTTCCATTTATTGAACACGAGGCCGTCTAGTTATCTGAAATATTCGGTCGATGCCAGGTTTTTTTTTTTTTTTTTTTCCACCGCCATCTTTTATGTATGTTCAGTTTTAGCAATGGACTGCCGAACAAAAAATGGCTGACCCGTAAATCTAACAAGAGACGTTCAGATCGGTTTCCAACAGAAACCTGTAGCGGCCAGACGATCAACTCTGCCAGAAATTACTGATACTGAAGTTGATGTAGAAGCAGATTGGAGATCAAAATGCAGCAGTTTTCGTCTCTGGAGCGAGAAAAGTAAAGACACATTACCGACAAGAAAGACAACACAAAGAAACAATTGTGACAATCAGTGTAATAATTATTGTATCTACTGAGGCACGACCGAAAATTAACGCAATAATATCGCTACTGAATTAGCAACTAGGTCCCCTCATTTAACAGTTGAAATAGCTGCATGTAAACGTAGGTTACGTTCTAATAGTTTCTTCTCTTGAGTTCTCGCCTGTGAATCTCTCTTCTAGGTTATTGGTTCCCTGTCACCTACAATCTTTAAAAATTTAAATGCAACGTTAATCTCCATCTTTTGTCGTCCTGTATCCTGTTCTCTTATTATCTTTTCTATTCGCTAATGTATTTTCATTCTCTTTCACTCCTATTAACCTCATGCGTCTTAGTGGCATTATCGCTTTGTTTGGTGTGAAATATTTTTAAGAATGCTTTATATATATATATATATATATATATATATATATAGATAGATAATATTAGTGGTAAATATACATATATATGCAAAATCCGGAGTAAATTTTTTTTTTTTTTTTTTTTTTTTTCTCTTTTTTCTTTTTATGAGTAACTAATTTTCAGAGTCTTCCTAGTGTTTAAGCCTTTTTATTATATATATATATATATATATATATATATATATATATATATATATATATATATATATATAAATCTAAATTAAATCTCCCAAAATTAACCATAGCACATTTGGTTTAACAGTCTTTAAGAAATGAAGGAAAATCTACTCCAGCCTCCTATTTCGACAAATGTTCATATCAATTTTATTATCTCCCCTGTTTGCGTTGATGGCCCCCATTTTTCTGAGTTGTTGATCTGCTGTCGTATACATTGTGTGCTAGTGCACACAATGTTCTTGCAAGCTCGCACCAAGCCTCAACGAAGGAAATAAGTCGAGAAAAAATATTGGCTCTCATATATCTGATAATAATAGGCAGTCAACAGTACGGTGCCGGCCTAATGATCTCCACACGTATCAGCCGAGCATTCAAAACAGACACCGGAAGAGGACGACGGAAGTCACTGTTCGTAATTAACATTGGAAGATGAGTAGCTGTCCATTGGTAACTGCGACGCGAGTAGATGCTCTCATCTATGGCTAGAGCTCTAGACAATGAACCGGCTTCTGCAAATATCAGGTTATCAAAACTGTCGATTGAAATAGCAATTCCAATTAATCAACAGATTTAAATCACTTCTTTTTCTGTGTGCTGTCTCCCTGCAGGATATGAGCGATCATGACTCTTCACAATTTCCTATTCTTTATAGCTTTTACCAGTGCTTCTCTTTTTAATATCCCTCCCATTTCCTCATCTATCATTTGTTAGGTAGGTAATTCGCTGCTCCCTCTTTTTTCCAGACCCTTCTTTTCTCGCTATTTTCCAGACCCTTCTTTTCTCGCTGTTTTCCAGGCCCTTCCTTTCTCGCTATTTTCCAGGCCCTTCTTTTCTCGCTATTTTCCAGGCCCTTCTTTTCTCGCTGTTTTCCAGACCCTTCTTTTCTCACTATTTTCCAGACCCTTCTTTTCTCGCTATTTTCCAGACCATACCTTAAAAAATGCGTATTCGAATGACAAACATTTTTCTTAGTTTCAAATAAGCGGGGTGGCTGGAATATACACGTTGAAACACTCGTTCCTGTACGATCACCGAAGTTAAGCAGCTTTGAGCCTGGTCAGTACCGAAATGGGTGACTGTTTAACTGGTACTGTAAGCTTGGATGTGCGGGTGGTGTAAGTAATCAAGCCTCTTGATTGCTAATCGGGAAGTCGCGTTCCAACTCCAGTTGCGTTAGTTATATTCACTTACGCACAAATATCCTGTGAGTTGATAACCACTGAAAATATACAATCATTTAACAATTTTGACTATTTTTATTTTGTTTTGTTTTGTTTTTGTTCCGTAAGTAATGTTTATACTTCGGTTTCCCACCCCCACTCGGTGAATTTAGTATACATATTATGTATACATCAGCTACCCTAGTCATAACATGTTTAGCTATAAGAGGGGATATAAAATGTTCATTTCACTAAAAACAGTTACTGACTGATGATTACGTGCAAACGCATGAAACTGTTAGTAGTGGTCGGTCATTGTACACCGGAAAGTTGTTAATTATATAAATGACATGCCATTAAATATAGCATCGAGCACTTTTTTCTCGGGTCGCATACTCTCTTAGAATTTGCTTACTTTGTACATGGCACGTAAAGGAGTATATCGTGGGTCGATGTTTCTCGGCCTGTCTCTTCCAAAGGTAGTTGAATAATTCGAACCTCCAGGTTGGAGAACATCGGTTGTGCTTTGACATAAAGAATTCGCCAGGTTTACTTGTGCTAGACACGCTACGCATGAATGAATACATACCTATTCAGCATCAACCCTGATACGTGAAGAGAGATGGTCAGGTGCTCGGGAGAGCAATGACCACATTCGGTCATTAGATAAATGATAAGTATCATGTAGGAGTTGTTTTGCTTTTTGTTTGTTTTTTTGTTTGTTTGTTTGTTTTTTTAGGGTTTTTTTTTTTTTTTCAAAAATACAAATTTACAAAAACAGTAAAATTAATTAGGGAATATATTCTTGGTCGGGCTGCGAACTTTTCAATAATACTCGTGTATGGCCAGCGAATCGTTTTCCGAGCACATCAATCTGGTAGGGTAGCTAACCGATCCCTGTTGACCGCTCAAGTCCGTTTGTGTTTGTTCAGTACCCATAGAGCCCACCTGTTGTTTATACTGCATGCGTGCTGAGCTTATGTTAGTTACGGTTTCTGGGAGGGGGTGCATACTGTGGCATGATCAACAGTTTGAACAACGGCAGTACGACCGAACGCTTTGTGACTATCAACCGCTTCTGAACAAACCCAATTTCACTCAAGTCTTGGGTCAACCCTTGGTCCGGTTTTCGCCTCCCCAGACAGTTATCATCAAGAAGTCACTTCTTGGCAAATCAGCCATGGAGAGATTTGAACCTGGATCTCATTCATGGAAAACAAACGTTCTAATCATGAAACCCGCAAACACACTCTCTCGTCTCTCTCTCCGATTGGTTTGTTTTCTACGGATTATCATCTCTTTGTAGGTTATTTAAAGCCAGAAAATATTTTAGATTGATGTTTTTGGAAATAATGATTTACTAAGTAACTCCTAGCTTGGGGGAGAATATGTGCATTCCTAGTTTTCCCAATGGCATTTGCAGGTAAGGGAATAATACGAGCACAAGTGAAATTGGAACACGGCTTCTCGATCTCCAATTATGAGCAGTTAGACATTACACCACCCGCACAGCCAATCTTACAGCACCTGGTATTTCCAAGTGGTCACCCATTTAAGTACTGACTATGCTCGACGTTGCTTAACTTACTTCTTACTAACGTATAAAGCAAATAAACTTTATTGACACCCTCTCATCTTACTCTAGATGAAACTGTATAAATTGTGACAGATTTGTATAATACGAAACATGAATGCAAACAATTTAAATTTAGAATGAAATTGGATAATCTCTGTAAATTTTTGCAATGTGTGTCTTTCCTGCAGTATTTCAAGTAAAAATAACTGAATACTTTTTTTTGGGGGGGTGGTTCTTTTGTTTGGTTCTTTTGTTTGTTTCTTTTGTTTGTTTTTGTTTTTTGGTTTGTCAAAAAAACTATTATCGGATTGTTCCCTCTGGAAATTCCTTCAAGCTGTGAAATATTTCTTTGTTTGTAATCACAACGGATTTAGAATTGTTGATTTGTGGCCTATAGATATCTACACAATTAAGCTTTTCATCTGAAATCATTTGAATTTGAAGAAGAAAAAAAAATTGCATCAAAAACACGATGTTATTTTTACGCTGTTATTCACCGAAACGTAAGAACTACTCATGGTAAAGAGTTATTAACCACGGTGGATAAAGGCGTTGGTTAGATCCAGTGACAGGACCCAAAGAGTGTGAGTTCAATACCCGGTTAAGGCAGTGGAGAACTTGCAGAAGGAAAATTAACAGGAGATAACTGATAACTGACATCCATTAAACATGGCACGTGGAGCTAAAACAGTCTACCCCAGTGAGTGAAATAAAGGGTTCAGTTCGACACTCCAACCACCTGAAGAAGGCCGGAGCGCACAACGGCCGAAAGGTTGTAATAAATATGGCGACAAAGATGAGAACAATAGTCCGAATAATGTAAATAATGTTGTCTTGGATTGTTGTAGACAAAATATTGATCTGACAATGGTCATTGTCTGGGTATCAAATAAACTCCTGAATAAAATCTCAGTCCAATATAAGCTCTCGTCGTTATAGATAAGGGGGAATATGGAGGTTCACTGATTTGCAAAAAGAAAACCTACCTCCTTACTATTACTGATAAAATAGAATACAGCCGCAGACATTAACAGTCGTCGAAGCAGTTATAACCACTTGTAAATTTTAGATTTTGATTTTGATTTTGCTGATAAATAAAATAGCGTCTTTACCGGACGAGTCATATGACGTACCCCACTCTCCGTGAGTGGCTCGTATCGTCGCCTCTTCGAGTAATAATCTCATCTAGCGGCAGGGTGAGTCGTCATCTCTCACTGTCGTAGCATTGGTTGTTTATGGCGTCCTTCGCTGCTAGGACGGTGGTGGCGGCCGCGGCGGCTCGTCGAAGCCACCAAAAGCGTCAGAGAGATTTAGGTGCCGACGAAAATCGAAGTCAAATCATTTCTTGAAAATGGAAATTCGCCGAGATCGATGCGAAAATCGGAAATGTCTTCTGGCACATGAAGAAATGGCACTTTCAAAAATATGGATTCTGAGAACGTGAAATGTTCGTTCGCACAGAGATCACGTGATTGATTTCCTGCTATTAGTTTTTTCTTTTTTTTTTTTTTTTTGTATTTTTTTTGTATTTTCTTTTTTTTTATATTTTTTTTTTTTTGTATTTTTTTTTTTTTTGTATTTTTTTTTTTTTTTTGTATTTCTTTTTTTTAAACTCATTTTATTCTTTTAACATGAATTTTGGAAACCAATTTTGTACGTATTTTTTTTTTTTTCAATTACTAGTAGCATGACTATGACTTCTATAAATATTCCTGATACTAAAACATTGCTATTTCTTTACTTTTATTTAATTATTAGGTTGGTGCAAAAATAATGACGTAATAATGTCATTTTTTGACGTATTTTTAACGTCAAAAAACGACATTATTACGTCATTATTTTTGCACCAACCTAATAACTCTAAAACGACGGGAAAATATTACATGACTCTGAACGCCAAACAAGTTAAAAAAAAAAAAACAAAAAAAAACGAGAAAAATTTATTCTCTAAGAATATCTTTATGTTCCCTTATTTTTTCTCTTTAAGTATATGCAAAAACTGTAAAAATGAGTATTTTAACTCTTTCATTAGGTTGGTGCAAAAAATAATGACGTAATAATGTTTTTAAAAAATACATCAAAAAACGACATTATTACGTCATTATTTTTGCACCAACCTAATAGATCATAGAAATAAAAAAAAAGTTCTACATTTAATATTTTTAACAGTATGTACTCTTTGAAATATTTCAACGGTATGATACTCCTTGAAACATTCCAAGGACAACTCCATTTGCAATCTTTGCATGGAGCTTTTACTATTTTTAGACTCCTTAACTTCGCGACGTATATATGCAGGCATAGCACCGTCTTTGGCTTGTTCTTCCAGTTTTATTTGTTGGCAAATACTATAGGAAATGACGTACCTTTACGAATCTTATTAATGCTGTCTCCGAACAGAACCTACTGAAGACAAGAAAAACAGCAGGGAGACAGCGAATAACCTGCTTAACGAATTTCAGTGAATGTAGAACTGTTATATTCAGTGCTAAGAGAATAAACACATAACACCAGGTGGATACGAGAAGAAAGATTGGTACCTGGCACCTGTGCTCCGGCCCTGTGCTGGTGGTATCACGGCTATGACTAGCTTGGACCAGCTCTGGCCTGGACCAGTTATGACAAGCCAAGACCATCTCTGACCAGCGGCCCGAGTGGAAACACTCTGGTTCCCCACGTTTAAAACTGACCTTGTATCACATCCTGACTCAGTGGGCGTCAAGTAAATATTAGGTTGGTGCAAAAATATCGTTTTTTGACGTATTTTTTAACGTCAAAAAACGATATTATTTTTGCACCAACCTAATACCTACTACAAGGTTTATTGTACACAGTAAGTACAATATGAAATACGGTAGTTATACATACAGGTCAGTCTAGTAGTGAGTACCACTAATTGGAATGGCGGACGTGCTTGCATCGTCTCGCCCTACTCCTGTCTCTCATAGACGGTTGACTTTATAGATACTTACTACCTATAATGTAATCATTCATGGGGATGACTGGTTATCCCATTACATCAAGAACAAAATAAATACAAACACAGAGTGATGTTAAAGAGTCAAAAGTTATTTAACCCAGTTAAAGACATGACGTTGTGAAAAGGTGCAGCCAATCGTATCGTAGGATGACAGTCTACCAGGGCGGCTAGCTAATCCCCTTTGCAAATCACAGCTCAAGCACATGAGTGTTAGTTCAGCACCCACAGAGCGTAAAGAGGCTGCGTTATTTAGCGTGATCAGCACTCTGAACAAGGCCAGCACGCTCAAACCCTCGATAACTTCTGACTTTGTGCTAACACAGACATTGACGTCTCCCAAATAGTTGTGTCAGCCTAATTCTACTCACAACTCTTTGGTCAATCCGCGGTATGGTTTTCCGGCACAAAGATGCCGCACGCTCAAATCGCCTCCTCCAGACCGATAACATCAAGAAGTCACCTTCCTGACAAGCCGACCAAATCGGTTCTCATGGTCAGAAAACGAACGTTCTAACCACTCTGCCACGTACCCATACCTAAAAGGGACATAAATCGTTTGATTGACTAATTATTATTAATTATTACGACTTAGTTTTGTTTCTTGATTGAGTCTTTTTTTTTGAAGAATTCTTTCTTCTGAAAATGCAAATTATATCATCGACGTTGATGCCGCTGTTAATTCGACATTTTTTTCGCCACAATCAAGGCCCTCTTTGTGATAGCGAAGAACACGCGGTGCGACCAATGAGAAACGGCAATTATCATTTTAGCCAGTGACTGTTGCCTTGGTGTTGTGATCGTTATTATGGGAACATTTTCTCATATCCTGGCCGTCGGCTTTCGCAAGTGATTTGAAATCAAAGCCGAAAGTCGTTTATCATTCGATAGTGACAATTTACTGGTCATGTCCAGATTTCGATCGGCATTGTATTTGTTACACCGAAAATAGAAAACCAACCGACTCATGGAGAGAATATAATCGCGTAGAATGAGACTTGTAGAGGTGAGTCAAGAATTTCAAATGGATTTAATCAAAAATGATTAAATGTTCCTTTTCTCGGTAATTTTTCATCAAATTGGTTCAGAACCAACAATCATAACCCGAATACAAAGGCTTCGTTCCAATGAATGGAATTTGTTCCTGGGAAATTCTTCGTTTTTTGTTTTGTTTTTTAGTTTTTTAGTTTCTTGGTTTTTTGTTTTTTGGTGGTGGGGGGTTAAGTGGCGTTTCTTTATGATTTTTTTTTTTTGTCTTTGCTGATAGATCGTTTTCTAGGTGACAGAAAAATAGAGATATTATCTTCATTTTTATATATTGATTATTTTTTTATTATTGGTATAAAAAAATTATTGTTTCTGATATAATTGTCGCCAACCGTTGCTGTTATTTCCAAGTTAGAAATCAATTCTTGAAAGTCGCTGTCTATATATATATATATATATATATATATATATATATATATTGAGATTAATGTCTTTCAGTCGTCTCTGACAAATATACAAACGATTGCAAAAGAATGTAAAACCAGACCTACATGGTCTCAGAGTCCAACAAATACTGATCAATGAAATCTTGTCCAACACTGAAAATCTCAAGAGGGAGAAAAATAAAAATTATTATGGATGCTCAACGGAGTAAACGAAGAATAGTTTATCTACAATGAATACAAGTCGCAAGCAACCGAGAAATTAAGAATATTAATTTTTTCATGTTCATTATAAAAATATGGGACATGTGCTGAGAAGTCCAACCGTACAACATATACGTTCTAATACATCGTCATAGTTTTATAAAATGTGTATATATATATATATATATATATATATATATATATTACCCTGGTCAAAATCTTAAGTTCAGAAACAAAAGGGTTAAAAAAATATATAAAGTACTGTTACTTTAATCAAAATATATTTGCGAAACCTTTACATCTAATTAGAAAATTTAGTTTATCAACAAACAAGTAAAAATTTTCAGCTTTCAATTAATTTAATCAGTATATATATATATATATATATGTGTGTGTGTGTGTGTGTATCCACACATCCAAATACAAGCAAATAAATACCCTCGTATATGTACGCCTACATAAAACCATATATGTGTATACTTATAAATACCATATAATCACCTAGAAATGTCAATACAATTATAAGCATACATATGTGGGTGTATGTTATATACTGGGGTATTTACTTGCTTGTATTTGGATGTGTGGATACACACACACGTACACATATATATGTATGCATATATATATGTGTATGTGCGTAAATATATATATATGTGTGTATGTGCGTATATATGTATATGTAGGTGTGTGTGTATGTATTTATGTATGTATATATACAAGATTATATATAGTTAAATGGGTTATAACTGCTCTAATATTAGCGTTTTTTCATTATGATTCTACCGTTATTCCTCATTGGTATTATTATTATTATTATTATTATTATTATTATTATTCCTCTCATTGGTAATTTATTACTATTATTATTACAAAAATAGTATTAATATTACTTTTAAATCTTGTTTCATTTCGAAATGTTTTTCGATTTTTTCAATATGTTTTTCGATATTACTTTATAATTTTTTCGATACTTTTAAAAAAAAAATTTAGGTTATTTTAACTTTAAATTATGAATTTAAGTTTCAAAATTTAAAATTTG
>OZ010595.1:67895037-67908565 GCA_963932145.1 Acanthosepion lycidas
CGTTTCGTTTCTGGCCTGAGATTTTGTTCCACTGAACTGTATTGCGATGTATCGCAAACGAATGTATATTTTCTATCATGTTCCCAGGCTTTTATTTGAAACTAGGTTTTTTTTGTGTTTTTTTTTCCTTTTTTATAGTTTAATAGACTTCCATAAGACGTAAATTTCCATTTTCCTCTTATTTTCCGGTAAAGATCGTCCCAGAAATAATATAAACACACCTTCATCTGAAGCCATTCGCATTTCGTCCTGTTTCCTCTATTTAACCCTGCGTTTGTCACATTGGTGTTTTGTTACCCCAACATTTTTAAAGTAATCCTAATTCCTAGTTGTCGACTTGTTTCTTTCGCTCTGTCCCATTACTCTTCTGAGCTAGTTAAGGCATGTAGCACGCGGTGTGGCGCAGTTGTAGCTCAGCTGTCGTAGGAGACAGATGCCAGGAGGCTATCCCTTTTCGGAAAACCGGGATGACTAACGCAGGGTTAAAAAAAATAAATACAATGATATTATCACGTAAAATCATGAATTAATAGCTGCAAATCACCGATTAATTACAAGTTACCTGATTCGTCAGCACAAGGATTTTATTGAAGTCCTATTATCGTTAAATTAAAGAATAGTTTAACGAAATAACGAGTAACGGTTCATTCAGAAATTTGAATATGCCTTCATGTCTTTCTTGCTATTTCAACCGTTCAAATTAAATTAGTAGTAGCCGTGAAAATTTCCAGATTTGAATTTTCTGACAAATTTTACGTAAGTGATTGATTTAGCTCTTTGCGCGTTCCACAGCTATAAAATTCCCGGGAAAATTTCTCTGTTGTGTCTTTAATTAGTTGAGCTTAAGAACTTAAGCAAAATATTGAAATAACGATCATAAATGCAGGTCACTTATATGAGAGGTTACAAATGAAAAGATCTGGAATTGGCAATTATTTCCATTTCACTGAAACAGGCGTAAAACACAGGAGAACGTTATCGCCTCGTCTATTTTTTCTTTCTTTTTTCTAACTGAAACTAAGCGGCGTTTCTGCTATGTCTATTCCGTTTTTCCTTCGCGATCAAAACGCAATAGTTAATTATTTATGAAGCACTGGCAGTACGGACGTGCTGACTAAGAAAACTGCAGAATTATAATACAATGGTTTTACCCATGCCGTCAAAAAAACAATTTGGGGCTCTTTTTTTTCTTTTTCATTCATTCATTGATTTTGTTTTTTACGGTTTTTGTTGATTATTTAAAAGCAAAACATTTTGGATTGTAACAATTTTTTTGTATCAAATATTGTAATACTTGGGAGATAGTGATTTTTCCAATTACAAAATTTACTACTTAGCCCATAGATGGGAATGAAGAAATGAATTCAAACGCTTCTCAAAAGTATTGGCACGTAAGTGAATATAACTAAGTTAGCTGGAATTTGAACTCGGATCTCAGATTTCTTTTTCCGACCCGCTATCCATTACAGTACCCGCACATGATATCTGCTTGGTCCTTGTTGAATTAGTTTATCACATGTGAATCGTTTAACAAACTTTTGAAATGGTAATAGTAATTCTGGAGAAATAAGTTAATAAGAATATCAAATGGATCTTCGATTTTATGTCCAGTGGAATCTTACATTCATTCTCCTTTGGTTTTTAAACGTGAACCCTTCACTATATTTGTCAGGATAAATTTGAAAAAGGGCCTGGATTATTTACTTTTACTCAGGATCAATGTAGTATTTGTGCCTAACTTTGTATTCGCAAATTAATGTATCTGTACTTTTCAAGCTGACTGGTGATCCGACGTTCGAATTTTAAAAGGGTCCATTTGTTACGTAGATTTACGTTCAAATAGTAAAACGTTACTGGCACAAATATATATGCAAGTAACTGTATAGTATCGTTTTTTTCCCCCCTTTTTATTTCAGACAGTTGTCTTAATATCTGAAATATTTCTCGGTTGAAATAAATCATGACTCCACCTGAGAAATGTTATCAGTTTCATTTTAGCAGTCTGTTTTATTCCAATAGCTTCATGTTTCGCACTTCCTGTCTGTAGAACTCCCGTCATCTTACTTGCTTCCCTGATAGCTATAATCTCCATCTATTCAAATGTAATGTCAATCGACATCTCCAGATGCCTTGATCTATTCCCCGTCCTTCTCCTCATCCTTTCCTCTCTCACGCCTCTTTACTCTTGCTCCCACTCTCTGTAAACCCTTGCGTGCTAGTGCTACTCCCGCTTTGTTTGGGGCGAAAATTTAAAAAAAAAAAGTTTTACAGCTCTTTCTTCAAGGGAATGTTATGGAAATTCACTCTGAAATCATGAACATAATGCGGAGACATAGTTAAATACATAACCTCTGCCAAGTTTCGTTGGCAGATCTAATAATATTCCCTATTAAGATTTTAAGCAAACTTCTTAATTGTCACAAACAGATAATTTCTTCATTTTGGGAAAAAAAATTGGCGTTTCTACAGAAACACGCTCCTCGAAGAAACAATAGTTTATTTCCAAATTTATTTTTATATTATCACTGATTATGTACGCCAGACCACGAATCATTTTTTTAATATATTTTCTTAATTTTAAATTCATTGTAAATTGATCTCCTTAATTAAATACAGTGTAACCCGGATATAAGAGAGCTGTCTGGACCGGAGACGAAGTCTCTTATATCCGGGTTTGGTCTATTTTGTTTAGGTAAGTATGGCTCTAATTTGGGACCAGATAGAATCTCTCTTATATCCGGGTTTCTCTTATGTCCGGATTTCTCTTATATCCGGGTTTGGTCTATTTTGTTTAGGTAAGTATGGCTCTAATTTGGGACCAGATAAAATCTCTCTTATATCCGGGTTACACTGTAATAAAAAGTGCTCATATCACGTGATTCCACCCAACTTCCACAATAAGAATCTGCTTTAAATTCATATTTCGCCGCTATTTTTAAATTATTTGAATTCCTTATATAAGCATTATCTTAAAACACATGTAAATGTAAGGTAAGAATATGATTTAAATAATACATTAACATTGTTCGCTTTATTTTAACGAAAGAATATGTTGTAAATACCTATTTCGCGGCTATTTTGAAACCGGAAGTAGGTGCCTATAACGTGGTATGATCATTACTTCTTTTTGTCCTTGCGTTAGTAGATCAATTTACAATGAATTTACATAACAAACTGACTTAACTTTTATAAATGAAAAAAAAATTATATTGATTACGTGAAGTCCTTAAGACTGTAAAAAAAAAATATTTCTTGAAAAGGTGCGTTTCTGTAGAAACGCTAGTATTTTTACCCTGAAAGGATAAAAAATATTTTATCATTTAACCAGTAGTCAAGTGACCTTGGGTGGTAGCATCTGTTAGGGTCCCAGCTATTGGTAAATAGTTAACACCTAAATTGGAGTCAAATCACTATGAAAGTATAAGAAAAGATTTTTATCGTACAAATACCAGCAATAAGTTTTTGAAAAAAAAATATTACCAGCAATAGATTTGACTCTCGACAAAAATCCTCTTGATAAAAATATGTCAATGAAACCTGATCTACAAACAGATTTCTTACAAAGAATACATATTCTATTCATGCGAATTTATTCTAAAATTCTTTTCGATATTATTTAATCCATTGAGGTTGATATGCCGTAAATGAAAATAATCGAAACCAAACCAGTGGTCAAGCTTAGAATTGCACAATTCAGCTACCACTGAGATAATTATATAATTCGTGATACTGAATTGTTCTTTCTCCGTATGATCTACATGTCTTTATATCTAAATCAATCCAAATAATTCCGCTTTCGGACTGAAGAATTTTATATCATGTGTCTTCACATCTATTGACTTTGACGGTATGAATGAATGACATGTCACTCAAGATATGACTGAGTAGCACTTGAGAATAAGTTTCTTTCTTTCTCTTTTCATTAAAGCCTTTCTCCACACGTCCTCAGCATTTTCGATTGGGTTAGCTTAATGAAGCTATCCCCTACGAGAGTTTTATCTCGTTGCAAATCTTCTCACAAAGGCGGATAGCGAGAGATATGTGGATCAAGGTTAAGGTAACATCGCAGCGGAGATATTTGCATTACAGGCTGTAAGAGATAAGGTCAGCTAGATATGGATATGATATTCATGTTCCGGCTTCTTGAACACTTTCCTGACAAGAAATGCAGACACAACAGTGAGCGGAGAGCAAAACTGGGAATGAGGAGGAAAGATCGGGTTTACTTGACCCCAATGATAAAGTAGACATTAATATCCCGGGTCTTTGGCTAAGGCGGGAGTTGATGTGAGTATATTGAGCCTGTTTGTGTCAGGGTCTATTTTGACGAATAAACAGCAAGAAAGAGACAAAGAAACTATCAGAAAGGAAAAGGGTATTAAAATAGATAGAAGAAAATAGGGAAAGTAAAAGAGGAGAGTCGGAGGAATTAAATAAAAGGTGAAAGAGAGTAAAAGAGGAGAGTCGGAGGAATTAAATAAAAGGTGAAAGAGAGTAAAAGAGGAGAGTCGGAGGAATTAAATAAAAGGTGAAAGAGAGTAAAAGAGGAGAGTCGGAGGAATTAAATAAAAGGTGAAAGAGAGTAAAAGAGGAGAGTCGGAGGAATTAAATAAAAGGTGAAAGAGAGTAAAAGAGGAGAGTCGGAGGAATTAAATAAAAGGTGAAAGAGAGTAAAAGAGGAGAGTCGGAGGAATTAAATAAAAGGTGAAAGAGAGTAAAAGAGGAGAGTCGGAGGAATTAAATAAAAGGTGAAAGAGAGTAAAAGAGGAGAGTCGGAGGAATTAAAGAAAAGGTGAAAGAGAGTAAAAGAGGAGAGTCAGAGGAATTAAATAAAAGGTGAAAGAGAGTAAAAGAGGAGAGTCGGAGGAATTAAATAAAAGGTGAAAGAGAGTAAAAGAGGAGAGTCAGAGGAATTAAATAAAAGGTGAAAGAGAGTAAAGGAGGAGAGTCGGAGGAATTAAAGAAAAGGTGAAAGAGAGTAAAGGAGGAGAGTCGGAGGAATTAAAGAAAAGGTGAAAGAGAGTAAAAGAGGAGAGTCGGAGGAATTAAAGAAAAGGTGAAAGAGAGTAAAAGAGGAGAGTCAGAGGAATTAAATAGAAAAGCCGAGTTCGTATTCCACTTGAGTTCGTTGCATCCACTTCCTCGCAAATTGCCTTGGGAAAAGGTATGAATACATCTCTTATTTTCCCCAGCTACAGGTAAATAACAAGACAAACTGGGACCTATAGCCTTGTTTAGCAACTAGTCTAGAAGGAGGGAAAAATCTGAATTCAAACGAGGCAAAGAAGGGATGAGCTTCTCATAGGAGCCAACAGGCAGCTACGAGATGAAAAACTACTCTTCAAAAAGTACAGGACATGGTGGTATGATGGAGAGAGAGTGTACATGAGAGGGCAAAGGCAATTGTGAAATTAAACAGTTCACTGAACTTTCATCCGTCGATATGTAAATGCCGACAAGATATTTATTGATGACAATATTGTTTTTTTTTTTTTTTTGCTTCTTTGTTTTTTTTCTAAAGTGTATTGTTGGTAATATTTTTTTTCAAAAATGTATTGTTGATATTAGGTTGGTGCAAAAATAATGTCGTTTTCTCACATATGTTACTATGTGAGAAAACGACATTATTTTTGCACCAACCTAATAATATTTTACTTTTAAAAAAATGTGTATATATATATATATATATATATATATATATATATATTCTCTCTCTCTCTCTATATATATATATATTATATGTCCATATAGTATATATATATATATATATATATGTCCATATAGTATATATATATATATATATATATATATATATATATATATTCTATATGTACACACACACACATACATATATATATATATATATATATATATATTTATTGAAGGAAATTCTGACTGAAAGAGATTAAGGAACGACAAAGAAATGAACAATAAACATTAGAATGAAAAAAAAATGAATAACTGCGAGAAAGACATGCAATAAAATAATAAAGATATCCATAAAAGAAAGATAGAATGACGGAAAGAAGATACAGGAAAGAAATCTAAAAGAATGAGAAGATATTTAATGGAATGAAAAAATTATGCTAAAAAAAAACAATTTTGATAGAGGAAAAGAGACGGAAAGAAAAACATAACAATGGAGAATGAACTCAAGAAAAACATCAAAGAAGGAAAAATGAAAAGAGGAAATTGAACGAAAAAGAATGATGAAGAGGACACGAAGAAAGTTAAAATTAACGAAATAAAAAGACAGAAAGGAAAGAAATGGGTGTAAATTACACGAACGAAAGAAATCATGCGGAAAAAAGTATATCGACAAAAATGAAGTAAAACCAAATCAGAAAAAGAAGAAAACAACGTAATGAATAAGAAAACCTGAAAGAAACAGTTCGGTGTGTCATTTGCTTCTGTATTGACCCTCGTAGCCAAAACATGTCTTCCAATTGTCGCTTCATTCAAATGACTTAATGGAACCAACTGTGTCGTTTCGTTTTTCTGTTCTTTTAGTATGGGACTTGTTTGTTCATTTTATTGCAGATGGCGTTGACAGATAATGGCTGCCAAGGCCTGTAAGCAAGCATGCATTTTTTCTCCTGCTTGCTTCCGACTTTCCTTGTAACTTGTAACAAAATAAATGCTAATGTAAAAACTTAAAGTAACAGATAATTGCCCTAAAGAAGCAAGGACAAGCAAAAACGATGGTGAAAAAAATTGGATCAGTTTATTCCTTGTTTGAATGTTTTTGTTTTGTTTTTTTTAAGAAAAGCTTACATAAGAATATGGCGGTTTTGGGATGTAGCAGCAGTAGTAGTGGGAGAGATAAACGAAAAAAAGAGAGCGAATTTGAAGACTACGAACTTTGCTTCTATTTTTTTTTTTTTTTTTTTTTTGGGAGGGGGGTCCTTGGAGACATTGGTAACTTCGTTATTTTCAAAATACGCGGTTTTCTAGGTGAGTTCGTGCTCTTGCTAGAAAAAAAAATGATTTGCGGACGATAAAGAAGGTGTTTATTTTATTTCCTTCGCTGTTTGTTACAAACGTCCAAAAGGAGAGATATCGATATCTTTCCAACCAAAACTGTTTCCAAAATCCAAGTCATTATAAATGAGAATTACAACTGTGTTTTTATGCACACCTTCATAATATATTTATAGATCACTAACACACCATGTTACAAATTTGCTTCAAATTTTCAGATTGGACCTGCTTAGAATAATCATAAACTTTCAGAAGCACTGAAACTATTCGATACACACGGATTTCTATCATATATATGTATATTGTGTATTTAGGTAGCAATCTTTCATTTATGCATGTTTCATTAAAAACGACAGATATGGTACTACGATTATGATTTTTTTGGTTTTTATTTAATTTTTCTTGTGTTTGAACACGTTTTTTCTTCTTTGGATACAGACTCTGTAGAAACTGTCCAAATGTTCTAGAATTCCGAGCGTTTTCGGCTATACTATTAGCCATTATCAAGGATGATTTTATTTTTTTCAATATAATTGGGTGTGTGCGTTGTGTGTATGATTTTAGTGTTATAGAGATGTTTTATTTTCCGAACACAGCACACAGTGGCCGTGTTCGTCGTTAATATCATTAAGTGTTGTCTATTTTACATGTGAATGAGGTTATTATGTTTGTATTTTCTATGAGTAAGTTTCGGACGGAGTCTGGTAAGTTTGTGTGTGTTTTTAAATGGGTTCTAATAGAGCTGAGGTCAGATAGGTGTAACGTAAGGCGTCTAGATAGGCATGGAGTCGTGTGACCGATGTAATTATTTATGAATTTGGTTTGATCAGGAACACAGTTCCTTAAAGGACATTTGAACTCATTTATAATGTTCCTTCGTTGTAATTTTGACTTTGCTGGTGTGTTGTTATTTTTGAAGATAAGGTTAGTTGTTTAAAATTTTTTGTAGTAGATAATTTGATTTTTTTTATTCGGGTTAATTGGGGTAGTGTATTTTTTTATAATATTTCTAAGATATTCATCTTGTTTATAGTCAATGTGCATTTGGTATTTGTAGAAAATATTTGTTATTTTTGACTGTATGTTCACTATCGTTATTATTTACTTTAGAGAGAAATAGTCTAATTTGGTGTTGGAAGCCATTATTGAGTTCTTTACTTACTTACCATCGCCTGAAGAAGTACAATCATAATACTGAAACGTGAAAGCTGTTGTGTAGCGATTTCAAAATGTTTTTATTATAATCTCTGATAATATATATATATATATGTGTGTGTGTGTGTATTATCTTACTTTTAAGCTCGTTTCATTAAATATGGCGAACAAGGGTTATCTTGTGGGTATATTGTTCATTTTTTGTGTTCTTACTCAGTCTTTAATAAAGAAAACTTGTATGTGGAGTGGAGAAAGTGTGCACACCGTTAGTTTCCCTAACACTTTAAATTAATATTTGACCCATTTGCATTTATCGTGCTATGGACGAGGATTAATAAGATTTTGGTTTGTTTTCTATAATCTGTTTTGTGAGAAGCATTTTAGAGTCTTAAGTTCCAAACGCGATCAGAAGATTTCATTCTAGATATCTTCATACGCGGTGCTATTATGCCATGGTCTATGTATTATAAAGAATTGTTCGTCTATTCGCTATGCACAGTCAAAACGGTTCACATAGAACCCTCAAATTTGGTGTACCTATTTATTAAAATCTGGCGAAGTTTTTGTCATCAAAAATATTGTTGCTTGTTCCGGCGAAACTGGTGTTTTCTTAGTTTTCTTTTACATAGATGACCATTTATATTAACAGTTACCATTTGCAACCGTTCGGTCTAACACTACAAGTTCTCTTATTATTAATGTCTGCACAAGATACCAAAAGTATGATTAAATTATTTTCTTTAAACTCATCACCGGACGGCGCTTATTTGGTATGGCTTGTTTAGTTTCTAGTTGTCTCTTAGGCACGTTTATTTTGTTCCAGGAATCATAAGTCCCTCATAGCTTATTTTATATGTTGAAAAATTCCTACCAACAGGACTGTTCATGACGGTGTTTATATTTGGTACGAAAGGTTGGCAAGGTAATTAAGCCACTAAAAAGCAAGAAAGAGTTACCGAATTTAAGAGAATATGAGAGAACGTATAAAGGAGAGAGAACAATATATGAACAGGAATCAGAAGATAAAGATTGATATTGTATTTAAATTTTTGAAGATCAAACGTGACTGGGAAGCAAGAAGCCGGAAGAGAGTTCCTCAAGCGAGAAATGAGGGAGACGAAATTACTAGGAGAGAACTTACCGTTACATCTATTTCAACCGTAAAATTACGAGACCTTGCCGCCAATATAGTGCTGCACTTAAATTCATAAAGTGTACGTATAAAAGGAAATCTCATCAGAACAATTACTATGAAAATATTTATAGAAAATGCACAGGAATTCTACATTACGGTGGTGGGAAAGTGACTGAAGCCGGGATACGAGATGAAGACCGTTAACCCAAAGAAAAATCTAAGTTTGTCAGTTGCATAATACATTTGAGATGCATCAAGGATGGTCTTCAGTGATGCACTGTTCTCATCGCCGATTTCGGGTTTTGCATCATATCGGCTCAAACAGCAATCCCGACCTGACTCCGGACGGGTCAGGCCGCCTCCTTGAAAGCGTCGTACTACACACTTGGACATTGCAAAAACAAATGTCGACATGGCTAGGAGTCTGACCGTTCTTATTGACATACGTCAGCCAATGCAAAAAAAAAAGCTTTTCACGCTTCCCTTCGATATACTGGTGTCTTTTTACTTCACCCGGTTTCAATTCGAGTTACTTCCCCTGGATTCCGAACTAGTTAAGCTAGTCACTTTTTTTTTTTGCATAGTTCAATCCAATGTTCTATACGTTTTAAATGTTAAGCCCATAACAATACTAATTCTTTAACTAAACAATCTTCAAAACATTAAATTGAGAATTTCAGAAAACTTCGAAAATAGAAAAGAAATACAAATAAAAAAAAAAAAAAAAAAAAAACAAAAACCGACTCCGTAGGACACAGCCACCGGCTCTCACCCAGAAGTATTCTTCTTTCAACGGGCTGTAACATTCCTTCTTTATATTTTTCTTGTGGATGAAAATATTGTTACATTATTTATATCACTTATATTATTCCTCATCTTCAGTCATATTCACAACGTTTCGGCCGTTTCACGCTCCAGCCTTTTTAGGTGATTAGAATTTCGATACGAAACCTTTATTTCGTCCACCGGGGTAGGTTGTTCTAGTTTCACGTGCCATGCCTCTTCTGGATGTCTCAGTTATTTCACCAGTGGACGAAAAAAAGGGCTCAGTTCGAAATTCCAATCACCCGATGAAAACCGGAGCGTATAACGGCTGAAACGTTATGAATATAGCAATAAAGATGAGAATAACAGTCCGTGTAATGTAAATAATGCAAGTAATCATAATACCTAATCTCAGAGATATAGACAGAAAATATTGTACGACATATTTTGTGATGTCTACATGTTTAAGGAGAAAAGAAATGTGTTTACCGCCAAAAATTCTTCTTCCTTTTCGTTTACTGCTAAAAGTAATCACTACCGATGAAAATGAGATGGAGTTAGGATTTCAAATGTTAAGCTTCTTCATGTGAGTAATGTGCTCGGCAAATGAAAAAGCGCATTTCTGTTTGAAAAAAAAAATCACGTTTTCATACATTACACGCATCCCTACACGTACTTTGAAAAAGCAATATCACACGGCAATTTTTCCCTAAAATGTTTCCTAACTTTCATCATATTTCTTCATTGGAAAGTTACCAAATTAAATCTGTTTTACTTTTTCTCTTACGCTACTAAGTTCGCTATATATATATATATATATATATATATATATATGCACAAACATATCAAGGAAAAGATTAACATATATATACATAAATGTGTGTGTGTCAAGGAAAAGCTTAACACATCACGAAAATATATGTATTTTCGACTTCCTGTTACCGCTCCCTGTTTTTATTGTTTCTTTCTTTTTTTCTTTTTTTTTTTGTCTGAAGAATTTGAACCATATTTTGTAAATTTATACCATTTACATCTTTGGCCTGATGAAACTTACTGATCGCAATAAAACATCATTTATTACCCTATTTTCGTGATGTGTTGAGATTTTTCTTGATGTATATCATATTGCTCTGTAGTCTATACATTGAGCTCTCTTCGGATGTATATTTTTAATATTTTATATTAAAAGGAAACACTTGGATTATCCTTTCCACTTACGGATTTCATAATATTATGTATCTGTGTGTCCGTGTGTGTTTTAAACAATAAAAATTATTAAAATTTTCAGACAAACTGGGTTGTATATTAATATTTTTTTGTTTTATTATCTCAGTTAGGTTCTTCGACTACTTTCGGCCATCATGGCCACCATCAGGAGAAAAAATATCTGTTAATAGCAGTGAACTACAGAAATGAATGTCAGTCTCTAAAAAAATTGAACTTTATCTGTAGTATTCATTTGTTTATATCGTTAATTTTGGTCGGTCCTTGTATCTATTAAAGGACCTCTTTCAAGTTGTTTATAAAATAGAGGCTGGGGGATTCATGAGTCTCGGAATTTTCTCCTTCGTCATTTTGACAGTTTTATTGGTTGGTGGGAAGGGGATGTGTGTGTTAAGTGTATTTATCTTTTAGATTTTAGGGTATATATATATATATATATAATGTATCAAAATACTTTTACAAACTTTGGGACAGGTTCCTCACACCAAAACAAGGACAAAAGTTCATATAAACATATGTCTGCAAATCCTACGTTTTTGAGTTAAGTTTAAAGAAAGTTCACGGTAGGTGGCGCTGTGTTGCCATGTAGATTGTTACATTTGTCATTCGTGTACATTTGTGGCTAGTCTGTCTTCAACGTTTAACTGAGAAGTGTTCCTTTTTACAATGGCAGGATATTCATATTCTGAGCGGGCACATATGATTTTTACATACCGCCACGCAAATGGTAATGGAAGCGAGGCTGCACGGCTGTATCATATTACGTTTCCAGTCCGAAGACAGCAAAGTCATCTTAACTTTCTTTGCTGCTGTCTATCATCGCATTGCTTAGACAGGAACCGTGGCACCACAAATTATGGATCGAGGAAGATCTATTGTACATTTAACAGCCTCTACTGTAAACTTTAATAACTCAAAACGAAGGTTTGGCGGGCTTACGTTTGTATAAAGTTTTTTCTTTATTGTGGTGTGAGGAGCCATCCTCAAAGTTTGTAAAAGTATTTTGATACACACTATATATATATATATATATATATATATATAAGTGAACATTGAAGTCAACACTTAGAGGCGACAGTCTGTTTCAGGCTAGACGCTATCGTCAGGCCCGATTGCGTCTAGCATGAAAAAGACTGTCGCCTCTAAGTGTTGACTTCCATGTTCACTTTTATATTTACACACGCTATATCTCTGCTATTGAGCATTTTATCCCATAAATATAGTACACAAGACTATATTTCTTCACATATATATATATATATATATATATATATATATATATGAGAGAGAGAGAGAGAGAATTATAATTGTTTTCGCTGAAAATACTTCTCACCAGCTTTGCGGAAAATGAAAATTGACACACGTGAATAAAAACAAGAAAACTTTCATTAAAAAAATTGAAGAAAAAAAACAGATTGTAAATTAAACATTCATTAATTATATCTCTCGGTTATTTCTCCTTGAAAGAATTTATGTGATACGAATTCAGTTACGCTTTGTTTTATTTATAGTTAAATTAGCAATTAGTCATCGTCACAATTAATAAAGTAAATAATTCAATATTTCTTGGAAAATTTAAAATTATATTTTCTTTACACTTAAGAGTGTTTTTGTTGAAAGAAATATAGGCCAAGATGTAAATAGAAATTTTCGGATGCCTTTTTTTAATGGTAAACCGTCTTAATGTTTGAAATATTCTGAGAAAGGTCTTGATATAGAAAAGGTTGGTTCATTTTATTACATATATCTGTCACAGAGTAACTGGGTGGCTTCAAGAAACTGTCATGTAATTTGGATCGTTGGTAAGCCTATTGATCTCTAGCCGCTTTGCTTATCGCTTTGGAGAAAGGGTGTCGCTTGGCTTGGGAGTCGATTTGTGTAGACTAGCTTTATATTGATTATTTTTGATTGGCTACAAGTTCGAAGCTTCTGAATTTGCCCAAACCAACATCGATTGGTTGAAAAATTCTCTTTTTTCTGCGTTATCTGTTTTCTCCTCAGTTCGCAAAATTTGATCGAATTTTTGATTTGGAGATTGCCACATATCTCTCTCACTCTCCCTCTATCTCTATCTCTCTCACTCTCTATCTCTCTCACTCTCTATCTCTCTCACTCTATCTCTCTCCCTCTCACTCTATCTGTCTATCTCTCTCCCCCTCTCTATCACTGTATTCTCTCTTTCTCTATCCCTCACTATTCCTCCCTATCTCTCACAAATATATATATATATATATATATATATATATATATATATTATATGCGCGGTAC
>OZ010595.1:67908765-67951265 GCA_963932145.1 Acanthosepion lycidas
ATCTCTCACAAATATATATATATATATATATATATATATTATATGCGCGGTACTTATTGGAAAGCGCTCAATATTAGTGATATAACTACCATATTTAGTTGAATCCAACTATATATATATATTATATATATATATATATATATATATATATATAAGAATTAATGGATTTATTTTTAATCCGATATTTTTATTACTTTAAACATTATTGTTTATTGGATATTCATATTTGAAATAGACGCCTCATTTTTATTTTTACTGGAAACAGTGTGTATTGCGTCTATCGGCCTGCCTATCCGAGAAATCTTAATGAAGAAAATGTGTTCTCTGGTAGGAATCGAACCTGCGCCCACGCCGCGGTAGGAGAAACTACCGTTTGATCAGGCGTGCTTTATTGCTCGGCTCCGAAGAGTGTCAAGGTTCAACAAGGCTTTAAAAGGGAAAATAGTGGCTTGCTGAACTCTGAGGCTCTTCGTAACCTAGCAGTAAAGCACGCCTGATCAAACGATAGTTTCTGCTACAGAGGTATGAGCGCAGGTTCGATTCCTGACAGAGAGCATATTTTCCATATTACGATTTCTCGAATATACACTATTGCCCCTGTTTAAGTAAAATTGAGGTGTCTATTTCAAATATGTGTGGCCACTGTAATAAAGATTGAAGTAATGTGTGTGTGTGTCTTTTGTATTGTAGACTGAGAGGATTTTTCGTGTTTGTGGTTTGCTTTTTATTATTATTATTTCACTTGAAGCAAGGCGGGAATGCGACGAGAACGCAGTGTGTGAAAATGAGAGAAAAGACAGAGTAAGGAAGGACTGAAGAAACGACAAAAGATAAATGTGATTCAAGAAGATAGAAAATGGCGAATGACGTTAAATTTTAATTTTTGAAGATTGTAGTTATCAGGAAAGCAAGCAAATGGAAGACGAGTTCCACTGGCGGGAAATGCGTGGAAAAAAACTGTTGGAGTAGAAGTGGCGGTTCCATTCATTTATTTCAACAGTAAGCGGGTGGAGCCTAGATGCCAATCTAGTAGCAGTATTCATGTCATGGGGGTACCAAGGAAAAAAGCTCATCAGCGCAGTTGTCATGAAAATACCGGTAGAGAGAAGCCACGTTACGTCGGTGAGAAAGTGGGTGAAGTCAAGATACTAATTTAAGATCTATGACATTCCATTACAGTTTTATACTGATAATTCGTTTTTATCACGTTTCTCTTATTTCACACAAGCATTTGTCTCTCTATTCACACGCTTATACATTTACCTTTAATTTAGAGCTCTGGCTGTTTAATTCAGAATTTAATTTCAGTTTCTTTGGACTCTTGGGACTCGCCGAGTTAGCCGACTCACCACGCACGCGCAGACGCGCGGTTAGTCCCCACAAATTCATCGATAGCAAACAGTTCTTAATCCTCTTAGTTTCCAATGACGATATCGTCGTCAAACAACTGTTAATGTGACACCTACATCCGTGCTTCAAGAATTCGTTAAGGTCACGTGAAGGAAAACGGAAGTTAGCTTGTGGCCATAGCAGACCGCTTCCCAATTGACGGCGGAAATAAATGTGGCAGCGTCCTGTTGGTTCCTTAATAAATGTGCACGTAAGCGTTCGCTCGTTCTTCAAAAGTAAGCGATTCCATTCGTTCCCATCGCGAGTAAGCCGGCGCCAGAATCATTTAGCACGTTCACTTCCGGCGAAAGCTTCTTCACTAATAAACGAACCAATATGAAGAAATCCTAGACGATCTTGATGTCTGTTAATCTCTCGGTATTAATCAAGTTTTATTTGCGCTTCCAATTTATTTTGAAATGTAAAGTTGTTTTCATGATTGGAGCTTATTCGAAGTAATGTACACTGGGTTGTTTTTGCTTTTTATGAAGATCTCAAGCAGTGAACTTACCTCTTCACGCTAACTGACCTTATTTATCTAGATAACTAATAGAAAAAGCCGAACTCACAAACAAGGAAAAATTTTAGAACTGTATTAGTATTAAGTTTGTAGATAAAGCGATCATTGTTATTAATTTTCCTTTTAAACTTATTCCTGTGACTTCTATACACCTAATATTATAAATAGAGGTAGCAGACATCACTTATATCCCCCTGACGTCAGTTGAAATTGAAGCTTTCTTTTTTGCTATATATAGTAACCATTTCTCTTAAAGATCGTATTTTCTTGATTCCATATAAAAACACGTTAATTTTCCAACATATTTCACTGAAATTTATTTTCCGAAATGGTAGTTTATAATGTAAAAAGAAGTCGGCTGTTTAAATTGACGCCAAGAAGATAAGAATCAAAATGGTGTCTTCTTTTTTGGGGGCCATATATATTTAAACATTTTACTTAAAGTTCGTATTTTATTAATTTCATTTGAAAAGATAGATTACATATTTCATCAAAATTTTAATAATTTAGATATACGAAAAAAAGGCGGCTACGTATTAAGTCGTTCAAATTTCTGAGAGGTATTATCATAATTATTAAATTATTGCCTAGTCTTTCTTTCATTTTATTTCGGATGCTTTTAATCTCAACCTTAGGAAGTTTTTATATTGTCAGACCATTAATCATGTCCTGACCTGTCAATTAACTGAAGCTTGTCGAATTTGAACAACACCCAATCGATTGGGATGTGATACCCAGAAAAGAAATATCGTTCGTATTTACTCAGATGCTAACCTCCAGGATAGTAAGTCTTTGAACGTTCTCCAGCTGAGGTTCTCTCGGCTGAGGTTGATATGAAGTGGGAAGACGATATTAAATCCATTGCTAGATCAGCTGCTAAGAAAATTGGTCCACTGTGACGTGCGAGACAGTTTTTCAATGGTTAGAATATTTCTGCCACATATGGACAGGGGTCCCTGCTCTTTACCTTGAGTTCCTTGTTAAGATCCAAAGAAGAATTTGCAATTCATCATTCAATCACTTTCCCGTCAGGTGGCTCTCTCTTTTTTTTTCTATAAATACCTTCATTGTAATTGTTTGGATGAGCTCTTCGTTGTTGTTTTACTCCACTCCCCACCCCATAGACAATGAATTGTACATATGGGGGCTAGTTAGAATTTCTATAGAGACAATGAGGTATTACGGTGGATGTAGTAAGAAAGGTAAGTAAGAATACGTTGTTTTGGTGTTAGGAATATTGTGGTATGTTTGGGTTAGTGTTTGTGCCGAGCTAAGTTTAATATTAAAGCAGACTGTCCTTTTTCCCGTTTTGGCCTTACAGCACATGTTCTGTATTGAAGCGCAAATAAATATCGCTCTTCGTTATGGGCATGAATTGTACATATAGAGATTCGTTAGGTTTTTCATAGACATTGAGGTACTGTGGTGGTTGGAGTAAGAATGATAAGTAAGAATGCCTTGTTTTGGTGTTAGGAATGTTGTGGTATATTTGGGTCAGTAATTGTGGCTAGCTAAGTTTAAATTTAAGACAGAACAAGACCGTCCTTTCCTCATTCCCCATTTTGGCCTTGTGCCACATTTTGTATTTTCACAAATAAATATCGATCTTCGTTATGGTATCTAGATTTTTTTTTAATTTAAGCGCAGTACTAGTCTGGTGTCGAGATTCAATTTACAATTGGGCTGGCTAGACGTAATCGTAAAGTCTATGCTTACAGTTTCTTTTCTCACACTTCTCATTTGTGAAACTCTCTTCCAGTTCCATGATTTCCAGACAATTTTAATCTGCAAAAAATTAAATGCAATGTCAATCGCTATCTACTGTTCCCTTTATTACGCTTTCCTCTTCCCGTTCATTATTAATGTCTCTGTTTCTAAATTTTTTTTATTTTTTTTTAAATTAGAAAAGGTACCTGAATTCTTCATTATTAGATCGTTATTCTACACGATGTTGTTTTAGTCAGATTCAAATTGCAGGAGATGAAATAGTAGGAAGTTGTCCGAATTTGTTCAATCTGAAATCCTACAAGAATTTATTGCTAGTTGGGCAGAGTCTTAACGTGATACATAGATGACAATCTGTCGATGGCAGACACAGAATTAAAAACAACAGCAATCCCGTAAAGCTGGAAGAAAGTACTAACTATCTACTATAAGAAGAGAGAATTTATGCTTGTCAGATAGACGAATAATCCAAGATGGGAGCTACAAATTGGAGATGAGAAAATCAAGGAAATACAGAAAATTTTAAAATCTGGTGAGTGTCTTAATAACTTACCAAAAAATGTGGCACCGAAATCTGAAACATCCTTGGTATGATAATAAACTACATCTGGCAGCAAGGCGACTGATCGGGAGGTTTTCAAGAGCGTAGAACCACCTCTTAATTGCTATTGTCCCCAGGTCCACGCTAACCCTGGGTTGTAGCACCTTTTAAGGTCCCAACTAATGACAAATAGTTAACACCCCAAATGGCGTTAAAACACTATAAAAGTATAAAAATACATTTTTATAGTAAACGTACTAGTAAAACTTGTGTGGAAAAGATATTATCAGCAAATACATTTGACTCTCGACAAATACCCTCTTTACAAAAATACATCACTAAAACCTGATCTCCAAACTGATTTTTTTACAGAGTATACATATTCTGTTCATACAAACCTATACTAAAAATCTTGTCGACATTAAATAACCCATTGATTTTAAAATGCCGTAAAACAAAATAAAGCAAACCTAACTGAAATCTGAAGGCACATTGCAATAGCGAAAGATGCCTTCCAAAAACAGAGCAAAGTATTAAGAAACAGGAAAATTTCATTAGAAACAAAGAAAAACCTGCTGAAATGCTATGTAATATCAATCCTCCTTCAAGAAATGCTGGATAATTTCTTCACAGATCGGGAGATCTGAGGCAACAGAGATTAGTTCTACAGAAGGATGCTGAGAATACCATAGACTGAACAATGAGGAGGTTTTACGGAATAGAAAAATCGAAAGTACAAGAAAGATTTGACATTTCTTGAACATAAAAAAAACAAAAGAATTGATTTCATTTGTTTAACAATATATCAACACTTTATGGATCATTTAATGCCGAATTTTTTTTTTTTTTTTTTTTTTTTTAGAGCTTTGAAGAAATAAAAATGTATGTGTTATTCTGCGTTCACAAGTGAATATATCGTAGACGATACTCGGCTTTTGTGCATATACTTGTTCGTGGGGAGATAATTACCAGAGGCAGTGATATGAATGCTTTATGTTGTAGTTCTGTTGAACCTATATTTTGAAATAGTTTGATTTCTTTAAGAAATTGTAGGGTATATGGATTCTTTCATGTTGATTGATGCATTGTTGATGCATTGTTGTTTTATCAATAGTGTTATAGTGGAACACACCTATTCTATAGTTAATAGACTCTCCCATCTATAATAAGTAGGAGTAGTAAGAGTCAGTTGGAGTCGGTCAGTCAGTCGATGCCGGACGACCGTTAGTCGGATACTAAAGTATCAGCGACCACAACTAGATTTCTCTGCGTCATTACCTATCATATCAAGTTCCTAACGTTTTGTACGTCGAACCTATTTTAGGACCGACTTAGTGCAAATACAAGCCTCCACTGTGAAACCACTCCACAACAAATAGGTATTTGGGAAAAAAAAATTTATATAAAGATATATTGATGGTATTTGTATTATAGAAATACATTTTTATACTTTCATAGGGTTTTGTTTATGTGGAAAGGATAATTACTTGCCCATAGCTGGCAACCTAAAAGGTGCTACCACCTGAGTTAGCGTGAACCTGGGAACAATAGCAATTAAGAGGCGTTTCCACACTCCTGTAAAGCTCCAACCTCCCGATCAGATGCTTTGCTGCCGAATGTAGTTTATCGTCATACTCAGGAGAATCTGACAATGGGCATGTTGAAGGCAAGAGCTTGTATAAATGGATGGTAGAACAGAGAGTATGAAGTAAAAAGAAAATTGCTCACAGATACAGAACAAAGGAAGTTGTGGAGAGACTTGATCGCCTGTCTTTGAAGGGACACGGCACATAAAAAAGTCCTTATTAGCTTCCTTAGTTTTATTGACCTTTATCACATCTCTTGACAGGCAGTATGAATAAAAAAAAATAATAAAGCAATGTGAGGTGCGTAGAATAGTTCTCAGAATTTCAGATAAAAACATTGAAATTTGAAGACAGTTATTTTCTTTTTCTTTTCGTTGAAGCGCTAGAAATCTTTGTACACACCTAAAGTTTCCCACCGAGATTTGAGCTCTCACCGCTAATCGAAACAAGTTAAAAATTCATGATATAAAATTGTTTTCCTTCCCAAAAGAATCACCGACAGTTGTGCATAGCAGTCGATATTAACACCCCATTTTTTTTTTTTTGTTTTGTTTTCCCTCTCGCTTCAGGACGTCAGCAATCATATCTCTCCACAACTTCCTGCTTTTGCTTGCTCGAAGTAACATTAGACTCTTCACCATCTGTTCTTGTACTTCCATCTATTCACCGTTTCCCCTCTGCTTCTTTTGTCTCTCGTATGTCTTGCAAATATTAAATTAAAAAGGCTCTCTTTCCTCATTATTTATCTCAGGACTTTCAGCTTTCTGGTTGTATGTCTATGTTTCCTTGTCGTCCCTGTTTTCCTTAGGACAACTTGGTTGATCTGATGGTCTGCACACGATATTTCATCATTCCTCAGAAGAACTTCACGTCTCGTCATTATCTGCGATGAAATTGTCAAGTATTCATTCACTGCCATATCGTAGATTAGATATTACATAGAATTTCCGCACACTTACAAATTCATTCTAATTTAAACAAATTGGGGAGGGGCAATGACAATGGAGAAAATAACAATAAAGGAAAGAAGGAGAAATGAAAACATAAAAAAAAACAAAAAATACAAACAACAAAAGGGCGCAAGGCATTGTAAGTTACTTGCGAATAGCGGTTTAATTGTTGTTGTTTTTACAATATTTAAAATGGCCATTACTACCGACAGAGCAATACTGAAAATTAATATCAATGGTGCTATGGCAAATGACGGCGACTCTGAAATTAATTTTAATTACTCACTTAATACGTTTGTTTATGGAAGAAATCTTTCTCTGCTCCAATGCGCTTTCAAATTTCCTTCCCTTTTTTTTTCGTAGTCTGTTAATACACTCCCTGGGAAAGTAAATTTCTGTATTTGCTTGATTTCGACGTCCCCAATACGTAACGTCCACATTGGTTTGTCACTTTTGGTGACAACCATAATGTATGATGCAATCTGCTGTCTTGTGACATTCGCATAGAAGAGGAATGAGATTTAATCTCGATCCCAATTATTTTCTGTTTCATGACCAACGATAAATATTTGTTAAATATTGTCTTCAAATCGGTTGACTGAAAGAGAACAGTCAGGCAGTTTCTGAAGCTGCATACGAAATCGACCATATTTCCATCATCTTTATCAATCGATCATATATACAAGTTCTACTTGAGGGTGTACTGGAGTACAAGTTCAAAAGCAAGAAGACTCGTCAAAAGTTCAACTGTTCATCGTGTGATGTAAGGGAATATTAATAGCTTAATTTTTAAGTTATTGAATGTTGAAAAGTGATTTTCCTCATTGAGCCGTTCCAGCTTGATCATAGGAGAGATCAGCTTCTCAAAAATAGCAATTCCAAGGAAACAAAGTTTTCTGAGGACTTTCTCCATACATTTGGATTACGGAAGAAATGACGTTGATACTTCTTCCCCTTTTTCTCTCTCTCTCCTCCCCTTTCTATCCTCCCCATCTCCCTTTCTATCCTCCCTGTGCCTTTTTATTTCCTCCCCTATCCATTTATCTTTCCCCCTCTTCCTTTCTCTCTTCGCCCTCTCCCTTTCTCTCTTCCCTTTCTCTCTTCGCCCTCTCCCTTTCTCTCTTCGCCCTCTCCCTTTCTCTCTTCGCCCTCTCCCTTTCTCTCTTCGCCCTCTCTCTTCGCCCTCTCCCTTTCTCTCTTCGCCCTCCCCCTTCTCTCTTACCCCTTCCCCTTCTCTCTTACCACTCCCCCCTCTCCCTCTCACTCTCCACACTCATAACGTTCCAATATAACTTTCTCTTACCGGCCTTCATCGATCTTCTCATTTTGAATTATTCTTTTCGATCTCTTTACTTTTTTCTAATCTTCCCTTTCGTCTTCTTTTCTTCACTCTCTTTTCCTAAATTTACGAAAGCCAATTTTTTTCATCATCATCTAAGCTTCACTCTCTTTCTCTTCGCTTTTCTCTGAACCCTTTGCCTATAACTTACGGAAGGCATTCATCCCACCAGAAATAACAAAAATCCGCTTCTGTACTTTCTTGTACAAAAACATCCGGGCACTGTGCTCTAACTTCCTTGGGCTTACATGTTTACTTGCTTTTCATTCCAAATTCCTTTTTTCACTTTTGTTAATTGGTACCTTAATAATTGCTTCAATACCGACCACTAATAGCTTGAAATTCTTGGTGTGAAATAATTTACCCTTTATCCTGCTATGAATCGATATCTCTGTATGTCTATAAATAGACAAACATACCTTATACCGATGTAAATACGTTTAAGTATATATAGGCATGCACACGTATAGATAAATTAATACATATAGTTATCAGTATATTTCAATATGTTTATAAGGATATACAAATTCATATATACACACTATATATAAATTGTCCCAATCATGTAACAGCTTGCGATAACTGTTCATTTGATATCTAAAAAAACCGCTAAACTAATTGAGTTTCTTTTCCCTAGTTTTCAGATAAGAAGTTTAGCCATCTTGACACTATTTGTCGTAAGAATCACTGAAAAACTCTTTGTGTTATTCATCTAGAAAGAGAACAGGTTAATATCGTTTTGTGTCAGCCCCAGTCTCCCCAACTGAACAGTGGTGAGAGGAAAAAGATCATTCAGGCTTTCAGTAATAGTACGAACTTTCATACTCTGGCTTCTACCTTCAAAGTTCATTCAAAAATCATCAAAAGAACAGTGAATCAGCTTAAAAAGCGGGAAAAGTAGAGCGGAAAACTTGATCAGGATGTTACAACAGCAAGAGGGGCCATCATTTCAATTTAGAGTTAAATTCTTATTGTTCAAAGTGGAGTCCTATAGTGTTATAAAAACCAGAAAAATATCTTTAATCATATTTATGATACAACAGTTCAAACTTAATGTAACAACTGGACAATTTTGCTGTTACACTCTCTCTCTCACTATATATATATATATATATATATAGTCTCTCTGTGTGCGTAGTATCTATAAAAAGACATGGATGAAAGCAAAAGGAAAACTTCTCTTGGCCGATGCGTTTCATTCTATGATGAACTTTATCACAGCAAATGTAAAAATTATATTTTGCATCCATTATTTATTAACAGAAGCAAAATTGTTAGTTTTTCAGAATTTTTATATTTTAAGAGTTCTTGTAGATATATTTCAAACTGATTGAAAGTCACGATAAACTATGTTCATTTTAGGATAGCGAAATATATAATGTGAGAGAGAGTTCCGAAAAGTGTGGATGGTTCTGTACAAGCCCTCACCACTTTAATCAAATCACTTGTGTGTATTTTCTGGCGGTTTACCCTCATTCGTTCATTCTTATCCACACACAGGATTCCCAGGAATGTAGGTCGCCCATGACTAAGATACAATGGCAGACTGAAGATTAGCAGCGGGTAGAATGGTGATCAACGTGTTTTAGAGGGATCAGCAGTTTCCAATCTGCTAGTCTGAATCGTCTTCAAGAAGCGAGAATAAGATCTAAAAGGTCAGCCAATCTAACAGCGATCTCATCCCACAATCCTTACTCTTGCTCCATATGTGACCTTCTTTGTAAATCACTAGCGGGTCTTAAGTGCCACTTAAGATTTTCGCACAAAATTTCATAACTGAATCAACTGGTTTAGTTGTCAGATCCTCATACGTCGAATCCGACGGGAGAGTCCATTATTTATATATATATATATATATATATATATTCCTTGTTTACTTTGTTTTTCTTCCATTCTAACAATTTTTCTAATTTTCGAAATGGAGTTGAATATAAATTGCCCAATATTTTCTGAGCACTTTCGGCTTTTGTGTGACATTTCCAAAGAATTAGTAGATTACAAAGAATGCACCTGGAACTATGCGTCGTGTTCCTTGGGACTTTCCGAATTTCTCTTCATCACACATAAGCTTGACGTGTTTTAATACTGGAAAAAGCAACAGCAGCAAGATCTATTTTTTCCTATATATATATATATATACACACACAAAGGATTCAAACTATGGAATGCTTCTTTGGTTTGTCGAACCCGAATGAGATACGCCAACGAACAAAGGCTTTCGAGATCAGTGATCTCAACCGAATCATTTTTTAAGTAATGTCGTCTGTTTTAGGCGATTATAATCCATGCCATTAACTGTCTCTTCAAAATTGATTGGCAACATTCAATCCAACACAGTCCACATTTCCTTCTCTTCTTTCCTTTCTCTCGCCATCGCTCTCACAACTTGTTAACACGCTTTTTTACCCTGTCCAGTCTGAGCCAGACGGAATTTGGCGACACTGGTCTCTCGCAGACAATGTCCACCTAAACGAATGTTGCCAGTCTTAAGCATGGCGCCAACCAGGAATGTCGAGAGAAGCCAATTACGTAGTCTTTGACTGGCGGCTCAGAGCTACTTTTTGAGTTCTTTGTTTGGAAATAATTGCAAATTGTCGATTCTAATCAAAAGCAGATAATCAAAATTAAGGACTATGTTTAGGAGGCGTTGCTGTGTGAGTGAAGGTGGTGTTAGTCATCAGAATTAGGGTTAATTATGAGAATGTATGGCAAAACTAAGGGAAGATGTTATGGGATAAAGACATTGAAGTGTGTGGGTGTGTGTATATAATGGACGGGAAGTATATAAGGGAGATGATTGGATGGGAACCCGCAGGGCTAACTCTAAAACCAAGGCAAAAATATTGTTCAACAAATTAAGCTAATTTAATCCTTTTTCTCGAATTGGAAAAAATATCGAACTTATCTTTCTTCTCATTTAGTTCCAACTTTGTTTCGTTTTGTTTTGGTTCTTTTGTTTGTTTTTTTTTGGTGGGGGGGGGTGTTTTTGTTTTTTTTTGGTTTTGTTTTTTTTTTTGATTTTTTGCATTCTTTTCTGTTTAATTTTATTCGTAATACTACTAATAAAAGCTCGAAAATTATGAAAAAAAAATGAGTTCTTTTTAAGATGATAATAAAAGTATCATTTGTTTGTCGGATCTCTATTCGGACATTAATTTAGTAATGATCGCTTAATTATAGACATGATCAGACGTAGTAACAAATAAAAAAGATGGGCGTATTTTGAAACTCAGATAATTCAGAATTATATTTCATTTATTTCAAAAATAACTTGATCGTCCCCATGATAATTAATGTTCTAAACAAAATCACCAATACCATATTTTCTGTTTTTTTTTTTATTATTGTTATTATTGCAGTCATTTATTACATTTTTTTTTCTAATGTCTGTATTGACGTATGTGTCTCAGAGTGTATTTCGGGAAACAGTGTTTAAGGAAACCCAGCGAAGAACCATTTAACAGACTAAATATTCTGGATTTGTTGAGCAACACCATAGCGTCCAAATAGTACATGATAAAGAAATTGATTAAAAAAGTTACTTAAAGAACAAAAACTTAACGGTTTTTATATATTTTATATTTCTATATTTATTGGAAAGAATAAAGCAATGGTTTCCCAATTTCTAAAGAAAAGGACAATAAATACTGAAGGTAGCTACAGTTTCGCATTTCACAGAAGAATTTACCTAATATATATATATATATATATATATATATATATATATATATATATTTGGTGGTACAAAATTTTATCACTGCCATGAAAAGACAAAAATTAGTTTTATTATTGCTACTCATGATAATAAAAAGTAAAAACGAAAAACGAACTAGCTAACCGGTTTCGTACCTCGCTCTCGCTCAACAGATAAATCGAGGTAAATAGCGTAAATTATATAATAAAAGAAAAGAACAATGGACTATGTTTAATGGTGGAAAAAAATGGTAATTAGTTGGAGGCCTAATATAAAGTCCTTCTGTTTAAAAAGAGAAGGCTTTAAAGATAGAATATAGATGGCCTCCAACACGTTTAGGTAGTAATTTGAGTGGGACTTACTAAGGATGGTAAAAGTGTCTGCACTAAAACTAACAGCATAATTATGGCTATTTATAAGGTGTTCTACGATGGAAGACCCATACTTATTGGGCAGAATGTCCGAGGCAATGTACTTCCGGTTTCGGATTTTCGCTGGAACATGTTGTTTTATTCTAGCATCGAGCTTTTGCGTCGTTCTCCCTGTGTAGTGCGAACCGCAACTACATTTAAAGGAATAAATTAGTGAACTGTTATCGTGCTGTGGGAGAACATCCCTACGTATAGATGGAAGAACAGGTCTGGTAGAGAAAACAACACGAGTGTTATATATAATGTGTTTGCGCTGATCGTAATTTCGTTTACTTCTCACAATCGAGCGATCTGATCGCAGTGAGTTGACTGTCGCTTTGGCATGAAGTTTCGGTTTCAAGAAGTCCTGCCTAAACTACTGTCTTTCACTTCGGGTGGTATGCCTGTAATTTCTTAACAATCCTCTAAGGCGTTGGTTAGATCCAGTGACAGGACCCAAACAGTGTAAGTTGAATACACGGTTAAAGCAGTGGAGAACTTGGAGAGGGGAATTATCAGGGGATAACTGATAACTGACATCCATTAATCATGGCACGTAGAACTAGAACAGTCTACCCCAGTGAGTTAAATAAATCAGTTCGACATTCCAACCACCTGAAGAAGGCCGGAGCGTACAACGACCGAAACGTTGTAATAAATATGGCGACAAACATGAGGACAATAGTCTGAATAACGTAAATAGTGCCTCTATTTGTTATCTATTCCTCAAAAGTGTTGGAGGTAATCGGTTATCCTCCTTATTGTCGGAGATGCGAACCTTAGAGAAACTCATCAGTAGACTATCCTATCAGTAAGGCCATTATATCGGGGCTACTGAGAGCGTGAAGTAGTTGACGGTGAGGCCTCTCGATGCTATCATGATGTCTACTGTTACATATGTGCTTTTTAGTGAGTAATTCAGATGAGTGATATATCTATATATATATATATATATATATATATATATATATATACACACACCATTTGGCTGTGTTGGTATATCGCTACCTCGGTTTCTCCCTTCTCCATACCAAAATATGCGCAAAGATAATCATCCATATCACCATAGTATGAAATTCTTACTTCCTCCCTTTATGCTCTTAAAAAACTGCTTGAGCGGCTCTTGTGCCTTGTATTGGATGAACAATATTATAAAAACATACTAAATACCCTTTGGCCTGCCTCATGGTTGAAATAACGTATTTTTCACTTAACCCAACTGAAGTTGTTGTCCAATCCGAGATAAAAAAAATAAAAATAAAAATAAAAAGAGATTTTCTAAGCAAAGTCAACTTTTTCTAAGAACTGTCAACTTGGAAGATTTTTTTTTTTAAGAAAATCACCCCAAGCAACTTGGGAGTGTCACTAGCATGCAAGGGGTTACAGAAATTAAGAGTAAGAGTAAAGAGGAATGTTTGGGAAAAGTATAAGGAGAAGGTCAGGGATCAAGGTCACGGCATCAGATGTCGATTGACATTTAATTTGAATATTTTAAGATAATAGATATCAGGTGAAACAAGTGATAGGAAAGAAGTTTCACTGACGGGAGATGCGAGGTAAGAATTGGTTAGAGTAGAAGAGATGGCTACATTTATTGTCGCAGTACAATAAGCCAAGCACCTTTATCCCCTTTTGACCTTGTAACATACTTGAAAAACTAAAATGATTGCTTTTTTTATTATCAGGCTACGAAATTATTGCTAATACTTACATCTATGTTTCAAAAGGATTATTTCACAAAGTATATAAGTCTCTTTTACGTCCTATGCATGAGTGATAGCGCGATAGCTAGTATTATAGTGCGGGTCTGAAATGGGTCTTATCTCCAACGGCTGATAATCAGAAGCATTGGCTCCTCGCAGTGCTTGACGTAAAGTTTTTATGCTCAGGATATGTTGCATATTAATAAAACCCATTTATCAAGTCAACAATTACAGGAAGTGCGTATTTGAAAATAGATATTTTCTTAGCATTAAGTGCGTGACAAGTAAATTTCATTTTCTTTTGGGGTTGATTTTCTATTTCATCTCTCAGTCAAGTTCCAACGTAAACAGTGACATGTGAGGCCCACTGAAGCAAAGCCAAAAAAAAATGGAATTTCTTATCGTTCAAAAGCCACAACGTTTCGCCTGGAAATTATAAAGGGTTGAAAAACGAAAGGAAGAAAGGTTTTAAATGAGGCTTTGCGGATGGGGGTCTGGCGTGGTTGTCGTTCATGGGATTTCCAACCTGGTATTATGGAAATGTCAACCGGGTTTTGTTGTTTATTATCTATGTTCCAAATTCTGCGATTCATCAGGACAAAGAAAACAGAAGAATGAAAAAAATAGGAAGCGGGTAATAAAAATTTTTTTTTTTTGTAAGTTCTGGACAATGTTCTTTTGATGCCGAGTGTGAAAAGAATCGCTTTTTCTGCAGAGAAATAAAAAGTGGGAAATCTATGATAAAAAGGTATATATATATATATATATATATATATCCAAACACAGAAGCTATAAAAAAATATTGGCGATAGCCGGACAAACGAAGCGAATGATTAAAACTTTCGGAAGCAGAAAATAGGTTCAAAGACTATGCAGAAAGGAAACATAATTTTGTTATACATACATACATACATACATATATATATATATATATATATGATTGTTGGATTCCGAGTTGAGTCCGACCAGGGGACGTTTGTATTTAAAGTGCTCTATGCACAATTCAAAAAATTGAACGTGCACAGTTTTAAATATGAAAAAATAAATTAGGAATCAACTACACACCCGCTACCATGGTTTCAACCATTAAGATCTCGTCTGGCGATAGATGCTTCCCTTATCTGTTTAACCTCAAAACAAAAAAGGGGTTCAAAAACGATACAGAAAAGACACATAATCTTGTTTTTTATATATATATATATATATATATATATATATATATATATATATAAATATGATTCCTACACGCTAAATAAGAGGTATCAGGTTTCAAAACAAGAGCCGAAAACTTCAATATAATTATTTGAATTAAAGTAAGCTTTGTTCAATCTTCAAGCGAAATTCTTTTTTTTTCTTTTTTTTTTTTGGGGGGGGAATAACTTATTTCTGTAATTTACGTGTTTTAATAGCATATTCATAATTGAAATCAAAATGTCCATGGTAACAGCCAGGGCGAATTGTTTAAATAGGTAGGGGTGTTGGGTGTTAATAATTTGTATCAGTATAGAGTTACTTTCATAGATGTCAAGTCAGGGTAAGGTGGGGGGGGTGTAAATTTAAAACGGAAGATGTTTTCGCCTAGTCTGGTTTACGTGTCTATGGAGATTTATTTTTTTTATTTTATTTCTTTATGAAAGGGTTTTGTGTATATAAAAACTGTCGTAACATTTGTTTTTTGACGACTTCATAAAGGGTTATCTTTTTTTTGTAGGGTATTTAAACTATTTATTGGGGCTATGGATTATAAAAGTTATTTTATTGTATGTTTGTTTTTAAGCTAATTATTCAATGCATAAATTTGATGATGTCGGGAAAACCCGTTAACTCATGTCTATTGTTTAATAGATTTTTATTATTTAGAAACTTAATAATGTGCAGTTTCTCATGGAGGCACAATGCTCTACTTTTGTATCGAGCACTATTTTTAAAAAATAATAACAAAAATACTAAAGAACTTTGGATTATTTCCCTTACCAGTTCTTTCCTATTTTCTATATATTTTCGCATATATAGTTATTTGAATGATTGTACTATAAAAATATCGCATTGAATGTTATATTCTGCACGCGCCGTTGAGATAATTACGGATATTTATGCTTCTAAACTGCTATGCAATATCAATCTTCCTACATGCTTCTCTGGGCTCTTTAATCAAAACCTCCTATATCCTTTTCCAAGCTATGTAATATCAGGTCTCGTAGATGAGGAGGAAACTTGAGGCAACAGTATTTCTAAAAAATGTTTCTGAGAATAACATGGAAAGAATATGTCTGAAATCTCTACGACACATGAAGAAAGAAGAATTGGATATTCACAGTGCGTATTGAAGGCAAAGGAGACAAGGCAATCAAATTAGCCAGCTTGTGGAAATGGATGGCAGAACAGGGATAGTGAGGAGACAAACATTACTTAGAGCTATGAAGGATAGGTGACTGTAGAGAACCATGATCGCCTCTTTCCTGAGTGGACACAAGCCATAAAAGATTTACATATTTTGTAATTACTATTTCTCGCTGAAATGTCTATGCACTTGACAAAATTAATCTTGGCAAATATATATTCCGGAATTTCTAATTTAACTACTGCTATTATGAAAGCACTGTTAATGACCCTGCCCTCTCTTTTCTTTGCAACCCATTATACATTCATACTGACATTTTTAGATTGACTAGGAAGAGCCCGAAATGTGGTTTGCAGGTCGGGAATACTAGAATCAAGCAGACACGGAATTTTGAATATTTGGGAAACGTTCTGACAGAGAACGGTAAATGCGACACTGAGATCTGTAGACGTATTGGGATGGCCAAGGACACATTCCAAAAGCTGGGCAGAGTATTGCGAAACAGAAGGATCTCTTTAGTAACGAAGAAAAAATACTGAGCTGTTAAGTGATATCTGTCTTTCTTTACGGCAACGAATGTTGCACGATTTCCTCAAAGATGAAAAACAGGCTCAGTGCAGCGGAGTTGTGGTTCTACAGAAGGATGCTGAGGATGTCATGGACCGAGCGTGCGAGCAACGATGAGGTCTTAGAGAGGATGCAAACAAGGAGAAAGCTTATACATAACATCAGAAAGAGGCAGCTGAAGTTTCTGTGACACATAATGAGGAAGGAGGGCCTGGAGAATCTGATACTCACGAATAGAGGGAAAGAAAGACAAGGGAAAACAACGCATGACAGTGGATGACAGAACGTGGTCTGGGCGAGGTGGCAGATAGAAGAAACCCGTTGAGAGCTACAAGAGATAGAAGGGTGTAGAACAATCACGCGGTCAAGATAAACACTCAGTTGTGGAGCAAGCTGAGTGAATAATAACTCAACCTTGAGAAAGAGAGCTATTTATGGTGCAATGAAGCATCTCATTGTGCTAAAGTGTGATAGTCCATTGCTTGGGCTGTGATTGGCTGCTGGTACATGAGTGGAGGTATTTCTGTATAAATACCAGCTTGATTCATCAGTTAGTTTCCAGGGTCTGTATTGAGTTACAACCTGCTTTATTTTTGTCTGCCAGCTGAACGCTAGCTGGGACCCTTACGCCGGTAAATGCTGTTTATTGTATTATTATTCTACAAAGGGGTGGAGAGCCATGATCGCCTACGTTATGAAAGGACACCGCACATAGAAAGAAAAAGAAATTTTGACAAATATCAAGTCAACCTACGAGAAACTGTGGTACATGTGTGGACAACATAAAAAAAATAAAGCTGTTTCTTAACTGTTAGAGTTGGAAATATTTTTGTTTATATTATGTCCATTGATTATGTTGCTAAATTTTTTAAGGCAAATCTTATTGCTTCATCAACAACATAATTTTGAAAATTATTATTGATATGTGTTTCTTTTTTGTTGTTTAATTTTCTATAAAACAATGTATCCAAAGATGAAACATTTTCGCATCATTTTATAATACCTGTTTAATCTTATATAATATTTTATTCTTACCTAATAAAATATGTCGTCCTGGGTAAGATGATAAACTACGTCCAACAAAAAGGCCTCTGATCAGGAGGTTTTGGGGAGCGTGGAACCATCTCTTAATTGCTGGTGTTTCCAGGTCCACCCTGACCTGGGGTGGTAGCACCTGTTAGGGTCCCAACTATGGGCAAATATTTAACCCCCAAATTGGGGTACAAAGACTATGAAAGTGAAAAAAAATAGGTTTTAATTCCGGATTAAAATATCAATATTATTACCAGCAATATATTTTTGAAAAAAAAAAAAACCATGTTACCAGCAATACATTTAAAAAAAAATATTACCAGAAATAGACTTTTTGAAGAAAAAATATTATCAGAAATACATTTTTGAAAAAAAATATTTCCAACAATAAAAATTTTGTTGGCATTAAATAACCCATTGAGTTTTACTCTTTTTCTTTCTCTTTCTCTTTCTCCTTTTCTTTCTCTTTTTTCCTTTTCTTTCTCTTTTTTCCTTTTCTTTCTCTTTTTTCCTTTTCTTTCTCTTTTTTCCTTTTCTTTCTCTTTTTCTTTCTCTTCTTTTTCTTTTTCTTTCTCTTTTTTACTTTTTTCTTCTTCCTCTTTGTTTCTCCTTTCCTCTTTTTCCTCATTATCTTTTTCTTTCACATGGTAAAACCAAGCATCGAAATAATTCTTCTCACCCTTTCTATAAACTCGTCGATTGTTCTCCATCATTCCCTTTCATAAACCTTTCAAAAAATTGGTGTTAATTACTGAGCATAACTTAAAGCTAACACAAGATTGCATAAATTAAGCACCCAGGTTGGGGATCGAACATATAACACTTGCGAATTGGTTTTACGAGTCGAAATTGTTAATCATTACGCCACGGTAGGATTATAATGTGGAATATCCGGTGACTTTCGGCTTCACCCCTAATCGGCTAATCATGTTCTTATCTTCTAATTTGCTATTCATTACACTACGGCTGGACGCTGAATTACTTAACTTTTTTTTCACCTGCTGACAATTACCAAACAAACCTAATTTCTTCTTTTCTCTAAGTCGATTCTTTCCCACTTTACTTTTGCCTCCGTCTTCAGAAAAATATCAACAAAATCCATTTATTCAATTTGAATTTCGGAAAATGTAGAAAGTTTTCAACGTTGCTGACACCTGTCTTAGGAATCGGCGGCGTTTTCGGTTGAGCTCCGCCACTTCGGCTTTGTCCGACCTCTCCGTGTATTTCATCTCCAGGGATATGAACATCAGGTTGTCGGCATCATCCGCGTTTTTCACACGGATTGCCACGGGAGTAGGCTTTGGGGAGGACAAAAAGGAATATAACGTAGTGGAGGTCTCCAGTTTCACGATTCCCTTATATCATCTACAGTTCAATAAACACACGGTTGGAAATCTGGCACACGGACTACTGCCTATGAGAACAGATGGGAAAAAAATCCAAACCAATTGACATATGAGAAAGAGAGAAAAGGGTATATGACCTGTCATCACACGTCAAGTAGCCCTTATAGATGCGTGTGAAGAACAACTGTGTTTGAAAGCAGTAAGATGAGAAAGAACGATTCCAGGCTTGCGTTGAAAGAGTCCGCATTTCCAATACGCAGATGGACAAAGCCTGCCAACCTATTCTAGAAGAGGACCCTTACGACATTGATCCGATTTCAGTCGATAGTCGAGTGAGTAGGATTGGTTCGTGAGAGAGAGAGAGATCGATATCACTTTCGACTGACACTCTTCCCTTCCCCAGGAATATGTGTTCTAATCTTTGGCTGTAACTTGAAACAGGCACGTACGGAAAGACGCCATTACATAACGAAATCATGCTCGCAAGGTTTATTTCATTCTCTCCCTCACTATACCACCAAGAGTGACCGGCTATCAATAATCAATAGTGGCGATGAATATGTACACATGTTAAAATACATTGTGTACGTGTAGTATACACATGTTGATATTGTTTTTATGTTTCGTACATATTATTACTGAATATTTCTTAGGGCAAGCTCTTTGTCTTGCTTTTTATTTTCTCTGCTTTTTTTTTCCTCTGTTCAAACTCTGACTCAATTAACATTTCCCTCTCAATGTTTTTTCAATATAGGCTTATTTTTTGTATTTATCGATCGATCAATTGATTGATTGATTGGCCGTGTATTTAGTTGACTGATTTAATTATTGATTTGCTTTGCAACAAAAAAAGTTGACTATTTTTGTATCGATTTAAGGAGAAAGAAAAAAGGAGAAGAAATAGAATATTGTGCAACGTTTTTGTCTTTGAGGCAGCTGGCCCACAATTTCCTGTTAGCGATAAACGAGAATCGGCTTCGGGTTCAATTCTTAAGCAAGTTGGTTGTATCTGCTGTTAACGCTAAGTGATATCAAATGTTCAAAGTTGAAAGATTTGTCTGTTTTGATTCTGCATGCTTAATTTAAATTCAAGCCAGTTTTTGTGCTGTTCGCCCCCCCTCCCCCAATCTTTCAATAAACACTTAAGCTGGCTAAATGTAACCGTAAATTCAATGCTTACAGTGTCTTTATTTGCTTGTGGAACTCCCGTCCGGTTCTATCCTTTCCAGCCAATTTTAATCTGCAAAAAATTAAATGTGATGTCAATCGCTATCTACTGTCATCCTGATTACTCTTTTCTCTTTTTGCTTATTATTAATGTTTCTCTTCCTAATTCTTTCACATCCAGCAATCTCTTGTGTCTTGGGGTTTTACTGCCTTACATGGGGTGAAACCAAATTTAAAAAAAAAAAAAGATCAGCGAGCCAAACGAAATATATTCTTTATTTATTTTTTTCTCAATATCTTTGATTGTTTTACCTGAAGTGTTTTTAAAAAATATATACAAAGCAAAAGTTTTCTTTTTCGCCTATCGTTCTTAGCCGCTATCGAAAATGGAAAGGCATAACCTATGCAGACAGTCACAAGCAATTTAAAAAATCTTCATTCGCCATTCTTTGGGACTTGGTTTTTGGCAAAAGATCGCATCACCCAAGTCTGTCCACATCCCTCCACCAAAATGTTCTGATTTCACTCCCTGTAATACTGGCTTTCCTGAAAATAAGAAAGGAGAATATTTCAAACCATGAACGAGATTAAAGAGAACGCGACAAGTCAACTGATGTTTTCTACTATGCATTTTGTCCATTCAGACGTGGGAAATCATTGCTTTCCACAAATTCCTTTCCCTTGTAGTGATGTTTTTTTTTTCTTTTTACTATCTCTCACACTCACTTTCTTCCAACCATTTACTCAAGCTAGTTATGTAGGTTACTCGCTGCTTTACGATCGAAGATTTTAAATCTTTTAAATTATCCATTGCGAAATTATGGAAGTGTGAGTCGATATATTTTAATAAGCTATTTCATTAGTACTTAACAATTGTGACGAACTTTAGTCTGTGGTTCATAAACTTTAAGAATTTTTAGTTGCCGGGATGCACGGTAGAGTAATATTTAAACGCAATGTCAATCGTTATCTTCTGATTTCTTAATTCTTGTTCTTTTATTGTCCTCTCTTCTTAATATTATAGTATTTTTCCTCGTATTCTTTTTTATCTTAGTGGCTTTATTCCCTGATTTTGGTGAAGTGATTTAAAAAAACGTTTAAAAAAAATGAGATGGAAATCAAGAATGAAGGAATTATGCCGATTAGGCTTAAAACTGTAACTTCCTTGCTTTCACTGATGCAAATTTGTCTGTCAGTCATGTCTTCAGATTCCATTCTCAGTTTCCTCCATCGTACTACGTCCCATAATCAGACGTCGATCTTGGATACCCTTAAATAAGACAAAATTAGCTTCAACTGATTGAAATTGAAAAATATCTCTTAACTAGCGATTGAAATTGCAGCTGTTAGCATAATTTGAATAGTGGAAGGGGGATTTAGGGACAAGAATTGATTTCCATGCCGAGCAATGAATTTTCGAAGCTCTTCAGGTCTTTATAGTTCGATATTGATTTAATCGCAATATTCTGAAGTATTGCTAGATGACTTCCGACTTAATGGCTAATTAATGAATATTACACTACCAATAATTTGTTCAATAGGATTATGGCGCTCCCCGCTTCAAGTGGCAGCCATAACACGTACCCTACTTGCCATCCAGTTGATACAACTATGTGTATTCTGTCTTCTTTAATGCGGACCAAATAGCGGTCCTTATTTCAATGTGACCTATCTGCAGCATCCAAGACTATAGTGTCATTCAAATTACAGTTTCAACGTAAACGTTTCATTGTCAGTAGGGTAACTTAAATTAGGAATTCTGCTCTCCCAGTAATAAGATATTTTCTCTCTACAAATAGCTATATTTTTGCGAGAGCTAACTAAAAAAAAAAATGTTTTTTTCTTGTGACAAGGTGACACCTCAGTACCACAAAAGAACGCCATTGATTTGTTTCCGGAAGAAGACAATATTGCCATAGTGATGAAAAGAGGATTTAATTAGTATTTGTTCTTCATTCTACATTTAGGCCAGACGCATCTATTTGGTGCGTATTGAGGAAAAAAATCTACGTGTATTGGATTGCGCATGTATCCACACGTCTCCGTGAATTGTCTCAACACGACTTGGATGGAAACGACCTGGGCTCTAGTGGATTACAAAAATAGATACTTACACAATACCTATCCAATGCTAAGAGAACATCGTCTACGTAACTAGTAAATAGTCAGGAAGATTTGGGAATCGGAATCGTTTGTGATGTCAACAAACACTCGTTGACACTTTTGTGATGTCAACGAATATTCCTCGTCACTTTCGTAATGCTCGTTGTAGTAGAAACTTTATAATCGCAGATACAATTATAGTACGCCGTTGAATAACGTCTGACCGTGTGGTTAAGACGTGAGCTCTTGAGAAACACGAGGGAGCTTATTCGTGTTTTGTTTATATAAGACTCATGGTGTCAGACGCCTTCGGATGTCACTCGTACTAACAGTACTTGCTCGATAATGCTCGCTCAAATAGTAATCCGTATAGTGATCTGAATAGAGAAATAGTATAGAAAATAGAAATCCGTATCGTAATAGAGGATAGATTAGAAATAGCGACCCGAATAGTAATAGACGATAGAATAGAAATAACGATTTGTATAGTATAAAGGATAGACTAGAAATAGCGATCGTTAGTCGTCAGCGACTTCATTCATGTATGCGTTTCCTCTATGGTCACGTGATCCACTTGATTCAATAATGGGATCAACTGGCGATCTATGTTCAAACTCAAGTGTCGGCAGCGACACTTTATTCCTATATATAAGAATCTAATACAGTTTCCCAAATTTAATATAACATGTCCTTCTGACCAATTCATAATATATCTCGCTTTATACACAGACGCAAGTTTATACTTATCGTTAAAAAGTGACGGAAATATTTTCAGTATTTTTTCATAAATAAGTCTTTTATTGTTCAACATGAAAACTATTTAATTTCGTTTACCTGGCACATGTAGTTAATCACATTTTAAATGATGTCATTTTTTGGCGGGGTGGGACACTCTTAATAATATGCATTGTCTAACATGCTTCATGACAAGTAAAGAAGCATGTTTACGTGCCATAAAAGGGATTTACATTTATTTTATAATGACAGCCACATTACCATATATTGGTGACAAAATTAATTCTGCAAATATTTCTAATATTGTAATTGAATCAATAAATGTTTCCCTTGGGATTTTTATACCTACTATACATTTATAAAGCATTCACGTAAAAGTCAAACAAGTTGCCATATGCATTTCTTCAAAATTTCATAGAAAGCCATAGAAATATGTATAGTATGTCTTCAGGATTTGGTAAACCAACTTAAAATAAAAAAATATAACTTTCGCCATTATCTGGAGACAGTATAAACTGGAATTCGACATGGTGGTTAACGTGACACAAAATTCAGTTTATACGACGTCAACGGAAGGTGCCACTACATATAGAGGCGTGTTTGCGTTAGCAGGAGAGTGCACTACGTTAATTCATCCATTTCTATGGCGATCATGTATCTTTTGATACATGACTGACGAAGCAGATGTTTTTCCTTCAGATTTTTTTTTCTTTCTGCGGTAGACCAGTTGCCATCCAAGGCTATAGAACCTGGTCTATCCTGCTATTGCCATCCAAGGCTATAGAACCTGGTCTGTCCTGCTATTGCCATCCAAGGCTATAGAACCTGGTCTGTCCTGCTATTGCCATCCAAAGCTATAGAACCTGGTCTGTCCTGCTATTGCCATCCAAGGCTATAGAACCTGGTCTGTCCTGCAATTTACCCAAGAAGAGGACTCATACATTTCCCAAGGGTATTAGCACGTAAATAAATATAATGGATTCGACTGAAATTCGAACTCGGCTCTCCGATTTCTCAATGCGAGCCGCTACCGTAGATTCTGTAAAATCTATTGTACCTAAGAAAGAAGAGGACTCAACATTGGGGATTGAAGGTTTGTAGATTTCAACAATGTAGTCGTAGAAAACAGCAGTTTTCCACCTTAATTTTCAGGCCAAATGCAAATTCTGTTTTTATTTCATCGAAGTAGGCTACTCTCTATTTTCCTCAGTTCCTCTTGCATTTAGTCTGCCTTGTCACAAATTCCCCAAGATGTATTTGTTCATTATGTAACCTAGAAATTTCATCTCTAAGTGTCCTTTTTTTGTTGTTCCCGTTTTCTTTCAAACTGCCTCGTTGCTCACATGTTCCATCCATGGTATTCTCAGTAATTTTCCGTCGAAAATCTTTGTTGTTTCAAATTTCCTCTTCATCTTTGGGGAAATTGGGCAGTATGTGTTGGGTTGCGAGGGAGAATATTTTCCTACAAGTTTGGACTCAGCCGTCAGACGAAAGCTAGAAAAAATACTCCTACATAAAGAGGAGTATCAGGAGGAAAAGTAGCATCAGTAGCTTTTGCTGAAAACATTTAGTCATTCACGTCTAAATATTCTCTCCCCTAGTTTCTATTCTCCATTATGTTTTCCTGTACCAAAAGGTAATATACTTATTAAACCAGTTCCGCTTTTCTACTGTTGTTTTGCTAAGTTACGACATATTGCTATATTGGAGGATTGATATTAGGTTGGTGCAAAAATAATGACGTAATAATATCGTTTTTTGACGTTAAAAAATACGTAAAAAAAACGACATTATTACGTTATTATTTTTGCATCAACGTAATATTATATAGCAGATCAACGCTCTTTTCATTATTTCTAACTATATTTTCCTGTTTCTTAATCCTTTGCTTAGATTTTGCAAGACACTTTTGCTATTCCAATGCGCCTTCGAATTTCGATGTCACATTTCCAGTTGTCTGTTAAAACACTTTCCAGTTGTGCTAGTCATAAAATTCTTTTTTTATGTGCTGTGTCCCACCAGATCTTAGGCGACCATGGCTCTCCACAATTTCCTTTTGTAGCTCTTAGCAACTTCTTTTGTTATCTATCCTAATCCTTGTTCTCCCAACCATTTACACAATCTATTTCGTTATTGATGTGGGGCCAAAGTCGGGACCACAGAAGGAAAACACGGATTAGATGTAAGAAAGATATATTAACATCAGGTTACAGAGATAGTGTAAGCGGAGCTTACTATATGTTAGCGTCCAATACTGGTAGTCTTACGCGGCTCTCGTTGTCTCTCGGTATTTATCAATCCACTCACGCGGATCGAATGTGGCACAAGGCCGGTTTAATGTGGGTATCCCCGAGCCCGTAGGCTCGGCCAAAAATATGGCCTTTCTGAACCCGCCTAGACGGGTTCAGGCCCTGTCAACCTCCCCGAACGAAACCTTGCCCTTCGGCAAAGCCTCGCCCGGGTTCCCCTCTGCTAATGCAGAGAGTTCGACAGTCGCCGAGAGTCTGTCTCTCTGTCTCTCTCTCTAGAGTGTTGTGTCGCATACTTAATATAGACCTGGAAGAGTCTATTGTGTAGGTAGTTCCGGTCTCACAATAGTCATGGACTGTTTTCATTTGTCCTTCTTGTCTTTAAGTGTCAAATTTTCTAAGCTTCCTCTCCTCTTTATATGCTCCAGAAATTGCCATCTTTTTTCCATCTTCCCAAATCAATATATTGCAGTCTCATCATCCTTCCGTAGAACCACATTTCTGTTGCTTCAAATTTCTTCTTTATCTGTTAGATTGTCCAGTATTCATTAACATATAGGAAGAGTGATATTACATAACAGTTCATTACTCATTTCTTTGTTTCTAACCAACTTTTCCCGTTTCTTAATACATTGTTTCGCTTTTGGAAGGCATCTTTCGCTATCCCAATGTCTCTTCGGATTTCGGTGTGACATTTTCCGTCCTCCGTTAAAACACTTTTTAGATAGATATTTACGAAGAACACAAGGTTTATACAGGTGCCGAGAGTTTGGTAAAGATGTACTTACTTTAAACTTACTACAGGCTGTGGCAGAACTACTTCCTACATAATGGTAAGATATTAATGCATTCATTTAGCTAATGTCTTACCATTATGTGGTAAGTATTTCTGCCGCAGCCTGTATAAATTCATATGCTACATTTTTAGATAACTTTTTCACTCATCTTCTTCTTTATCTATCAATTGGAATTCATTTTTCTTTGTTACTGGAGTCACTTTCACGAATTGATCCTGTTGAGCAGAATTTAGGTGTTTTCTTGGAGCGAACGCCGTCACTGCTTTAGTTAAAAATTGTCGAATATTCTACTTTGTGTAACCTTAGGGATATGGAACAAAGAAAATAGACTTTCTACCCAATCATTAGCATAGATACAACTTATATTGTATTAAACTCGAAACGAAGTTAACTAGATAAAACATATAAATGGAATTATTTTCTTACGTATCGATAAACACGTATAATTAACATTCTTTTAGACCGAAAGCAAAGTTAAATTAATGAATACAGTTTGAATAAATGAATAGTATATTTTATTTGTCATTGTTACATTTTTATGGTTTCTTTTCGTTTTCATTCCTTTTTTATTAACTAATTATTGTTATCGATCGTCGTCTTCTTCTTTCTTACTTCCTTTGTCGTTCTCTCTCTCTCTCTCTCTCTCTCTCTCTCTCTCTCTCTCTCTCTCTCTTGTTCCTGCCACCTTATTTATTTTCTCTAATTCGTTTTCTTTCTCTTCTGTCTATTTTCACGGACTTCATTTGAAAAAGTTATGCGTTTCTTTTCGTTACATTTAATTCATATTCGAAACAATCAAATAATCTTTAATATCCATATTGTTATCTGTCGCCATTTTTAACATTTTTTGCCCGACATCCGAATTCGGAATATTTTCCGAACTGTTTCGCCGCAGTGTTTGAAATTAGAGAGTTAGCTCAGAAAAACATGATTTTATTCTGTTTTTCTATTGAATAGACAAACTTTAAGTAAATTATACCACACCATGCATACGTTAGAGTATATGCATCTATATCTATCATCGTAATTGTACATACATACATACATACATATATATATATATATAAATATGTATGTATGTATGCATGTATTTTAACTGAGAACACAAAAAAAATGATGATCTCAAAAATAGATTCGGAAAAAAAATTCCATCCTCAACTTTCACTATGAACTTAGCCAAAAAATAAACTCCCATTCTTGGATATTCTTGTGAAGTATAGTAATAATACATTTTCTACTTCGTTACATAAGAAACTTACAATTAAAAACTCTTACCATCTTAATTTTACCAGTCAATGTCCTCTCAGACATAAAATAGGTATTATTAAAATTTTCCTTATGCGAGCACACGAGAATTCTTCTCGTCCGATTTTCTTTAAAGAAGTTAATTATGTGAAACAAACGCTCGTTAATAACGGTTTTCTAAATCATCTTATAGATTACCATATTAGACATTTTCTTTCTGAGGTAACCAATAGCAACAATGAACAAACAAAAAAAAAACAATAACATTTTCCACAATATTCAAATGCATAGTAACTACAAACAAGATGAAGATTATCATTTGATCACCAATGTTAAGCTGTGTTGACCCATACCAATAAGGCAATGGATGACCGATGAGAAACATGTTCTTTGAGAAAATTAGAAGCATGTGCCAAATGAAACAAAGTTAAATAATTATATATATATATATATATATATATATATATATATATATATATATATATAATTACAGTTACTCGGCTTCTCTAGATAATAATAATCGTTTTCTTTCTTGCTTAACGTTTTATGAAAGATGCAAGCAAACTTTTCCATAGTTTTACTCTATACTTTCCGCATTTGAAAATTCCCGCAAGAGGCTAAACTCCAAAATATATATCTTTTATTATCACAGGTATCGGTTTATTATACAAAACAGTCATTTTATGCAGGAAAGCCAAAAGCGAAAACATATAAACAAAAGATAAATATTTCTATTGCAAATTAACCCGTAGCCCGGATCAGGCAAAGAATTGGACGCTGAAATGCTTTTGTTCTTTGATAATCGTTGCAATTTGCGCCGAAACGGCAAAGAGTGAATTCAAGGAATTCTTGAACGATCCAGGCCAGGTAGAGTTAAGTCTGTTAAGTGGTGGTCGTGCGAAAGCTAATGCAGTTAGAGAACGACCAATTACGCACGAATCGGAAATTGAATTAATATTTCTTTTATTCACGGAAGATGATGATGATGATGACGGCGACAACGACGGGAATAGCTGAGGCGAGAACAGCAGTGACTGTGGCGGGAAAATCAAATTATATTCACTTCACACAACTACCGTACTCATTTTGTTCCTAGATTACAGGCCTCGGTCCCCATCCAGAACGTTCACTCATTGAATGGCGTTGAATATGACTCATTAAGTACGTGCTTACTGTGGCAAACACATTTATGAATGCGCGGGAAAAAAAAGATTTTTTTTTTTTCTTTTTTTTTTTGTTTAAACATCTGTGTTTCTCTATATTTTTTCCTCGTTCCATATCACATATGTATGAAGTTTAATGTAATATTAGTTGAATTTTTTTCTCAAAATGGTTTTACGTTTGCTGAATGCATTGCGAATATTTTCCCAGTCACTTTTTCTTTACTATTAGATTTTTTTATCCTCTTAAAATATAATGAAATTTTGTTGTCTCTCTTTACGTTGGTTTTCCTTTCGTTGTCTATTTTGTCGAGACTCTTTCGTATAATGATTTTCCTGTTTTATAAAATTATTGCCAGGTTTTATAGTTTGATCATTACATTTTATATTCATAGTATCATATTTTTTTCGGGATATTTTGAAAGAAAAAATGTATTAATGAAAATCAAAAGCATAACTTTAAGATTTTTATTTTTTCTTTGTCAATAAATTTTATTATCATCACAAATAAAGGAAATCCTAATTCGTTATTTTCATATATCCTTCTGTTCATAACATACAAGTATGTATCCTTCCACGCAATACTTCAACATATTATTCTCACATAAAAATCAGAACAGCTGGTAGTTTATAACAATGACTGCTGATAAAACGGGGTAAACCAGAAGTTAGTGTACTAATTGTGACTTCAATCCCTTGGTTTGTGTAGTAAAAACTCAAACTCGGTGGAAACAGGGCGAGAAATAATCGTATAGGGCTCTCTTTACGTTATGGAAGAGAACTCTCCGTACTTCCTGCTACTCCCTATTACTCTGACAATGGACTGCTCCTATTTATAAATTTAGTAAGTAGCCACATGTGATTTTAATTGTTTCCTGTATGTATATATATATATATATATATATATATATATATATATATAATGTATATATATATATATATATATATATATATATATATATATATATATATATTTCTCGCCTGAGTCCACCCTTCAAATCTATAAATCAACCATTCGCCCTTTCATAAATGACAGCTGTCATATATAGTCTGAACACCCCGCTGTTCGTCTTAAGGTCCTCGACAAAATCCAGAGCGGATATGCAATGTATTTGGCCCTGATCTGGCATCTCGCTTACAGTCACTCTGTCACAGACGTGCCGTCGCTTCCCTGTGTCTTTTGTACAAATACTTTCGCCGTAACTGCTCCGAGGAGCTACTTTCGCTAGTTCCCAAACTGCATGAATTTCAACGTGCCACTAGGTCGGCATGTCAGTCCCACCCTTTCACTGTTGAAACGGTTAAATGTAGCCGTCTCTTCTAATCCAACAGCTTCACGTCTCGCACTTCTCGTCTGTGAAACTCCCGTCCTCTTACTTACATCCCTGATAGCTATAATCTCTAACTATTCAAATGCAACGTCAATCGACATCTCCAGATGCCTTGATCTATTCCCCTTCCTCCTCTTCATCCTTTCCTCTATGACGCCTCTTTACTCTTGCTCCCACTCTCTGTAACCCCTTGTGTGCTAGTGACACTCCCGCCCTGCTTGGGATGAAAAGCTTAATATATATAATCAATAACTTTTATGTGAAAAACGAACGAATTTGCTTTAAACATTTTGTAATGTTACTTCATGTCCGATGATTTAATATGAATATTTTCTCTTCTTGAAAATTCATTGAAACTACGAACTTTAAATATTTGATTCCTTTTCCTGAAACAAGCTATTAACAACTCCAAATGTGTAAATTTGTAAGTAAATTTCTTATCTTGTTTCGTTAAATATAACACGTGTATTTCCTCGACATTATCTCTCATTGCTTCAATGTCAATACAAATAAATATTAAGGTTTGAGTAGTATTTGATTTACTCGAGTCTTTCTATGTATGCGTATTTAATAAACCTCTTCATGGTTTCCTCTATATAGTCTTCTGTTTCTTCGATACTCTCTCTCTCGAAATACGGTTTTCCTAAGTTTTGGCTATTTTGGACAAAGACAATATTACAATATAAAGTAAAGAAAGAGACATGACAGCAAAGCCTCAATAGCAGCAGTAAAGCGTTGGTTCATCTTTTGACATAATTTTGAGTTCATTCCCTGTGTACTTGAACTAATGAAAACGAAGTGAGATATCTTTTAGATATGGACAGCAAAACGAGAACAATCTACCCACCATCACCATCGTTAGATTTAATAAAGGGTTCAGTTTTAAATTACCAGAAATTATCCCGGAGGTACAAGCTATTGAAGAAGGCCGATAACACCCTCAAAGATGCAGACATTAGACTGAATATAAATAATGATGGCTACTCATACGAGTGAGCGATACTTTGAACTCTACTTGCCGACTTCACTTGCTGCACCGATAACCGTGACACTATCAACACAGACGCTTCACAGGCTCACCGACCCTAAACTCTTCATAGATACTATTAGGGTGGTGGAAAAATAATGACGTAATAATGTCGTTTTTTGACGTTAAAAAATACGTCAAAAAACGACATTATTACGTCATTATTTTTGCACCAAACTAATAATACATCCTGTTTTCTTTTGTCTCTCTTGGTATCAGTATCGATTTGTAGAATCCTTTGCATTTTCATCGATTTAAGATATTTTCTTCTTTTTTTTTTCCTACCTTCGAAAAATCCCGATTGCATCGATTTTGATTTTTGCCCATGTTTCCATTCATTTTATTAGCTGCCAGCTGCTTAGTCTTGTTTCAAAGATCTTTATTATTCTCAAGGGATCTTTTTTTTTTATGTCTTCTAAATTTCCATTTGTTTTGTCGAATTACATTTAGGTACTCCAAGGTATGTCTAGTGGTCATCAGCATTCAATGACCTAATTGATTTGTCGTTTGGTAGTTCAATCCCATGCTTATGGTCACATCACGTTGAAATATTGATTCCCGTACGGTCACCGAAGTTAAGCAACGTCGAGCCTGGTCAGTACCTAGATTGGTAACCACTTATGAATGCCATGAGTTGTAAGGTTACATATGCAGATGTTGTAATGGATAATGGTTCGAAATTGTTAATCGGAGAACAGAGTTTTAATTTTTTTTTAGTGATTTTCACTTCGCGCAAATACTCTTGAGACAGGTATGAATCCATCTCTTCTCTTCCCAGCAATGGGTTAATTTGTAAAATCTATATCACAACAGTCATTAATTACCCCAAAAAAATTCTTACAATCTAAAAATATTTTCTGGTTTCAAATAACCTGTAAAGGGTTGATAAACCCTAGAAAACGTATCACTCAATTCAGTCCCTTCTTTTCCGCCATTTTTGCTTTCTTCATCACTCATTTTGTAATTTTTAAACCGAATTCTATTCCCGTATTTTAATCAGTGCTGTTTCATTTTAATTTTTTATTTTATAATTTCCTATGTTCTCTCCGATAAATTCGCGGTCTTCCCTGTAAATTACATGCCTGACCTTTTGCCATATTGGTGAATTTGATTTCTCATCGAATATTATAATTACTATCATTATTTAGTACTTATTGGGTTTGTCTTGGGTATGACGAGAAACTACATCCGGCAGCAAGGCCTCTGATCGGGATGTTTTGAGGTGCGTGGAACCATCTCTTAATTGTAGTTGTTCTCAGGTCCACCCTGACCCGTTGTGGTTGCACCTGTTAGGGTCCGAGCTATAGGCAAATAGTGAACACCCAAAATGCGGTCAAAGCATGAAAATATAAAAATACATTAGAAAAATTGCCAGAAATACATTTTTGGTAAAAAAAAAAAAAAAAAAAGCTCTCAAGAAAATTAAATTTCGTCATTAAAATACCTTATTTCAGAAATATAGACGCGTATAGTGACGCATATTTGCTATTTGTATTAGTTTTCGTCATTGTTTTTTTTTTTGTTTTTTTTTTCTCGAATTAGAATATCAACGAAAAATTCAATAGCGATATTTGCAGCTTCCTCGACGGCCAGACAAAAAAGGTCTTCATGTGAAATTCAGAAGCTTGTGCGGATTTTGAAGAGAAATCTTTATCCAAGATCTTGCTCGGCAGATTGGACGTTCAACATGAGTTACATGAAATCAAGTCTGTAAAATATCCTCGAATTTTATGGTTTCTTCTGACTCAGTTGGTTAACCACCCATGAAATTGGATAACGTCTTACTTCGCTCAGCGGTGCCTGTAGTCTAATTTCGACCAAGTTTGCTTCCAAAAGAAATGATGCCGTAGTAAATATATGAATACGTGACAAATTCTAAGCAATCCGAACATGAAAATATACCATACCTAAAATAAAACAATTATATATACACTTTCATTTATATATACACCTAGTTTTTACCTATTTCATACATACAGATCTTCTATGGATGTCCGTATCTGTAAATATCGCAGTGTATGAATGATTTTCTCCATATTTTATAGCCACTTGTAGCTGAAGACATTTCTTAGGGGATAATGTATCTTTTGATACATGACTGACGAGGCAGATTTTTTTTTAGGTTGCTATTTCTTTCTGCTGTAGACCAGTTGCCATCCAAGGTCTGTCCTGCTATTAGGTTGATGCAAAAATAATGACGTAATAATGTCGTTTTTTGACGTATTTTTAACGTCAAAAAACGACATTATTACGTCATTATTTTTGCACCAACCTAATATATACCGATACGGGGGGGGGGAGAAGAAGATTCATACCCTTTCCCAAGGGTATTAGCAAGTAAGTAAATGAAATTGATTTCACTGGAATTCGAACTCGGCTCTCCGATTCCTCAATCCGAGCCGCTATCCATTACTCCACCGTGCCTCCCTCATCATGTGATAAGACTAAAAGTAATTGTAAGATACAGAAAATATTTAAGAAAAAGAAAAGAAAAGAAAAATAGACATTTAGCTTGAAAAGACGAGATTCAAAGGCTTAATATTTACACGTCTATTATGTTAGAATCGTTGTATAGTTAAATTCTACTCGTACTGGGGTGGGGAGAAGAGGATTCATACCTTTCCAAGGGTATTAGCATGTAAGTGAATCTAACGGATTCTATTGGAGTTCGAACTCGGCTCTCCGATTCCTCAATCCGAGCCGCTATATATCTTATATCTCTAATTCTCAAAATGTGTGTGATCGGATGTTGTTTATACATGTCCACAGTTTTCATCAAATTTTAATGGAATTATTTTTGTTCGATAATGTTTCATTGACGGTTTTGACTCAACGGCAACAATGGCTCTCTACTACTTCCTGTCCGTGAGAACGTTGTCTCAGCAGCGGTTATATATATATATATATATAATATGTGTGTGTGTGTCTTTCATAAAAACTTTAATAAACTTTAATAAAAATAAATAGTTTAAATTATTACAATAATATTATTTGTTATTAAACAGTTCCGTTTTCAGGGCTACCCCCCATTCAAAATGTTACCCCCTACCCTTTGTGGATGTGCCTCAGTTTCACCCAATTGTTGTTACTAATATTGATTTTCGGGTGGGCTGACTTTAAACTTAAACTACTTCAATTGAACGGCAAAAATTCCCAGTAATGAAAGACCCGGTCAAAGACAGGTTATGCTGCTAGTATTTCTATACAGGCAGAACTTAATATGTGTATAGCATATCAGCTACTAGTGGAGCAAGAAGTACTAGCGAGTTGAGTTCAAGTTCCGACCTAGTCACCTATGTTCCCATCATTGGTGAAATGCATGGCCAATGGCGGGGACTATGGTAAAAAATTATTCCTTAATTTCCTCTATTCAACTTTGTTGTTGTTGTTACTGCATCTATTGTACTTTTTTATTAAAATAAATAATGTGGGATTAGTAAATACTAAACAGTAAAGATACATTCGCCTGTGGATCAGTTATAACAAGTTAAGTATAGCACAAAAAAAAAGAAGAAATTAAACAAAGAATAGGCTCCGCCAGAAGTAGTTTCACCCAACACCGCAAATTGCTACAAAACCAAAATACCAACCTGAAAACTCGAGTCATGTTCTTAAATAGCCTCGTCAAATTGAGACTTTCAATGGATGTCATGCATGGCGCCAAACCCGCTCAGAAATATTTAAACCCTCAGCTGTATACAACCGCTTTGTAAGATCAATGATGAAAACAAAGGCTGTTTGAGCAAGAGTCTTGACAAAGATCACCCTTCTTTGAACATTGAGGATTGGCGCTACAGAATCACTGTACCAAATAACAGAAACCACATGACTTGAAGACTACAAATAGCAGAAACAATTAAAATGGATAGCACATGGAACGCGAAGAAAAAAATAATGATATACAGTGTAACCCGGATATAAGAGAAACCCGGATATGAGAGATTTTCTCTGGTCCCAAATTAGAGCCATACTTACCTAAACAAAATAGACGAAACCCGGATATAAGAGACTTCTTCTCTGGTCCCGACAAATCTCTTATATCCGGGTTACACTGTAATCAAATATTAACATTCCACACCACTTAAATAAAAGGTGAGGAAGGAAACCCCCATCAAAACTGAAAAAAACAATAACACCTCCTGGGCTTGAGAAACCTGTTTGTTGATAAAATCTTCTTAAAACAATTTTCCGACAGGACTGGCTGCTCGTTTAGTGAATGTCAAATGTTTCCTTTTAGGTAAACGGCTTATATTACTATTATTTTCGGGGTGTCCCTCGTACGAATGTATAGCCGGTGCGATGCGAAAAGAACGTAAGTGTATTGTGTGTGGGGTGTGTGTATGAAAATAAGACGTAATGGATACCGGCTTGGATTGCTGAATCGGAGAGCTAATTTCGGATTCCTGTTGAATCCATTACATTCACTTAGGTGCTAATACCCTTGGGAAATGTAGGATTCCTCTTCTTCTACCCCCCCCCCAAAGCTATAAGTAAATAGCAGGACAGACCGGGGTCCTATAGACTCGGATGGCAACTGGTGTACCGCAGAAAGGAATGACAATGAGTCGTTAGAACGTTCGCTTTCTGACAATGAGACTCGGGTTCGAATCTAACCATGAGAAGTAACTTCTTGATGTTATCGACCTGGGGGAGGCGTGCGGCACCTATGGAAAATGCCTGAAAACCTAGCCCCACCCAAGCCTTGTGAGTGAAATTGGATAGACGGAACCGAGGGTATGAGCGTGCTAGCCTTTTTCAAACTTATCTCCAAGAAACTGTGAGTAAGGCGGTATAAACCACAGATGGATTCTGTGGGTATTGAACAAACACATATGTGCCTGAGCAGGCGTCTGCAATGGGGATTAGATAGCCGTCCTAGTAAACTGGCATCCTCAGATACATTTTTACATATAACATATCCTAAAAGGTTTCCAGCTGGATCCACTAAATAGTCAAATATAAGAAGTTTTTAAAAAGGTTTTTTGGTCAGACTGAGAACTTACACACACACACACACACACACACACACACACACACACACATATATATATATATATATATATATATATATATATATATGTGTGTGTGTGTGTGTGTATACGCATTCGTAGAGTTTGAAATATAAAAGTCTTTCAAAAAAATAAGCAATCCAAAGGATAGCAGAAATTCTTCGATTTTAGTTTTAGCATTGAACAGAGACATTTGCAGGAACCGTAGAAAGTTCTGTAATCTTATAAAGATGCATTTTCTTTTTGATTTTCGTCTCGAAAAATTTGATTCTTTCTTTTCTAAGATTTTCTTCGCATTCCTTATATTTTTTCGTTTATTTTTTATTTATTTTCTTTGTTCTCATTGCTGCTGCTGCTCTTGCTTGTATAGCTATCGATGACCGATTCTGTTTGATCATTGTTTCGATCGAGTTTAGTTTCTTTCTTTTGTCTTTTATTTTTCCTGTTTTGAGGGGAATTCTTTTGAAAAAAAAAAGTTTGACGACGTCTGTAAACAAATATCTGTGTTCTTCATTCACAGACAGAGTAACACTAATGCTTTTCAAACCTGTAACACTCGACTTTACGGATTCTTATACGACTTGTGTATCTATAATCAGTTCGTGACGACTGTCGTGCAGTTAAAAACTGAAATACTTAATAATCTTCGACAAATTATGGTTCAGTGAAGAGAAAAATGAAATCGTCGATGATTTACTGATAAAACCTAGAAAGCACTCAGAGAATGCGTACTTCCGCCAATGCCATTATCACAAAACAAAAAAAAAACAAGAGCTACATCTAATGTAGTTTTCTTGTGTCATTTTTATAGCTTTCTGCTTTAATCCCAGGACCTAGACTTACTGCCCCTTGTTTCCCGGCACACGCTTACACACAATATCGCTCAAATTTGTTGTTGTTTCAGAGGTATACCAACGATAGATATTGAGGAATACATAATCTCATTGACAATATCTTGACTATTTTGTTTAATCAGCATGTTATTCGAAATAGTTTTGACATCGCGACTGCTTTTATAACAGCCTGAGTTATTAGGTTGGTGTAAAAAAAAAAAAAAAAAATGACGTAATAATGTCGTTTTTTGACGTTAAAAAATACGTCAAAAAACGACATTATTGCGTCATTATTTTTGCACCAACCTAATAGTTCTTTGGTCTTTCCTACTTTGGAAAATGGATTTTGAAGGCAAGTAAAGAGGATTTCTTTGGAAGATAAGTGTTACGCCATTCTTGTACCACTCAATTCATTCATTTCACTTTGTTTCTCAAATAAACATAAATAGTTGGAAAAACGTATAAAAACACACATCTTCTGTGTACCTTTGTGTTATTTTTATAATTACTTCGATGTGTTTATTTATATTTAACTTAAATCTTACTTTTTCAGTTTAAAGAATATAAGTTGTGCGATTGTCAGTTTTACACTTTTTTTCCATTTATTAATGTTCATTTTAAATACATTTTTTTTTTTTAAACAATCCCCGAAAATAATATTAATTGCTCTTGTATTTCGACATTCCAATATATAGATGAAAATTTAAATTATGTAACGGTCAGTATTGACAGCACCTGAAGATTGCGCTGTGCATGAAACTCAGAGTTGTGCTACCGGAGAGGAAATACATTGTGTGTGTGTGTGTGTTATTTCTACCAGCTGAATTATGCGTTTAGCACGCAGGAAAGTGGGAGACCTACAAGGGGAAAATATATATATATATATATATATATATATATATATATATAAACACACACACACACACACACACATATATATATATATAAACGCACACACACACACACATATATATATATATATATATATATATATATATATATAAAACACACACTCACACACATATATATATACATATAAATATGTTAACATAGATATATATATATATTTGTGCAGCAACTTTTCTTTAATTGAATACGGCCGACAGTGCGCGATGGATAAATTGTCGCCTAAATTACGCAAAAATGAAAATAGCGCTGTCACCTTATATTAACCAAAATTACGCAAAATTATCCTGAAATAGGAAAGAGTAAATTTATTCAATAAAATCGCCATTGGCTTCAACTGCAGCCTCCAGACGACTTCGCAATCTCCTGCAACTCTTCTGGGCGATCTATTTGTTTAAGTTGGTGAATGCTGCCATCATTCTTGCCATCAGGTATCTTTGATGTTACAAGGTGTTTTGCTGCCCCCTCGCTCAACTGCGCCCACACATAATATCAAGGGAGTTACACTCTGGGTAGTTAAGTGGCCAGATGTAAGGGCTTATTTAGTCGCAAAATTGTCTAACAATCATGACAGGATACGCCTGCTTGTGGGACATGGTGCAGAGTCCTGTTGCCAGACATAGGGTCTTCCATTAGCCACCCTCTTGACACAGAAAAGCACTGCCTCCTCTATTTACTTGATGTAGGCCCCTCCGTGTTGAATCTGAGGCCCTGTGGAAAGATAAATGGAGGCATAACGTCACCATATTTAATGATCACCCAAACACTCTTAAATGTCCGTATTTAAACTTCCGGCGCCAATGACAAGCACTACAGCATGCTATTTCCAAATTTCTACCGGAGTGAATTGCGTCATGATGGCTCTTTTGCACTCAGACGATACCTAACTAACCCTAATACACTGTGCAGGCGACAAAATAATAAAAAACAGAGTACGCGAAATGAAAAGTATATGACGACAATTTACCCATCGCATTGTGTGTGTGTGTGTGAAAGAGATGTGTGAGATATATATATATATACACATACATGTGTTGTGTTATATATATATATATATCTGTGAATATATATATATACATATATATATATACAGAGTGTCCCAAAATAATGTATGCATTCTTTAAATATTAATAGTTAATAATACATTACCGTGATGTGAGAACTTACATGGATGAAAATATGCAAAACAGATGGATTGGAAGAAGAGGGACAGTTGAATACCCACATAGAACACCAGATTTGACACTCTTGGATTTCTTTTTGTGGGAGTTTCTAAAAGACAAAGTTTACAGCAGTAAACCTGAAACAATTGCTGAAATGAGAATAGCAATTGAAGAAGAATGTGCTCAAATACCAGAGGAAATGATACTAGACATTTGTAGGTCTATTTCTTCAAGATATAAAAAGTGTATTGAACAGAACGGCAACCAGTTTGAGCACTGGATGGGAACCCAATATTATATGAACATTCTGCCATTACCCCAAGTATCTTTTATCTTATTAATGTTAATTTTCTGTGTTCTTTGTATATTTTACTCTCGAATTCTTTAAATGTGTATTCTTTCTCTTGTATTAATCTTATTTACAAGTCAAAATACATAAACCGAATAAGTTTTATAACGATTCAGAGTGTATACATTATTTTGGGACACCCTGTATATATATATATATATATATATATATATATATATATATATATATATATATATACAGAGAGAGAGAGAGAGATAATATTTCTGTGTAATACATATAAGTGGCAGAGACGTCGGTAGATAGATGTAAGAATGTCAGGATTAAACAGGTATCGAAAAAGGCAAGCAAAACTGTTAAAAACAAGAATGGAATAAACGAAAGCCATTCTCTTCATGGAAAGTGAAGTTGGACAGATAAGAATTTGTTGAATAATTATCGAAATCTCTAAGTGGATAATATTGAGAATTACTTTTCGATTCCCACTTATTTTGTCTCTGACAAACATTTTCCGTGATTTTTTTCCAGTGGCGGCAAAGCCAATCGACGGTGCCATCTTTGCGTATCTGTCGGCGCTGTATTAGTCACTTCTTCAATAAACAAATGTCGGTTTTTGCTTCTGTTCATCAAAGTTACCAACTCCATTGATTTGTCCCCGCCAGGAGGATAGCAATGACAAAATTTCCACAATTTTCGTGTTGTGAAGTGCTTCAGACAATATCAACTGAGATGTGTACGAAATACGAAAGAAGCCGAGTTTGATGGAACACATTTTTATCATTCACTCCTTATCTCGTGAATTTAGTCAGTGAAAGAATTCTCACTTGTTTTGTCATTTTGCTTTCTTTTATTCCTTAATTCTTTGCTTTCTCATGTTTTCCAATGATATCAATTATTCTATCGACGTATTATTGTTTCTTCATTAATTTCTCTTCCTTCCTTATCGTTTGTGTTTTATACATCCGTGCGCACACACGAGCGAATATACAATTATTTATATTTTCCCGATATATGAAGATATTAAAATTAGGTTTTTAAAATGTTACGTCTCTTCATGGCACAGGTGATCAGGTTCCAGCAAAGATTGCTTTATTTATTTTATCTGTTGATTGATTAATTGATTCGTTTTTTTACGGCTTACCAACCCTTTACAGGTTATACAAACCAGAAAATATTTTTCGATTGTCAGATAATAATGATTTAGCTGTTACGCGATATCTATCCTCCTGTATGGCAGCAAATGCTGGACGATCTCCTCAAAGATGAAGGAGAGACTTGAAGCAACAGAAATGTTGTTCAGCGGGACGCTATCAGGGGCCGAACATGTGAGCAACGACGAAGCTTTAGAGAAAATGAAAAATAAATTGGAAACTTATGCTTAACATCAGGACCAGACAGTTGAGGTTTCTCGGGCGCATGAAGAGGAAAAAGGGCTTAGAAAATCTGATACTCACAGGACAGATTGACGGCAAGAGAGACAGAAGAAAATGCTTAGTGAGCTCGAGTAAATGGATTGCCGAACAGTCTTTGAAAAAAAAAATAACAAAAAGAAAAATTTATTGAGAGCTGCAAGGGACAGGAAGTTCTGGAGATCTATGTTTTTCTACTTCCTGAGGTGGGGCACGGTGCAGAAGAAAAAATGGTTTAGCGATACAAGTTTTACTTATTAACCCATACCTAGAGGGAGAAGAATATATATATATATATATATATATATATATATATATATATATATATATATATATATATATATAGTTTGGTTAATTTCATCCAACAAAGTCTGTCTGTTTAATTTTTAATTGTATCCGAAACTTGAAAAAACAAGCAATGCAAAATTAAACAGACAGCTTACAGACATACCATGATGAAACACCTGTTTCTGTACGATCACCGAAGTTAAGCAACGTTAAGCATGGTCAATGCCTAGATGGATGACCACATAGGAATACCGTCTGCTGTGTGTGCGATTATTTAATGGATAACGACACGGAATTGAAAATTGGAGGGCCGAGTTCCATTTTACGTTGGGTTCGCTATTCACTTGTGCGCAAATACACCTGGGAACATTATCAGAATCCGCCTCTCCTCCCCCAGCTATGGGTTAATTAGTAGGAAAATTATTATCTCTCCAAAAACTTCTTAGAATCTAAAATTATTTTCTGGCTTTGAATAATCCGTAAAAGACTGACAAGCCGTAATATCAAATCAATATATATATATATATATATATATATATATATATATATATATATTCACCTCTTAGAACAAAATTAAATGGGGCAAATATTATTTTCAAATTTAAATTCCCATTATGGTATTCCTGATCAATCAAAATTCGTAAATAATTATATAGGCCATACTACATGTCTGACACGTAGACTCACTCGACATCTTTTTGACCATAGCTGGATTAGATCTCATTTTTAAATATTCATGGAGATCTACCGGAACCCATTCGTAACATACTTGTTGACAACACAAATATAATAACGTCATCTACATGCAAAAAGAAGGCTAAAAATAACGGAAGCCTTATTGATAAAAACAAAAAAAACGAACACTCAATAATATCAACTGTGAACATGGACACAATATCTTAACGGTGTTTTGAAAAAATGAAAACATTATATAAATACATATATGTAACAAACTATTTCTTATTTAACAGTTAAAATATTTCATCCTTGAAAATGGCTAAATGTATAGCCGAAAGCGCTCGGGGGGAAAAAGAACATTCGACAGTTTTTTTTTTTTTTATATAATTTATGATCTAAAAAGAAAAAATAATAATTAGACTGCATGAGAAATTGTATAAAAAAATAAATCAAAGCACCTTGTCTGTCGTATTCAATGAAACGTGCATGAAAGAAGGATTGCTGCCTAAATACACACACACACTATATATATATATATATATATATATATATATATATATATATATATATATATATATAAAGAAATATAGTCTTAAGATGTGCTATATTTATGGGATAAAGTGCTCAATATCAGGAATAGAACATGTGTAAATATAAAAGTGAACATAGAAGTAAACACTTAGAGGCGACAGTCTATTTCATGCTATATGCAATCGTCAGGCCACGTGTGCTGTTATTTTCTCGGCTATTTATATATATATATACGGGTCAGTGGTGCATTGTGGGTAGTCTATTATGCCGGTTATTTTACCGGAAGTCGTTTATTTATTTGGGTTAAATTATTTTCCTTGTTTTTATTTATTTTTATTTTTTGTTTCTTATTTTATTTATTTATTTAATCGGTGTTTTTATTAACGTAGTAAAAATTTGTTTATATATATATATATATA
>OZ010595.1:67953765-67958765 GCA_963932145.1 Acanthosepion lycidas
CACGTTTTAATCGAATTACGAAATCTGTTTATGCCTCCCTTAATCTTTAAATGTGCAGCAACTATTTTAACTTTCCTAACAATTCAAGCACGCATTATTTTTTTCATTTCTCATTCTTTCTTTCTTTCTTGCTTGCTACGTAAGAGTATCTCTTTCTTGTTTGTTTTATTCAAGCTGTTAAGTGAGATTTGAGGTAAGGAAAGGAAGTCGTTAATCTCAATTTTGGTTAGCCGTCTTTATCAGCAGGAAAGTTAGAAGCCTGGGTTCGTGAGGCATCTGTTTCTTTTCTTTTCTTTTTTGTCGATTTCTTTTTTATCTTTTTTTTTTTTTAAATTTTTTTTTAAATCTTTGTTAATCCTATAATCCACTCTAATAAAATAATCTCCTTCGTGTAACGATAGAATTACATTTTGAAGAGTGTTAATTGTTGCCAAATGAAGGACAACAGTCTCCTCGCCGTAAGACGGGCACTTTTCAAGCAGCTAGGCTTTACTTTTGTATACTAATAGTCGCTCAATACAAGGCTCAAGAGCCACAAAAGGTAGAGGGTTACTGAATAAGGTTCTTGTAAAGGACGTAAAGTAAATCAATAAGAAGTGCATATTATGGCGATATGTAGGATAGATAATGGTTCGTATTGACCAAGTGAGCATCTTCTGTGGAGTCTGTTCCCCCAGAGTAACATTTCTGAGGAAGAAACTTTCTGGGTGGAACTTCCTTTTTACCAATGAAGTACGAAGGGGTGGGGATGACTCGACCATATGTACATGACATGACGGATTGGAGCTGAGAAGATTTGAACTGATGGAACTAATGAATGTAGCTCATCCTAACATTTGCCATGAAATTAGTGATAGAAAAGAGCCTAGCCAAGTTTCGTCGGTGGGAAAAGGTTGCCGGGTGGGAAATAATCAGTCGCCCATAAGGCCAGGAAAATGCTTTTGAACTATTTTAAGGCTGCGCAGTGTGCTACTTGATTGCATATTCATGTGTTATCTCTGTTAGTTTGAAACAAAAACCACTCTGGGTTTCTTTTATACTAAATTTCACCGAATATAAAGCTCGACAGCCACCCAAGGTAGAGGATGGCTGTTAAAACGATAATAATGAACGAGTTACCTTATAGAAATTAAATATAACATGTTAGGAGGCAAAGTTGGGGTCAATAGTTATCTATCCCTATTTTTTATTTTTATTTTTTTTTTAAATCATGCAGATTTTATTCCGTTGGTGCATAATTATCAGGCGTTTTTTAAACAAAATTTATGATGGAAAAAGAAACATCACAATTCAACAATAACATTTTTGAATGATTATTCCGGGGCGTCTGATTATTCCGGAGCGTCCGATTATCGACACACATTTTTATAACCTGAAAATAGAATAATATTTTTATGTAAACAGTTAGTAGCGAAAATTACTGAAGTCTTTGTCTTCTCCGTCTTCTTCTGCCCAGTCTTAGACCGCAGTCGACACCGAAACGAACAACACGTGTGTCATTCGCACAACTCGACACCTTTCTACCCCCCCCACCCTTACCCTCGCAAACTCTCAGCTTTTATGTCAACGAGGCATACGCTTATGAAAATGAATACGGGTCTCGCTCCCAGTCTGGTTGCGCACGCGCAATACCATTTTTGTGTCCGCCGCCATGACGTTTGCCTCGTCAAACGTTCACTCATTCATTTGTTACGTATTATTAAAAAGAAATTAAACAAAACAGTAATTTATTAACAAATAACTCGCCTACAAAAACGCCTGATAATTATGCACCAAGCCAATAGTATTCAAACACCTACGTCGGTGGCTGCTCCATAAAGTAGCAGTGTTTGGGAAAAGAGCTGTCTGCGTGAAACTGAGGAGTGGAATTTTATTTAAATTTTTGAAGATCAAATTTCAAGAGAGATCCGCAAGCGAGAAGTGCTACAAAAGAATCCGTTAGGACAGAACTTAGGGTTACATTTAGCCAATTCAAAAGTAAAATTGCCGACAATTTAGCACATCGCTTAAATTTGTAAAGTCTAGGTACCAAAGAGGAAGACTCATCAGAACAGTTACCATGAAAATATTTATAGAAAAGGCACCAGAAACTGACGTTACAGGGATGGGAAAATAATTGGAGTAGAAAATTACAGGTCGGGACCAATAACATTGCAGATTCTTTTGTGTAATTTATCAAAAATCTCTGAATATATAGCAGAAACACCAGATACGACAGCAATATTCAATGTACGAATGAATGGTAGATCTATTAGGTTGGTGCAAAAATAATGTCGTTTCATCACATATGTTACTATGTGAGAAGACATTATTTTTGCACCAACCTAATATAAATGTGTAAGATAGTTTCTATCGAAAAAAATGTCAAGCACTACACACTAAACCAACTGAAAACATTCGTTTATAAAAAAAAAATAATTTAAATTAAAGAATTAAAATCTAATTTCTATAGATCATCATGACAGCTGTTTTGACTCGGAGGTATACTGCGAATCAGCATGATTTATCATCTTCAGCAACCTTGCAAACATCACTCCTCAGTCCGTTCCAAAACGCCCTGTCCTATGCCAACTGCATCGAGCGCACAGAAAACCTTCTTCGCACAGTATCTGGAAACACCGCTTTCTGAAATTACCTAAAAAAAAATTTAAAAAAAAAAAGTTAAGGTTTACTTGTCGTGACATGGAATGAGTTCGTTCTGTTATTTGAATCTCTCAACACATTTGCTATCAAATCGAGACTTGTCGGCGCAAAGTGGTACTGAATTGAATTATTTCAAGTAATTGATCGAGGATTTTCAGTTGACGATCCTGTAATTCTCTTCGTTTCTACAGTCAATCGATCAGTGCAACGCACTGAGCGAAGGATGACAGAAACTATCTATCTATATAAGCAAACAATCGATCTTCTGAAAGGTTGGTGATGAATCAGGATAGAGCAAAGAATTAATTCGGCATACGCAGGAGTACACACACACACACACACACATATATATATATATAGGCATTAATAGTGTTTACGTAACGCGTGTTATCACGATAGAATTTATTAATCAAATATTTTAAAAACATTCCTTCACTCGATTATACATATAGAGTCACAGTAAATATTAAAATCAAACATAAGAATTAATTGGAAGTGATTTTACTATCGGGATGTGTCTAAAACGATTTTTACTATGCGAATATGCGTTTGAAGCTAATTTACCATGCGTTTTAAACTTTTAACCGAGATTTACCATTGGAATAGGCGTTTGAAACGAATTTACCATTGGAATATGCGTTTGAAACGAATTTACTATTGGAATATGCGTTTGAAACGAATTTACCATTGGAATATGCGTTTGAAAGGATTTTATTAAAGGAATGCGTTGAAAGTTTTTTTACATTAGAAATAAATGCATTTCAAATTATGTGTAAAGAATGCATTTAAAATCAGGAAGAAAGAGATATTCTTATTACTATTAGGTTGGTGCAAAAATAATGTCGTTTTCTCACATAGTAACATATGTGAGAAAACGATATTATTTTGCACCAACCTAATGTCGTTTTCTCACATAGTAGCATATGTGAGAAAACGACATTATTTTTGCACCAACCTAATAATAACGGTGTATAATGCGCAAAAGAGGTTTTTATGTTGCACGAAATGTGCTTGAGTAGGAATCATTAATTCACATTCATTTATAACTGGAAGATTTTATGTTTTTTTTACTGTTAGCTCACTCAATTCAACGCTGTCGTTCTGGGTATGACGATAAGCTACATGCGCAACCTGGGTAGGACGATGAACTGCGTCCAGCAGCGGGGCCTCTGGTCGGGAGGCTTTGGGAGGGAGCGTGTAACCACCTCTTAGCTGCTGGTGTTCCCGGGTCGGCCCTAACGCGGGGTGGTGGTGTCTGTTGGGGACCCGACTGTGGGTAGGTGATTAACACCCAGATTTGTGTAAAAAATACGTTTTAATACCAGAAATGCTTTGTTATAAATCCTTTTATAACAAAGCATTTCTGAACATGTAATTTTCAGAGAAACGTTCTGTTGGGGGTTTATTCCACAGAGTAACAGTTCTGGGAAAGAAATTTCCTGAGTGAAACTAGATTTTTATCAAAGGAACTCTAGAGTAATGGGGACGGTTAGCCAACATGACATAGCGGGTTCTAGCTGTGAAGGTTTGAACTGGTGGAACAAAGGAATGTAACTTGTCCAAATATCTGTTTTAGTAATAGCGATATAATAGTGAAAAACTGTTAAATTTTCATCTGTGTGATAAGGGTTGCAGGATGGAGAATAATTCATCACACACAAGGTCGTGTAAACGCTTTTGAACTCTATCGAGGCAAGACAGTGAGGATTAGACAGCACAAGCCCAAATTTAGCAGAAATACACGATTGATGATCTGTTTTGACTGTTGAATTCGGTATTATTTGGAGTGATACAATGAACCGTCCCTTTTTTTATTGTTAATTGTTTATTTCCTTAAAAGCAAAATAACATTGAAACATTTTTATACATGGCATTCGTCTGAATGAAATTGTTAATTGAAAACTTTGGTGTATATGACACATTGTAATCTATGCACCTTGCTCTCCTCCTTTCTGTAGCTCTCCTTTTCTCTCTCTTTTCATATATAATTATTTGTATATTCCATTTTTATGTATCTAAGTGTGCACCATTTTAAAATTCTTTTTTAATATGCATATAAATAACATGTTGTTTTTTGTATTATATATAAATAGCGCTGTAAATAATATGGCAGTAAATTAAAAATAAATTCCTTCTGCCATACTTTAGTCAGATCCGACTAGAAATTGGAATATCGTTGCCATTTCTGGGCCGTGATAGAGTTCAAATTCTTCGACGCTGCCTTTTAAGCCATGATAGTTTAAATTCTTCTACGCTGCCTTTCAGGCCATGATCGAGTTCAAATTCTTCTACGCTGCCTTGTGAATAATGAATTAGTTTCCATTCTACAACCCCTTTCCACAGAGACGAAAGTTGGC
>OZ010595.1:67961265-67965295 GCA_963932145.1 Acanthosepion lycidas
TCTCCAAGCCCTCCTTCCTCATTATGTCCCAGGAACTTCAGCTCTCACTTCCTGATGTTATGTATAAGCCTCCTCATTGTTTGCATCCTCTCTAAGACCTCATCGTTGCTCACACGCTCGGTTCATGCTATCCTTCTGTAGAACCACATCTCCGTCGCCGCGAGTCTCGTCTTCATCGTTGAGGAAATAGTCAAACATATGTTGCTGTAAAGATGGACAGATGTCACGTAATAGCTCTTCACTTCTATAAAATAGGTGTTATAAGAAAGAGATGAGTGACCGTGCCAAAATTATTTCCTCTTTGGACATATTATATGGAGAACCATGATCGTCTACGTCCTAAAAGGACGCGACGCATAGAAAAAGAAGTAGCAGCAACATAAAAGAAACACTTAACAATAACTTCCCAAAACTGTTTTTGACGAAATAAGAAATTTAAAAAAAAAAATAGTAGGCTTTGTGTTGGTTTTACCAATACGTTGGTTTTTTATTATATATATATATATATATATATATATATATATATATATATATATATATGTATTGTACGAAATACATGGGCAGTCTGGAACAGTCATGCCGGTGGGAATTTTTCAAATTGCAGAACAATGGTGATATTTTTTTTTTTTTTTTTCAAGTGCCGTGAAGAAAATTATTTGAAAAATAATGAACATTCTGCATCAAATGAAAGATGTGCCGCGGGGAGAATTGAAGGAAATAATTGTGCCGGCACTTGTATTTGGTATGATATGTACGTATGTGAATACTCGTAATATCTGTGTAGATGTTTACCAGATCATGCTACATAGCTGATTGATACTGTGATAAATAAAGAATTTTGTGAGATATTAACAAACATAGACATCGGAAAGAAAAAGATGGACACACACACAAATATATACATACATACACACACATATATAGGCAGCACACCTTCATTCAAGCATGTTTGGTTGAGTAATCGGGACATATATTTATTTATTTTAATCCTCTCAAATTCTCGTTTCAACTTCTTAATATTGATATGAAATTCATTATGGAAGGCACCGTAGTTTTTTTGTTTCTTTTATTTTCGCAAGTACTTTCAATCTCATCCAAGATCACCTTCATTTATTATATATATATATATATATATATATATATATATATATATATATATTATCACTTTAAACATTATTTTTAGTGTATAATCGCATTTGAGTAGATTCTCCGTTTATTTATTAAGCAGTATATTTATTTGTTTCATCTATCAGTCTGAATGTTCAATAAATCTTATTCGAACCTGTGTCCATCTGGACAGAGGGTGTTAACGTTACATCCAGTACGCTCCAACCAAGTAGTCAGGTAAAGCCGAATTGTACCTTTAAACAAAACTTCTCTCATCATAGATCTCCCGAAATGTTCCGTATCTAAAGTAAAATTTATATATATATATATATATATATATATATATATATATATATATAATGTGTGTGTGTCTTGTGGGATAAACAATGACATTGATTAATTTTAAAATTTTAACGTCACTTTAAAATGTAAAACTTGAAATATTTTTTTTTATTTTCTTCACCTTACTTTACTTGCACTCTACCCTGATGATGACTCATGTGAGTTGAAAGCTTGGGCATAACTTTGATTTTGGTATTTTCTGTATACCCATCAGCCACGTTTGCAGAAGATTATTCGCAATTTGGAAAATGATGCTGATTAAATTTAATAGACGTCCTTTTCAATAATATATGTTTAAACAAGAATTTCTGTTCAATCACACACACACATAGATATTTATATGCATAGCGACTCCGATATATATATATATATATATATATATATATATATATATATATATATATGAGAGAGAGACGGAGAGAGCTGCTGGACTCTCCCGTTGTATTCGACGTATGAGGGTCAAGCAGCTCAGTTCCTAGGAAACAACAGCACAGACACCAGCACATATGATTTGATTATAGTGGTGAAGGCTTTGTGCAGAACAAACCACAGTTTTTGTAGAGCTGAATACAGACGACCCTCTGCAGGTTTTGAACTCAGAGTTGTCCTTCTCCTAGACCAGTTGCCACCCAAGGCTACAGAACCTAGTTTGTCCTATTTACCCAAAGATGGAGGGAGAAGAGGATTAATATCTTAAGAAGAGAATTATATTAGCAGTGAATGTAATGGATATATATATGATATCCATTACTCCTCCATCAATTAAGTTCGAAGAGATAGGTTCATGCCTTTCCCAAAGTTATTTTCACGTAATTGAATCACACAAAAACAATGGTGGGAAATAAGTTTCCCTGTATTTCTTCGTTGAAATTCGACAATTCTCATTTTATTGTTTAATTTTGGTAATGTGAAAAATATTAAGAAGGACTAAAGACAACAAGTCTTTAGCCATTCTTAATATTTTTCATCTCTCTGTTTGCATTCTAAATTTTCGTACCGATCAATCCACTTTCCTTATTTTTCATCTCTCTGTTTGCATTCTAAATTTTCGTACCGATCAATCCACTTTCCTTATTTTTCATCTCTCTGTTTGCATTCTAAATTTTCGTACCGGTCAATCCACTTTCCTTATTTTTCATCTCTCTGTTTGCATTCTAAATTTTCGTACCGATCAATCCACTTTCCTTATTTTTCATCTCTCTGTTTGCATTCTAAATTTTCGTACCGATCAATCCACTTTCCTTATTTTTCATCTCTCTGTTTGCATTCTAAATTTTCGTACCGATCAATCCACTTTCCTTATTTTTCATCTCTCTGTTTGCATTCTAAATTTTCGTACCGATCAATCCACTTTCCTTATTTTTCATCTCTCTGTTTGCATTCTAAATTTTCGTACCGATCAATCCACTTTCCTTATTTTTCATCTGTTTGCATTCTAAATTTTCGTACCGATCAATCCACTTTCCTTATTTTTCATCTCTCTGTTTGCATTCTAAATTTTCGTACCGATCAATCCACTTTCCTTATTTTTCATCTGTTTGCATTCTAAATTTTCGTACCGATCAATCCACTTTCCTTATTTTTCATCTCTCTGTTTGCATTCTAAATTTTCGTACCGATCAATCCACTTTCCTTATTTTTCATCTGTTTGCATTCTAAATTTTCGTACCGATCAATCCACTTTCCTTATTTTTCATCTCTCTGTTTGCATTCTAAATTTTCGTACCGATCAATCCACTTTCCTTATTTTTCATCTGTTTGCATTCTAAATTTTCGTACCGATCAATCCACTTTCCTTATTTTTCATCTCTCTGTTTGCATTCTAAATTTTCGTACCGATCAATCCACTTTCCTTATTTTTCATCTGTTTGCATTCTAAATTTTCGTACCGATCAATCCACTTTCCTTATTTTTCATCTCTCTGTTTGCATTCTAAATTTTCGTACCGGTCAATCCACTTTCCTTATCACCATTTTGAATTTTCTTTTCGTGGCATTCTTAAAACCATTTCTTTCTTCATTGTTTACTTTTTTATCTTTTGATCTCTATTAAAATCTTTCTACAATTTCAAGCGTTATACTCTTGTTCTTCAATCATTTTACAATACTATTGTTTCTTTTTGCCATTATATCTTTAAGCCTCATGGCAAACTTAATATAAGTGAAATGAAAATATCACAATTCAGCTTTTTCCTCCGTTAGTTATTAAGTTAATTAGCAAGTGCGTCATGCCCTGCTATTACTCCAGATAAATAATGAACCATTTCATTTGGACATCGAGAAAAAACGGAAGAAAAAGATATACAGGAATACTACAATTAGTGCGGCTAATTTATATATCGGTAACTTAAAAAATCAATTTTCAATTACCATGGTTAAACAAGAGAATGTTTTACCGCACTAATCGAGTATTATGTAAGTACTAATCGAATTTTGGTATATAAAAATTGTAGCGTGCTTGTGGTGTCATCACTGACATCATTGAAGCAGAAATTGCCTCGTGTTCACGGAAATAAATGCATATTTGATAGGAAATAAAACGTACAGAAATAACAGGAAAAGCATGGTGAATTGTATATTTT
>OZ010595.1:67965495-67992995 GCA_963932145.1 Acanthosepion lycidas
GATCTGTAATTATATAGATATCTATATAGGCAGATATCTACATATGTAGCTATATATATGTGTGTAGAGATAGAGATGTAGGTATATATATATATATATATAGAGAGAGAGAGAGAGAGACTCTGGTCGTTAGTGATAGTTAAATTGAAATAGCTATGAAATAGGTAGATCGATAAATATGAACAGATCTGTATGCGAAGAGACGAATCTGATTATAGATTGAGCTCTTCGCTTCTAGGTCCGTTCATGTCTATCGATCTACCTAAACCTCTTCATGACTATTTCAATTTAACTCTCCCTATCTACCTCAGTCCGTACAGTTCTCTACTTGTATAAGTGTACAGACTGAGAGATAGAAACAAAAAGAGGTTAAAACGCACCGAGAAATTCATGAATAAACTGATGTAGGCAGATAGATAATTGTAGATGGACTGCGCATCAAGTGTTAGCCAGTGTCCAGCCGCAGCGTATCAACTACAGAATGGAGAAGCGGGTTAAAGTTTCTCCGTTGGCTAGGATTCGTCTTCTCTTCACCTTTCTCCTTGATCTCCCAATTCGTAGCGTGCGCGTTCTTGATGTTAGCTTACCATAGCGGCCATGTTTGTGAAGAGAGAAGCGAAATAAAATCTGCGGCAATCTATTGATTCTTCTAGTCGGGAATGAAAAACCCGCCCTTGGTACTGCAGCCCGTTCGTCACTCGTCTTCCTCTTCGCCATTTTCCTTTTTATAACCATTACTATAGCCACTGCGAATCATTGTTCCTGCTGCTGTAGTGGCGAAGGTTGGTCGGCGGTTAGCTTCACGACCTTCTACCTTCAGTCAACTTTCCTCTTTCTTCTTCGCAGAGACCAGGTACGTGGCTCGTCTTGTGATAATGTTCATTTTTTTTTCTGACCGGTGTGAACAAGGTTGGCTCGAGTTCGGGCCCATGAACATGAGTCTGAGGTGGATACAAAATATTTTTTACGTCCTTCGCGTACTTTCTTTTGTGTAGTCGTAAAATCAGCTTTGTCTACACGCATAGATATTTTTTTTATTTTGTATATTTAAAATCAAATCCTTAAATTCGTTCCTGATTTGGGGTCGAGTTTAATGCAGCAAAGAAAATGTTCGAATATGCATGTCTTTTTTTTTTTCATAATCATTTCACCCCAAGAAAGGCGATAATGCCATTAAGACGCAAGTGATTACGAGGAGTGAAAGATAATGAGAAAACTTTAGAAGTAACCGGAAACCCAGTTCTAAACAGGAAATAAAGGTTAAACCTGTACTCCTGTTCAAAAGACGGTGAAGGAGAGTGAACCGGGCAGTAAAAGGGTGTTTGTTTAAGCATTTTTTTTTCTTGGATACTGTGAAGTATTTTCAGATCTGGAATAGACGGTATGTTCGGCTATTTAAATTTTGATATTTTTTTAAATTTTTAATTCCAGACCCCCGTTTATTTTATTTACCTCTTCTCTTTTTTAATCTCTCTACTTATTCCAAAATGTCCGTTTATTTTAACCTCTCTCTATTCATTTTTTCTTCTTTGGAAAGATTGTGGAATGGTTTTCCGTTACTTTCTCCACGGTTCGCTAATCAGATTTATTTCCTCTCCGAGTCTGTCGTCCAAGATTAGAGAGTCCGCTCTATCCTACTACTTTGCCTATAGCTGGGGAATAAATATTACTTTTTTTTTCTTTTATTATATCTTAATAATTTTGGTATCTGTCTATATTTCTGAGATGAGGTATTATGTACATTATTTACATTATTCGGACTATTGTCCTCATCTTTCTTGTCATATTTATCACAACGTTTCGGCCGTTGCACGATCCGGCCTTCGTTAGGTAGTTGGAATGTCGAACTGAACCCTTTATTTCGCTTGCTAGAGTAAACTGTTCTAGTTCCACGCGCCATGTCTAATGGATATCGGTTATCATTTATCGAACTTGGAGAGGTGAATTAACAAGAGATAACTGATAACTGACATCCATTAGACATGGCACGTGGAACTAGAATAGTCTACTCCAGTGAGCGAAATAAAGGGTTCAGTGCGACATTCCAACTCCCTGAAGAAGGCCGGGGCGTACATCGGCCGAAACGTTGTGATAAACATGGCAACAAAGATGAGGACAATAGTCCGAATAATGTAAATAGTCTTAATAATTTTACAAGGCATTTGTTTTCGTTAAGAATTTTTTAAAAATTGATTTCTCATTCTGATTTAATGGCTATTCTGTATTAACTGTCACCCTTCCTTTTATTAATTCGTTAAATCGTACTTTTATTCCGAACCTAAGAGTAAAAATAAAAGTGTTATTTGGATAATTCACTCAAAATTCATTTGTTTTCTTAAGAGAGAAAGAGATGGATGGAATTAGTAGCCAAGTTGGAATACATACACAGATAGGGGAAAAAAATGGAAAATAAAATAGATATGGCGAACATTATTTACATTATTCGGACTATTGTCCTCATCTTTGTCGCCATATTTATTACAACGTTTCGGCCGTTGTACGCTCCGGCCTTCTTCAGGTGGTTGGAATGTCGAACTGAACCCTTTATTTCGCTCACTAGAGTAGACTGTTCTAGTTCCACGTGCCATGTTTAATGGATATCAGTTATCAGTTATCTCCTGTTAATTTCTCTCTGTTACCCACTGTGCCATGTGTCCTCAAGGACACATGGCACAGTGGATAAAGGCGTTGGTTAGATCCAATGACAGGACCCAAAGAGTGTGAGTTCAATACCCGGTTAAGGCAGTGGAGAACTTTCTGAGGAAAATTGACAGTTCAGTTCGACATTCCAACCACCTGAAGAAGGCCGGAGCGTACAACGGCCGAAACGTTGTAATAAATATGGCGAAAAAGATGAGGACAATGGTCCGAATAATGTAAATAATGTACATAATACCTCACCTCAGAAATATAGACAGATATGGCGAAGTTGAAAATTAATGGAAATTTAAATAACCGGCCTCGCCCGTCTAATACGGACACGAGAGTATTCGTATACCTAAGAACCAAGACGTTGAAAATTAAAAGTTACCATAGCTGTTGTCATACCTGCTATATCTTTGGTTAAATAATCTTCGAAATTGATATTTTTCAGTTCCCATTTCCATGGATACGCGCATATATGCACATCTACATCCACGTAGGTGGTGGGGCGGGGTATACAAAAACTTGCTAGCCTCCAACAGACTATGAACATTTTTAAATGAGAGAATCTTCATCAAAAGAAACTAAATGCACTTCGACGTAAACAATCGCGAAAGGAAGATTCTCTGCTTCTGTATCTCCGTTTTCTTTCTCTCCTACATTCCTTTCTTTCCTTGTTTGTTTCCTTTCTTTCTTTCTTTCCTTGTTTGTTTCCTTTCTTTCTTTCTTTCCTTGTTTGTTTCCTTTCTTTCTTTCTTTCCTTGTTTGTTTCCTTTCTTTCTTTCCTTGTTTGTTTCCTTTCTTTCCTTGTTTCCTTTCTTTCTTTCCTCGTGTGTTTCCTTTCCTTCTTTCCTCGTGTGTTTCCTTTCCTTCTTTCCTCGTGTGTTTCCTTTCCTTCTTTCCTCGTGTGTTTCCTTTCCTTCTTTCCTCGTGTGTTTTCTTTCCTTCTTTCCTCGTTTGCTTTCTTTCCTTCTTTGCTCTCTTTCCTTCTTTCCCCTTTCTTTCATCGTTTGCTTCCTCCCTTTCTTTCCTCGTTTGCTCTCTTCCTTTCTTTCCTTTCTCCCTCTCTTCCTTTCTTTCTTTTCTCCCTTCCTCCCTTCTTTCCTTTTTCCTTTCTTCTTTCCTTCCCTTTTCTTCCTTTTACTTCCTTTCCTTATTATGTATGTTTTCTTCTAATAAGAAAATAACTGTAATAAAAGAACCTTTTCTCAAAGGAAACAAAAATAAACACACTTCAACGTGAACAATCTTGAAGGCAAGATTCTATCCGTTTCAGACAATTAGGTATCAGCTAGTGTAAAAAGAAAATGACAACTTTTAATAATGACTTAAGAGTGTGCCGAAAGCGCTCGACCACTCAGATAAATATTATACTATCTTAATTACAGCCCTCAGAAAGCCATCCACGAATTTGAATAGAATATCACGACCATTACGAATACATGACTGCTCATGCTTAATTAAATGTTAGGGAGAGTGATCCTCCAAGCTATATATCCAACAATATACATACACATGCTGGAATGAAATAAATTAATCATAGGCAAAGAAACATATTGATACACAGAGATATAGACACTTTGGTCGCGATTGCTGCAAATAATGGATCCTGTGGAATGGCGAGATATTGGTCTTTGTAGGGAATCATGGGAAGTAAGTGCATCAAAACCTAAAGAATTAAGACTTCTTACATTCTGGGGCGCTTCTTCATGCTGAAGAATGTATCAACCGAGCTAAAATAAAACGTGTGGTTAGAAAGAGGGCTTATATTGTTTCTTCTGCGATTCAACGGGTTTGTGAAGAATGTGGCCTGGATGAAATACGGGTACATCAGATTGAATAAAAATGTTACCGTCAACAGGACTTGACTGCTATCTATTGTCATAAACAATGCAAGAACAAGACTACTCTCACTGGGCGCAGAAAGGTCATAACATAAAAATGGTACAAAAAATATTTCCTAAATAAATTTGTTAGCAGTGTAATCTTCTATGCGTCTCTTCAGGCATTGGCGATCATGGCTCTCCATAATTTCCTACCCTTTGTAGCTCTTAATAAATTTTATCTTTTGGTTATATCTCCTAAAACTTGTTCCGCCATTCATATACTCATGCTATCTCAGTTGGTTATACGTTGCTTTCCACTGTCACTTTTGTCTTCTATATGTCCTGTGAGTATCAAATTTTCCAAGCCCTCTTTCCTCATTATGTGCTCAATAAATTCCAAATGTCTCTTCCTAATGTTATGTATAAGTGCCTTTTTTTGTTTCGATTTTCTCTAAAGCTTTATCATTGATCATATGCTCGTTATCCTTCTGTAGAAACATAATTGTTTCTTTAAGTCTTGTATTCATCTGTGAGGTGATTGTTCAGCATTCACTGACTGATATTACGTAACAGCAGCACTGTAATAGAATTTTTAAAAGCCTTTCTGGATCTTACAGTCATTACAATGATTATGAGCTGGTAGCAACAGCAGATACGAAGTTATGGTGAAAATATAGTAATCCCGGTAATCGAGTGGGCAGCTGCCACCTATGTGTTGTAGCATACCTACAGACGATAATGGGTATATCTGCATTCACATAAATACAGTAGTAAATACTGTATGTTGGTCCGCAGTTGGAAATTCGTCTCCAGCTGTGGTGATCAAACTCTCTGCCTCAGAGCAGAGGGGATCCCTAGACGAAGCTATGTCGAAAAGCAGAGTCTCGTCTCGAGAAACGGCTACCGGACCCCGTTTTATACGGGTTTTACGGGAATTTTCAGCCGAGCCTACGGGCTCGGATACCCCACATTAAATTCGGCCCTGTACCACATCTGACCGCGTGGGGCGGTTCGTAGATATCCTAGAACTGGAGATTCATTGTAGAATTCACTTGGCTCACTTCTAGTAGTTGACTACTACTTCTACGCATCGCTGGCGAATCTTATATGTGTTGTTCTTGTCCGAAGTATTATTTTTCATTACCGACATTAGTTTGATTGTTCTATTCAGTAACCTTCCCTAGGTTACAACAATATGTATAGACACTTTGATGATCAACAATAATGAAGACTAACTTGGAAAAATTTAATTTTTTCCAGATGATAATGCATTCAAGGCAAACAGTCTTCGCAAATATAAAATTTAGTACCATGAGATAGATCCATAGGGGTTAAAATTGTATCATTCACTTACCGTATGTAAAGCGCAATCTCGCGTATCGTGCGACCCTTCTAAATTTTCCCATATAAAAAATGTTATCATGCATCACAGGTAACATGCGAGTTCCTTTTTTTTAAACTACCAAATTACAAAAGACTAACCTCTTCTACTGTGTCTCTTTATCCCATCTTCTAGTTGAATAAGTTCAAAAGTAAAAGAGAATGATAAAAGTATTGTTAGTAATGCTATACTCGTTGCCTAAACGCGTACAGCCATAAAACAATCAAACGAGAAACGGCTAAACCTTTTATAAACGTAAACAATGGAAAAGATGCATATTCGCTATGATTGTATTAGGTTGGTGCAAAAATAATGACGTAATAATGTCGTTTTTTGACGTATTTTTTAACGTCAAAAAACGACATTATTACGTCATTATTTTTGCACCAACCTAATATTTTATTTTATGATCCGATACTAATATATGAATATTACATGTATTAATATTGGAGACGGTTAAGGAAAACATCGCTTTTGTCAAAATCTTGTTTATTTTAAATACAACTCTACTTTTTGACTACAGTAAATGGATCTATAGTTTGTTCAACGGCTAGCAGTACATAGGCTAATTTTATATCTCGTGTATAATGCGACCCCCTTAAAATTAGCTTTAAAATTAGGTCTTCAAAAGTCACATGATACGCGAGTATATACAGTATTCATCTTTTTCAATAAAAAAGATGACAGAACGAGTTTATATTAATTAATAATGATTACATAGTTGGATAGATTAATTGGACCTATGGTTGTCTAAAGTTGAAAAACACTGGAAAAATTAAATCAGCTTAGCCGAGTTAAAAATTTTAGTTCAAACAGTTTGTAGTTGCTTCACACAAATGCTCTTTGTAAAGGCATGAGCCTATCTATAGTTAAATAGTTGAGTTCTCTTCACTTGGATGGATGTAACAAATACGGGTACAGAAAGAGAAATCGTAGAGCAGAATTAGAATACTAGCCAGAAATACCTTCGGGGAATTTATGAAGTATTCTGCTCCTCCAAGCTATGGGTTAAATAGTAGGACATGTAACTGGAATTATCATTGTTGTTCTCAAAAAAATTTTTAATATTCTCTAAGAGAGACTTAGATGTGGCACATGGCCGAAAGTATGGAGCACCCAATGAGGATCGAACTCACTATTCAGTTGTAACAGTTTTAGCAAGACCAGCTTGCTAACCATTACACCACGCCGAGGCGCCCAAATTTCAAGTAGAGTATATCTGTAAAAGGATGTTGCTTGATTTTGTTTCACAGCATATCAACATCGATGGGTTATTTAATGTCAAAATTAAAATATTTTGAACGCAATTGTAGGTTTTAATCTAAAGATAAAATGTATTGTTAGTAATTCCACTATAAATAGTTATTGTTGGTCATTTATATATATATATATATATATAATATAAAAATATATTGTTCGTATTAGATTGGTGCAAAAATAATGACGTAATGTCGTTTTTTGACGTTAAAAATACGTCAAAAAACGACATTATTACGTCATTATTTTTGCACCAACCTAATATTTTTACTATAAAAATGTATTTTGATACTTTCATAGTGTTTTTCTTATAGTTCACTATATGCCCATATCAGGCACCCTAAAAAGTGCTGCCACACGGGGTCAGGATGGACCTGGGAACGATATCAATTAAGAAGTGGTTCCACGCTCTTCAAAACCTCGTGGTCAGAGGCCTTGCTGCCGGATGTAGTTTATCGTCATAACCAGTCAGTCAGTCACACGTTCTGCATGTGATAAACATTTTTGACAATCATGCATCTTTCGATAAATGACGGACAAGGCAATTTTTTCCGCAGTAAGTTGCCATTACTTTCTGCGGTAGACTTGCGTAATGATCCCGACTGGAATTCGAACTTGTCTCTCCGTTCTCTCATTTTCAACCGATATTCATTACACCTCAACGTAAGTGAAAGGAACAATATGAATAAAAACGAAAGGAAAACTTATCTCAGCCAAAGCGTTTCGTCCTCTGAGGAACCGTCGGTTAAGATAGGTTTTTCTTTTGTCTTTATTCAATCCAAGATATTTTTTTAAATGACCTACAAAGCCGTAAAAAAATCTCTTACCATGGGTGGCTTGTAGTCTTAGACAAAGATAACGAAGATTTCAAGCTTGAAGAAGGCAACGAGAGACCACTCTGTTACCTTCTCCAAGAACGATCATTTAAAGAAAAGGAAGTCGTGGAAATCCATAATCATATAACACCTGAACGGACATGACACTTTGTCTATATGAGAGAGACGGATGGACAGATTATATATAGATAGATATAGACAGCGTGGACATAGGAATAAAGACTGCATGGTGACTGTCAGTACCATGCTTCAATGCAGCCTTCAAAGCAAATCTTGGTCGGAAGATAGGATTGAAATGTAAAAGTGTCAGTCACAATACAATGTTGATTCTTTTATTTATACAGGATATAGCTTTAAGCGTTCTTTCTTTGATATCGAACAGTGAATATAAATATAGCGAATTATAAACACACACACACACATATAGTTGGATTGATGTGAGTTTGTGACCCTGGGTTTTGATGTTATTTGCAATCGTCAGACAGTTGTCTGACGATCGCAAATAGCATGAAACCCAGGGTCGCAAACTCACATAAATCCAACTAAATATGTTAGCTTTATCCCTGATATTGGGCGCTTTCCAATAAGCACTACGCATATATAATATATAAATAATATATATGAAAAATTGCATCTATATATATATATATATTTGTTCGTTCATTTGAGTAGCAATCCCTCTTTTATACAAGTTTCATTAAAAACGACTGACATATTTATATTTCTTGTATTCTTATAACTATCTTCTTGACATGATTTATCTAGAAATTGTTCGAATGTTTTGTCTGTCTGAGCGCTTCCGGTTACTCTTTCAGCCATTATCGAAGACGATTTTATTTTTACTTTTACCTGAATGTGTGGATCGTTTTATGTATGTGTCTAGAGTCATAGAAATGTTTTATTTTCCAAACACGGTCATAACATTGTGGCCGTGTTCATAGTTTATGTTATTGAATGTTAGATTTTTCTTTTCTTTTTTATTAATAATGCATCCATTATTTTTAACCCTTTTTTTACATGTGGATGTAGCTATTATATTTGTATTATCATCGAGAATATTGCGGATGGATTTTGGTGGGTCTCATTTAAATACACATGGAGACGAAAATTAAATTAAAAAAAACTTAACCGCAGTACCTTGTCATTCGCTTTTAATGAAACATATATGTATGCGAAAGTTAAGATATGCTCGAATGAATCAGGCAGTGATGCATACAATCAGCAATATTAGACGTCTCCACCTATAAAAAATACTAAAGCATGTACACTCTCTGTAAAGGCACATACATACCTTCTTTCGGTTGGTCCTAAATTCTGACTTCACAATCGATTTATCGTCTTCATAGCTGTAACTTCACTATCCATTAATTTCTTTCGGCAGATGTGTTATTCCAACAGCAAATCGGTTTTAAAAGATGACCTTTTGGATATTAATAATTTTGTTGGGTTTTGCACTTACCTTTTTCGCCAATTTTTCCTCGTTTCTCATAGAAGTTCAAATAATTTTCTTGAATTTTCTTCACAAACATTTGTCACTATCATGATGGTGCTACATTCTTCCACGCGGGCAGACGACAGTAAAATTATTTGGGAATCCTTCATTTTTTTTTTTTTTTTTCTTCTATCATTTTTCAATTGAAAGAGAAATTTTCTACAGAGGAATTTAGTTTACTTTTCTTTTCTTTTTTCTTTTTTTTTAAACCATTTCACCCTAAGTACGTAAATAAAGCCACTAAGACGCAAGGGGTTACTAGGTAAAAAAGAATATGTGAGAAAGAATTTTACACCACAAATTGCTATAAAAGCAAGACATCAAACTGAAACTCGAGTCATATCCTTCAATAGCATCCTCAGATCGAGACTTTCACATAGACGATGATGGTAACATCAAACTAACAAGGTAACAGAGTGGTCTCCCGTTGCCTTCTTCAAGCTTGAAATCTTCGTTATCTTTGTCTAAGACTACAAGCCACCCATGGTAAGAGATTGTTTATTGATCTTTTTTTTTTACGGCTTTGTGGATCATGGCACCAAATCTGTTGCGAAATATCTAAACTACTGTTGTATACAATCGCTTTCTAAGATCAGTTTTTAAAAATGGCTTTAAGCGAGTAAAACCTATATGTCTTGGTGAAGACCACACTTCTTCAAACCTTGTCGGTTGGCGCTACAGAATCACAAATAAAGAACTCTGTCAAACAGCAGAAACCTCATCCCTTGAACACTTTCCATAACAGCAATAACTAAAATGGCTACCACATGTAGCTTGTGGAGAAAATAATGATATAACCAAAATGTTGACATTCCACACTACTTCAAACAAAAGGTTAGGAAGGAAACGTCATCAATACTTGAAAGAGCGATAACAGCTACTGGACTTGAGAATAGAAAATAATGACATAATCAAGATGTTGACATTCTACACTTCTTTATATAAAAATTTAGGAAGGAAAACACTATCAATAATGGAAAGAGCGATAACAGCTACTGGACTTGAGAAACCTATTTTCCTGAAATATTTTTATAAGAGAAAGATTTTATAAATTTCAACCCACAGTAATACAAGTTGCTCGATCTGTGAATGTTGAATGTTTCCTTATAAGGAAACAACTAATATTACCATTATTAAGGAGGGAGAGAACAATAACAGAACAATTTTCAATAAGACATAAAATAACTATTGAAATTGTACTTAAACTTTTGAAAATCAAAGTTGACTAGAAACCAAGAAACCGGAAGGTAATTTCACAAGCGAAAAGTGCGAGAGAAGAAGCTGTTAGTATAGAATATACGGTTACATCTAGCCATTTCAACTGTAAAATTGCCACCAATCTAGTACCGCACTTAAATACATAAAGTCTAGGCACCAAAGAAGAAAACAATTACCATGAAAATATTTATAGAAAAGACACGGGGAAGCTACGGCGGTGGAAGTGTGACGGAAGTCGAGATACATTCTTCAGTAGCACCAAATCAGAACTTTACAATCAACACCCGCAACTTCCATCGACTTGAATCACTCTCATTCCCCACGTATCCCTTTGGTAATTAGGGAGATTCCACCCGGAAGGTTTATTCCCAAGAACCGCTAGTGTGTGGATCAGGTTCTCTCGTGCTTGCTTCCCAAACACTACTCTCTTGACCTCTTCGCCTAGGGTCAGTCGTTATCTATCCGCCATATCCTCATAATCTTAACTTTTTACTTTATCTTCTTCAGCTCATAACACACACCTCATTCAGTAGCTCTCTTTATTGAGTGACTATTGAAACTTGTATTGAGTGAACTCTAGTAAAAAGAAAAGAAAAACTAAGTCTGGTATAAGGCCGCATTATAGAAGCTCTCGTTTAGGATCGAACTCGCAAATAACAGAATGCGAATCCTTCAAATTTTGATAGCATGACAACCCCCCCACTCTCACACACACATACACACAAAAAAACTGGCTCAAACATACCTCTGTCTTTTATGCGAAGTTATCGTCTAATATTTATCCAGACGCCGTATACTGCGAATAACTGGTTCTAGCCCGACTTCCTAATACTGTGTAATATTAAATATAAACGGGGTCTTAGATGCTGTCATGCGCAGAAGCTTTGTCGCTGTCGCCCAACGTTCGTTGCCCTGATTTATAGAAATGGTGATCTTGTCTGCGTGCATATGTACAGGCATACAAGTGTGTGTGAGAGAGAGAGTGAGGGGGTAAGAAAGAGAAAGAAGGCAAATCTATGCGAGCAAAACGTTGTTTCACAAGCAGATAACATCAATTGAAGAGATCAAAGAGCAACGATGAAGACAAAAAAAAGCAACTCTATTAAGGAAAAGGGGGACAGGAAAAAAGGAAAGAAAGTTAAATAGTTTATGAGAGAGAAAGAGAGTAAAATACATTTTAGAACAGCAGAAAGAAAGGAAGGAAATTGTGACAAATGAAAGGAAGGGAATAGTAAAGAAAGAAAGAACGAAAGAAAAAATAATGAATGAATGAAAGAAAGAAAGGAAGGAAGTATTAATAAATGAAAGAGAGGAAGGAAGAAAATAGTAAAAAATGAATTAAAAAGGAACGAAAGAAATAGTAATGAAAGAAATATTAAGAAAAGAAGGAAATAGTAATGAATGAAAGAAAGGAAGGAAATAGTAAAAAATGAATGAAAAAAGAAAGGAAGGAAATAGTAAGAAAATGAATGAACAAAGGAAGGAAATAGTAAAAAAATGAATGAAAAAACAAAGGAAGAAAATAGTAATGAATGAATGAAAAAAGAAAGGAAAAAAATAGTAATAAATGAAAGATAGGAAAGAAGAAAATAGTAAAAAATTAATTAAAAAGGAACGAGAGAAATAGTAATGAAAGAAATATTAAGAAAAGTAGGAAATAGTAATGAATGAAAGAAAGGAAGGAAATAGTAAAAAATGAATGAAAAAAGAAAGGAAGAAAATAGTAATGAATGAATGAAAAAAAAGGAAGAAAATAGTAATGAAAGAAAGGAGGGAAGTGGTACTGAAAGAAAAGGACGGAAGGTTGTAATCGACTGGTACAGGTGTGATCATCAGCATAGCAATGCATAATGAATCTTGATTTCCTCAGCTGCTTCAATACCTGTTGAAAAAAAAAAAACAACCTCTATCTAATAAATAATGTCAGAATATGAAAGTCATTAGCTGGACAGAAATTTGGAAAGATGAAAATAAAGAAATAAGTTCAATTGAAAAATTTATCGATTAAAACATCTTGATTAACTGCAGGTCATCAAAAAATTAATAGACAAGAAGGCATGACAAAACGTTAAAGAGGTATGGCTTGAGGCTCATCTCGTAAGCGTTACGAAATGTTGGATTGTATTTGTATTCTATTATACGATAACAAATTCTTGTTCCTTTCTATTTTGATTCTGCTCTACTTGTTTTGTCATCCACTTGCTAACTGTTTTCAAATCCGTTAATGATTTATCCCTACTTTTCTTGCCTTCAATGTGTCCTGAGAGAGTTAAATACGCCAAGCATTCTTTCCTGGTTATGAATCCCAAAAATATCAGCTGTGTTTTTCTGTTGCTTAATAACAGTTTCTCCTCCTTGGAATTGCCTCATTCGCTGCTGTTTCAACATGAGTCGGCAGAATCGCATCTTTATCGTTTTAAATCTTTTCTTCATCTATTAGGCTGGTGCATAAACAATGACGTAATAATGTCGTTTTTTGGCGTGTTTTTTAACGTCAAAAAACGACATTATTACGTCGTTATTTTTGCACCAACCTAATATAAGGGAATTGTTCAGAATTTACTGCCATATAGGAGGTTAGACATTACATTGCAGTTGTTTCCTAAATATTTTTCACAATTTCTGAAAGCTATGATTTGTATTCGAATCTCTGTATCGAAATTTTGAATATTTTTTGTTAATTCACCCCAAATAATGTAAATTCACTTATCGCAAATATTAATGCACCCAAGAAATTATGAATGTCAAATCAAAGTTTGTTTTTTTTATTAAATTTTTAGCACTCTTTTGAAATTATAAATTTCTTGAGCTCACCTCGCAACCACTCTAACTCTCAGAATTAAAAAAAATTGCCGAAAATCAGGGATTTATTCCCATTTCCTAAGTGCGGATGATATTCGAGGTACTTACAATAAAATTTTTACAATTAAAAAAAAAAAAAAAAAAAAAAAAAAATCTTTTTTTTTTTTTTTTTTGTTTTTTTTTTTATCGCGGTGAGCGTGAAGCAGACTCCACACTTAGAAAGTCGCCCACATTTGAGGCGATCGCAGAGGTCAACCCAACCAGACTCCAATGATTGGGCAGTGCTCTGGGAGAATTTGGAATGAACTTCAGTAAATATAAATTCTTTTTTTTTGGGGGGGGGGCTGTATTAACAAAAAAAAGATCCGAAATTTCCGTTGTCTGTTAAAGCAGTAATCAGAAATAAACGATTTAACTTTCTACGGCACATAATCAGGAAAGAGGGCGTGGAGAATTTGACACTCAAAGGACATACGGAATGCAAGAGAGATGGGAAATCGGCGAATAAGCTACCTAACGAGCTTTTGTAAATGATTAACAGATTAGGGTTTCAGGGAAACAGCGAACGGAAACGTCTCACTAAGAGCTACAAAGGGCAGAAAGTTGTGGAGAACCATAATCACCACGTCCAATGGCACATGAAAAGGAAGTAATAGTCGTAATATGAGTAATTTAAGTCATTTCACGTTTCTGTTTCCAATTCACGCTGCTTACTCTAACGGTCGTAGAATGTAACGATTTGTGTGCTGTGATGAAAAACAGCAATGAAAGATGAAATGAAACTAATCAACACTGAATAATGTAGATGCTTCATATAGAAACTCAGACATCAGTTCAGGCCTTTACAATTAAGTCATAGAATGCCACTTCCACGGAGCCGAATCACACTCATTACTTCTGTTTTAAATGTGTTATATTTCGTGCTAATAGGAATATATACTTGAAAAACAAGGTGGATAAAATAAGTAAAGCTTTATTGTAAAAATTAGTACAATAGGAATAAAGGTAACAGTTATGCACAACGTCGTAGCAAGTTAATCCAGTAGTGAGTACTACTATTGGAAGGTTGGTAGTTCTCGCGTAAGTCTGAGTCGTACTCAACAGATCCCAGCTAGTGTATTTACTAACCTCCCCATGCGATCAGATGTGAAACAGGGCCGAATTTAATGTGGGGTATCCGAGCCCGTAGACTCAAACGAAAATTACCGTAGAACTCGTATAAAACGGGGTCAGGTAGCTGTTTCACGAGACGAGGCTATACCCTTCAACATAAACCCGTCTGGGGATCCTCTCTGCTCGGAGGCAAAGAGTTTGACCAGCACAACTGGAAAAGATTCCAGCTAGAGTATCAAGCAACTGCTCCACGCAATCACATGTGACACAAAGCCGAAATAAGTCTGGGGTTCCCGAGCCCATAGGCTCGGCCAAAAAATCTCTGTAGACCCCGCATAAACGGGATCGGGTCGGTCTTCCTCCCCGAACGAGACTTCGGCATAGTCTCGTCCGGGTTCCTCTCTGCCCGAAGGCAGAGATTTCGACCAGCAGAGCTGAAAAGATTTGAGCTGGACTCTGTCGTCTGTTGACTTACAGATACTGCATATAGGGTAGTTACTCATAAGGTGTGAGAAAATGTAAGAAGAAAGTGCCACTTTGTAGAATACTCTCGTGTGGATGCTTTCCTGAATACTGTAATCTTAACCTCTTCGAGAGTCAATAGCTATCCATCGTATACTCATAATATCCACTTTCTGCCACCTATGTCATTCATATCAAACACTTTTATCATTTCTGCTCTACCTTGAGTGACTCTCGAGATTAGTATTAGGTGAATTCTAGTTTTAAGAAGATAAGGGTTTTTTCTCAATAATGAACAAATGATGCTTAATTCTTCTTTTTTTTCTGAATTTCATCCGATTCCATGACTCTCCTTTGCAAAACAAATTGGAAACACTGTTTCATTTTCAACGAAAATTTGTTACACTCTTGTGAATGAAACTTTTTCTCCTCACAATTAACTAATGTGAACTAGATTGAGACTTAATTCCCACAGCTGAACCATTTCATTCTCTGACAAAAGAGTATTTAAATATTTGGCTTCGAGCTGTTAGACAGAATCGGCTTCGAACCTATTTATAAGCGTCTCGATTTTGGCGAAATCTTGCTTGCCACTAATGTTTTACTTTCTTTCTTTTTATTTTAGTCAGTCTATTCGGCGAGGTTAATAAAGTTCGTGCAAAATAACGTCGGGCGAATAAAGAGCCTCTTAAGTATTTTCATCTTCGACAAAGAACTTGTTTTTAGCAGAACGAAATATTTGATCAGTCTTTGGACGCATCTTACCAACAATAAAGGTTTCTCGATGACAAGATATGTCTCAAAAACAAATTTGATCGTAAGCTATATATTGTCCTCGCATTACTTTGAAAGTTAAAACATCAGAACATTATTACCTAAAATAACTGTGTCCTAAGCAATTTCTAGATTATTGGAAAAGCGTAAATCCTTTATAATGCAGTGTAATAGGTCTGTGCTCGTTTTATCATTAGGTTCTTTTTATATCCTTGCGTCAAAGTTACTTTCTAAACGATCATTCTAACGACAGTCCTCTTTGTCTCTCTCTTTGAATGAAGATATTTTACCTAAATAAATATATGTGTATGTGTATTAAAGAGGAATTTTTTTCGTGTGATGCGTTTCGTCCTTTAGGACTTCGTCACACTAAAGTGATGTTTACGTTGAGTTGATTACGCGTGAATCAGAGGGGGCGCTGAAATTTTAAAATTGAGTTTTCTTTTTTTTTTAATGAGTTTTGGGTGTATTTTCTAGCTGATATCATTTAGTTTCCTTTTGTTTGTTTTTACCACTTCTATCACTAAATATCCCACATTGTGATAATAGAATATCTGCTAAGAAAAGTGAAATGTTGTAACGTAAACTTGCAATGCATGATCTCGTGATTAAATCAGTTTCTATACATTTTCGTCTTGGTAAATTGCCTTCTCTTTTAATGAAGGAGCATTTTTAAATCAAAATTATAATCAGACTCATTATGGTTTGCAACAAATGCATTGAGTATGTTGTTTGGTAAAAGATACCATTTGTGTTGATATAATTTTTTATTTAAATATTAGGTTAGTGCAAAAATAATGTCGTTTTTTGACGTTCAACTTCAAAAGAAAAACGACATTATTTTTACACCAACCTAATTTCACCCATGTTTTCCTTGTGGCAATTATTACCAGTGATAGTAAAGTTCTCCTCCAATTTTAGTATATTTTGTTTTGTATTGAATCTTTCGTTTTAGAAGTAGTTGTAACAAATTTTATGTTAAGCTTTTCAATTGTAATTTGAGACTGTTGGTGAGTAAAATAATTTATTTTGATTGATTGGATTTATCAGAATGGTCCACGCTTCTATTTTGAAATATTTTACGGGCCTATTGTTTCGCGTTGAATATGAAATGATTAGGATACTGGAAGAGCTTAAAACTATTTTTCAACAAATTTCTCCTCTTTACATAAATACTGATGGCTACAAATTCCTAATTTTTTCCTTAAAATTTATATATCGTTTTCCCATATATATATATATATATATATATATATATATATATATATATATATATAATATAGTTCTTCCATTTCTTTCGTTAGAAAATTGTTGACTTGTTCTCACGAATTGCCCAAAGAAATTCGAGACTCGAAGATCAGGGCACGCACTGTAAAGATGGCGTCGTTCAATTCGCGCCAATCTCGAACCGCCTCGATTTCAGTTGCTTCTTACTTCTATGCCTGCTTCTCCTCCTCCCGTCTCTTCTCTCCATTTTATACTCCTCTTTTACTTTGTTTGTTTTTATCTGTTTTATTTCTTTCGATTTCAAACACTAAGGTTTTTTTCTATCTCCTTCAACCCACTAAACATTTCACGTCTTCTTTTTTTTTTCTTACTATTTTCTCTATTGTTGACTTTCATTAGATTTCATATCTGCAATTATTTTCGTTTTCACTTTATCATTTCTTCTTCTTTTTTTTCTTTTTTTTTTTTTTGTTTCATATTAACTTGTCCCAATTTCTTCTTCGGCTACTTAGTATTATCGTTATTATTGTTTTTCTTATCTTTATCGTCTGCATGTTGCCAGCAGGCAGCTTTTGCTGAAGATTAAATGACGGCAAATGTGAAATACCTACCAACTTTCTGAGTATCCCCAGCACAGCCGTAATCTCCACAATGTTAGTTTTTCCCCGAATTTCCAACTCATCCAATCCTGTTTCTTGTTTTATTGCTAGGGTTCCAAGTGCTCGAACTGTTATGGGCATTACTCGAACTTTAATGTTACACATATTTCTAAACATTTTTGTTTTTTTTTTATATTTTTCTAACTTTACATATTTTTTTGTTTTCGCTCTGTTTTCAGTTTAGTCAGCCACCACCACCTTCCGACAAGTTCTCTTTTAATTGCGAATATTTTTTTTTTATCCAGTCTTTACGTACAGGTGAAATTGTCAGTCGAGATATCAAAGTCCAAGAGTATCTTTTTATTTTCATATCTACAATAATTAACACTTTCACTGGTACATTGTCATAGCATTTTTGCCTGGCTGTGCTGGCCCGTTTTCTTTTTGGGTGTTTATTTTTTAATTATTTTTTTGTGTGTCTGTGTGTGTGTGTGTAGTGTGAGGTAGAGGATTACCATTTGTTGGGATTAAATGACTATAAATAAACGCTGACGGCAATTTCTCATGGGTGCGGCCATTTCTAGAGGACACAATTTAATAAAAGTATGTCACAAAACAAGTCCTATTTTACACTACTATATTTTACTCTGGTTTTCAACCGATACTAATCGCTAGTTTATACCAAAATATTCACAAGTCAATAGCAGGCAATCTAAGACATATAAGTACCACCAAAATAGTGGAAGAATCTGTCTATATTTCTGAGATGAGTTACTATGTACACTATTGTCTGCCTGCCTTATGTGAAGGGGTCATCAGAGAAAATACAAAGGATCTGCGGTCCACATAACATCACGACAACCTCCAAAAGCTGGACAACACTTCGCAGATATCTCTCCTGAGTAAGACTCCCTCCTCATAGAGGAAAACAAGTCTAAAGACTGTGTGTACTCTATCCTGTGCAGCTGCGGAAAGAAATATAAAGGGGAGACAGGCCGCCCCGTTAAGGTAAGGCTTCAAGAACACCGAAAGCTGTAACATGAGGGGAAGTGGAGAAATCAGGCGTGGCTGACCACATATGGAGAGAGAAGGGAGATCACCGCCCTCCGTGGGATCAGGTTGAAATCATAGACAAAGAACACCATTGGAAAATTCTTAAACTTAAGGAATCAGCATATATGTTAGGCCACAAAAATCTCCTGAGCCGACCAAGCTCAATATGGGAACCAGTAATAAGGAATACCAGAAAAAAAAACGATAATAACAACAAAAATTGCAATATGAGCTCTGGTAAAAACACGTAATGATAACAGCAACACATGGCACAGTGGATAAAGGCGTTAGTTAGATCCAGTGACAAGACCCAAAAGTGCGAGTTCAATACCTGGTGAAGGCAGTGGAGAACTTGGAGATAACTGACATCCATTAAGACATGGCACGTAGAACTAGAACAGTCTACCCCAGTGACATTCCAACCACCGAAACGTTGTAATAAATATGGCGAACTGAACTTTTCTAAAAGAATTTCTTTTTTCAGTAATGAAGAGAAGCGGGAAATGGCGAGACACAAGAGAACTTAGAATTTACAGCGTTGTTGTAAGAATCAGGACTCCTAAATATATAATCTTTGTGAATAATTCTAATTCAACATTTTAATAATCACACAAAACAGACGAATAATATAATATTTTTTATGTCACGTTCAATCAGGACGAGGGCGATCATGGCTGTCTTCAGATTACTTTTCTTATTATCTAAAAAATAGCCACGAATTCTACAGCTAGTTTCTCCACTTGCCTTCTCCATGGTTTGGAATTCAGAATTTTCCTTCTCTTAAACAACCACTCGGGGATATAAAGCACAGTCGATGCTGTTGTTTAACCCATAGCTAAAGAGCAAAAAGAGATGGATTCATACCTTTTCACAAGGGTATTTATGTAAATTGAACGCTACAGACTCGGCAAGAATTTGAACCCGTCTCACTGATTCCCAAGGTGCTGTTGCACTATCCATACATCCCATTTATATTTACGAGGCGTAGCTTAAATGTGGCACAAGGCCAAAAAAATATGGGGCACCCAATAAGGATCGAAAACGCTATTCAGTCGTAACTGATCTATCGAAGCAAGCTTGATAATCATAACACAACGCCGAAGTTCCCCACACTTCCCAGTAATATGATACGCTTTGAAAAATCAAATATGATACTTGTACAATGAAAAAAAAATTTTTTTAATCTCAGCGAATTGCTTTTTCTAGAATTAATCGCCTTTTTCTGTTCAAATGGTTACATTGATATCTGCAAGGCAGGAATTACGCCATTTTCTCGAATTAATATTTTGCGGTTCTGTAATCAAAGGTTGTTATAAAACTTACGTTTCCGGGCAGCTATTGTCATTTTCGCCGCTTAAGCATCGATAGAAAGGAACCGACTCGAGAATAAATATTTAAACACAACGGTCAATATTATTGTTGCATCTAAACGCCGGTGTAAATCCGTACACAGTACGCGGATCAATCATTTCTCTATTCGGTTAAATTAGTTAGGCGTGGCTTTAGTTGATAAACGCTGTGCACTTTGACCCGTCCGTTACCGACTCATGTCTTCATAGCTTCATTTCATCTGCACATTTCTTCACAGTTTTTTGGAAGCAACAACAAATTAGCGTCTATGTTAATGTAGATACATCATGGCAACTCAGAAGATAGTACCGAGTTCAAATTCCTGTTGCAACTGCTTATGTTACTTGTGAAAGGCATAACTCCAACATTCCCTGTAACTTTTTTTGTCAGTATTCAGCATGATCATTATTTTAGTATTGATACGCCACGATGGTTGTCAGAAAAAAGTTTTTGTCCAGTGGATAAAAGCGTTGGTTGGAGTAATCCAATGACTTGACCCAAAGAGTTGTGCGTTCAAAACCTGGCCGCAGCAGAGGTAACCAAAAACTTGAAGAGTTACTGAAGGGAAATAATTGGAACTGAGATATCCAGAAAAGGCATGGCATGTGGAACTAGAACAATCTACCCTGGTAGGTAGACAGAGAATCACGAGTCACAATGACCTTCATTGTGACTCGTGATTCTATATCAGTTTGTTAGAGGAAGGAATTGCACTGAATCATGTGCATTAACATCTCATATGTGCAAAAATTCTGAACAAGTTTTAATTTTTCACCCCCTTTTCTTCTTCAGTGAAGTGGGGGGTATTTTTAAAAGTTCTGCAGCCGTTATCATATTGTGGCCAATAAGTTCATTTATTATGCAAAGTAAACAAAAATTGAATTATTCTTTCTTTTCTTTTTTTGTATGTAAAAAAAAATATAATTACATTTTTGTAAGCACAGAACGTGATTTCATTACACTCAGTTTTAATGAAATCTTCTCTTGCCCCATTCAAACAGTTTTTTCTTAATTTACTTATATAATATGCGGACATATATTTTGAAAAGAAAACATTCAGGCAAGGAATGAAGAATAAAAGACAAAGGTTGTGAAAAAGGTAGATTTTCCGATAAAAATATAGATATTTACTCTGCTTCAAAAAGACATCCACGAACAAACCGAGTGAGCAGATTGATAATTTGTGCCTAGTTTTGAATGGACTGTCTTAAATGAAGGTATAGATTTGATTCTACTAACATAAGCACATTGTGGTTCGGAAAATAAAAACAAAGTACAGATAACTCTCTTTAATCCTTGAACGAGACCATGCACGTGAATTAATGTTATCCATTTCAGTTAAGCGTCTAATCTTATGAACATCCAAGCAGCAAACGAGATTCTATCAGCCGTTTTTTAGGTCCGAATATGACATGACGTGTTATCGTTATTTGCATGCGGACTGTTGGTCTAAACTTTGTTGTTATTATCAAAACGTTTCGACCCTTGTACCCTCCGAACTTCATCAGGTGTTTGCCGATCTGGTTAACCTTCAGGGAATTTCTAACTTTGCGGGAATAAATTGTTTTCGTTGCGCTAATCGTGTCTTGGGATATCGCTTCTAGTTCACTTATTATTATGTTAAGAAATTCACGAACCAACGCTGTAATGTTTACTTTGTATTGAAAAAAAGAAAAACATCGGTTGTATGCACTTATCAGTGACGTAAGCACAGTTTCCAAACTGACAGATGTAAATAAAAACAAAGTACAGATAACTTTTTATTCTTTAGACGAGACCATGCACGGGAATTAGTGTTATCCTTGTAGAGTGAGTTTTATGTAAATTCTATGCTTTCAAGCTCAGATATTTTCTATATAATTTTATATTTTCAAGGTAAACGCGTACTGAAGCTCATCTGAATGTGTCTATTTGGGCAGCAAACTTTCATTTATGCACGGTGAAAGACAGTGAAAATCTCAAGTCTTTTAGGCAGGTTTTTTACAAAAATGTTAATATATCGGAAGTGTATTAAGAGAAGACGAAAAGTGCAACACAAACTAACTTATAACGTTTTCGTTCGCTTTCATTATTTATAGCAGTGCTTGGAAGGAAAGTGTGTAGCGTGTGGTCGTCTCACCGCATCACTGTAATCTGTGATCATAGCCTATGCAGTAGTTTTTGATTAATCACAACATTCCCTAGTTCTGACATCCACCATGTTCCTTTTCCGATGTTTTCCTCTTCAGAAATCAAATCGCACTTGAAAGGGACAAGATTTCAAAACATAGAAGAAATCCCTGAATATCCACTGTTCACTATCTCCCCACCCAAAAAAAAGGAGTTCTAAGAAGGCTTCCATCAATGGAAATGACACTGGACAGTGTGAAAATTCAAAAAGGGATTATTTCGATGGAAATTAAATGCCGAATTGATACGAGTTGTAGTTTTCATTTTATGACACCAATCTCGACACTTATTGATCAGACCTCGTATGTGTTACATGCGGAAACGGTCTCATTTCAGAACATAAGCTAAAAGCAAAAATAATTTTATTTAAAATGAAAATAAGAAAAACTATGCAGTAGGATCTAAAAAATATTCATTTTATGCGAGGATCAGCTAGAAAAAATCGAAACTGGTATCTTCAAAACTTATTGTCTGATTTACTCCCTGCATCACTTTTAACATCTGCTTTTGCTTCACTTCCAACATCTTGTTTTGTTACTTTTGTTTTGTTTTGTTTTGTTTTGTTGTTTTTTCTTTGTTTTTGTGGGGATTGTTTTGTTTTGGTTTTTGTGGGGGGTGTTTTTTTTTTATTTTTGTTTTTGTTTTTGTGGGAGGTGTTTTTTATTTTTGTGAGGGTTGTTTTTTTTGGGGGGGTGCTTTTTTTTGTTTTTTGTTTTTGTGGGTTGTTTTTTGTTTTTGTGGGGGTTGTTTTTTTTGTTTTTGTGGGGGTTGTTTTTTTGTTTTGTTTTTGTTGACTTTTTTTTTTGTTTTCTTTTTTGTTTTTTTGTTTTTGTGGGTATTTTTTTTTTCTTCTTTTTTTGCGGCGCCATGCCTTTATAGGGATATCCAGGTTATGACTAATAAATAACCAAAGAAAAAGTTGGGCATTTATTCTCTTAAATATAGAGTTCTTCAAATGTTAAAAGTGACGGTTTGAAATAACTGTGTCGCGTGATATGCCTTTACACGTAAATACCCGCATGTCTGGATTTAGTATTGTTTTTATCTTCGCTTCTGCGCTATTTCCAATTTTTTAAATTTGTGGTTTGTTTATCTAATTACCGAAGTCAAAACGTTTACGATGTTTCGCGTGGCTTATACTCGTTTTCTGTGGACTATTTTATTGCCGCTGTCATTCCAAGTGTTTCTTTTTCTCTTCCTTTTGCCATATATTTCGTATTAGGTGGAACTACATGTATGTGCGTAAGTATGTCATCCAGTTGTGAAGTGGCACCCATGCATGCGTATATATACAAAAAAAATATTATTCAGCACGCGCACACAGACGGTAAAAAAAAACTGGTTGATTAATGGATGTCATAGATATTCTGATCTTCTGGAAGATAATGAAATTGAAAGAGTCAGCGCATATGCTAAACTCTGACAACACCATCAGTAGACCTAGCGTAGAAATGAGTATAATATGAGATTCTTCAAGAAAAATATTAGCTCTAAAAAAAAAACCACCATCTAATTACACTTGCTAGTGATTATATATACTCCACCTTGCGGCCCCTTTTCCTAAAGAAACCATATTTCAAGCTTATCGCTATTTCCATGGCAAATGTTGAAATAAGTCCCATTCTTCAGTGCTACCAATTATGACATTTACAGCTAAGATCTGCATTGCGTTGCCCACCATCTTGAATCAAACTTTTTCCTTACATATTCCATTGGTAAGAAGGGAATTTCACTCGGACACCTTTTTCCCCGAAACCTTTACAAATCTAGGATTAATCATTATCCACCCTCTACATCCTCAAAATCTTTATTTCCTATTTCTTTCGATTATATTTTGTTGTGGAGCAACACATGAAATACAAGCCTCCACTGTGAACAGTGGAGGCTTGTATTTGTTCTAAGTCGGTCGTAAAATATGTTCGGCGTACAAAACGTTAGGAACTTGATATAACAGGTATTACTCAGAGTAATCTAGTTGTTGTCTCTGATACTTTCGTAATCGACTAACTGTCGTCCGACATCGACTGACTCACCGACCGACTACCCCACCCCCTCGTTACTCTTACTACTCAAGTAGGTGGGAGAGTCTATTAACTATAGAATAGGTGCGTTCCACCAAAACACATTCATAACATTCAGTCACCCTCTACCTTGTGTGACTATACTAACATTACAAGGCCTAAGTCTTGTAATGTTAGTATAGAATAAAAGAGAGATTAATTCAGGTGAACAGACACACACGTGATATGAAATTTAAAACTCAAGTTTTCTACCACAGAATTGTTCCCTGGGATATGTGGCCAAACGGATGAAAGGTATCTTTCATAGAAACGTGAGTTCAATACCTGGGTAGGTTAGAATAAGACAAATCACATCTGCTGGTTCAATTAAAAAGACAAGTAACACCTAATAGAGAATTAACTTGAAAACAATTCGCAGGAGATGACACCTAACATGGACAGTAGAAAGAACTAACTACCCCATGAATTAAAAATACATAGAAGGTTACTAAAAATCGAAGCTCGGAGGGTAAAGAACAGTTGGAACGTTGTAAGAATAACATCTAAGATTAAGATAATCCTAACAAATCGATATCTAATACGAGCAGACAGTCGCATGTGATTCACGAGCCACGGTTTGACCATCCTCGCAGAAGAGTAACTAGAAATATTTTAATTAAAATCTATTAATTTTAATGAGATATTCTCAACATGGCAATATATTTTTATGAGTCAAATATGCTTTGAGTTAAAATGAAGAGGAAGATATGGATAGCCATAGTTCTGAAGAGATGCGGCATATCAAAAATTATTATAGATATTACGTAGGCTTAGTGTATCTGATGTTATTTTCGATTCTGTCTTAAGTTCACGATGGAGTCATGGAAAGGTGATTGGACCAAATCCCCTTTCAACGGAGGTTCAGATTAGCCAGCCAGTGTGTTTAGTATCAATTTCGTGTTGAAAAATCTACAACCAACGTACGTGATTTTATTCATATAGTAGCCTAACCTTTTTAAATAAACGATTGCAATCTATGAATCTTTTAATTCCACGGTCACGCCACGTAAAAATATACAACCCTACCCCATGACATTTTCTTATCCGTGTTTAACGCGGTACAATTCGTGCTCTTGACCAGCCTTTATTCTGGTGCACCTCTGACCAACAGATCGATTCGTTGTTCCTTATCAGTTTTGACTGTTCTTCCGGGCAACAATTCTGCTGCCGATTGATGTGTGTTTGGTTATTCTTTAACGCATTCATACGGACCGTTTTTTTTTGTTGTTGTTTTAAATGATGGCCAATAATAATTTCTAAGTAGAAAGCTATGTCTAATTCTTTTATTAGAAACCCGTAATTGATATCATTTCTTTTTATTTTTGTAATTAATACCAGGTTTATACGTTAAGGGAACCTGTGTCATTTAGTCATGTAACTTTTAAGTCAAAGATATGAACAGACTAAGATAGATAAATATGAACAGTCTCGGATGGATGAATGGATAGAAATGAATATATATATATATATATATATATATATATATATATATAGTTGGATTGATGTGAGTTTGTGACACTGGGTTTCACGCCCTTGCGACATTCAGACAAACTTATTAAATTTAAAAACTTTTAATTTATTTATGGTTATGTAAGGCGATGTTTGATGGTAGTGTGATATATATATATATATATATATATATATATAGAGAGAGAGAGAGAGAGGATATATATATAGGAATCGGGAAAAATATAATAAAACTATGATATTATTTAATAATTGATTTTATAAATAAGATTCATTAAAGGCACTGTTGCCATAAGAAAAAAAATTTCGATGAATAATGAATTTTTACAAGAACTGTTTACATTTTTTTTTAATTTTAATTATAATAATTTATAATATTCATTTAAAATTCTGCCTTACTTCAATCCGGTTTGGTGATAATGTTAAGTGAAAACTACCAATCAAAAACTGAAAAGCTCAATAAAAGTCATTTCCACCAATATTTTCCCAAAAAAAAATTTGTATTTTTTAGCGTATAAACATTCCTGTTTTTGTAAGTGTGATAATCTCTACATGGCATTATTCTTAAAAGGTCACGTGTTTTTACCGCTACAAAAAAATTAGGCGTTCTGCAATTCTTTCATTCTTCATTTCTGTGTTTCATTGTGTTTACGTTTTTGAAATCATCCCTTCAAAATTTTAAAGCATGTTAAAAAAATTTTTAAAATTAATTTTTTTTAATTACTGTTTCACTAATTAAATATATATATATATATATATATATATATATTATACATTGTTCTGGTATTGGATTAAAATAATAAAAGTGTAAAGAAATAATTACGTAATTAATAATAAAATTTAAAGTACTATAAAAAAAAATGAATAAAGTAATTTTAATATTTTACAAAGATCATGATAACAGTTAATAATAAAAAATAAAATGAAATATAAGTAAGGTATTAAAAATATAAATTAATAATAAATAAAATACCATAAATTTTCATAAATTGAGTTACCTACCACTATTGTGGTATTTCATTAATATCTCAGTTATTAAATTTTTTAATTAAATTAATGAAAATTTTATAGTATTTTAAATTATTTTTTTCAGAAAGTATTATCAAATGTGAGGCTATAAAGCTAAAGTAACTAAAATTTAATAAAATACTAGATAACTACCGAAAATATGTCAATTTGTAAAAATTACTAGGTAGTTAAAAACAAAAAAAAAAAACGTTCACTTCGTAAATTTATGTCAATTTTGGTCAACCATACTTACCTGTCACCACGTCAGGCTTTCAATAAATCAATCAGCACGCGAGAAAAAACAAGACCCCGTGATTAAGAAATGTTTGTATACTGCGTTTTTTTTATGCTATAATTAGTTAATATTTGTTTCAAATCTGATTACATTAACTTTAAATTTGTTAATTTTCCTCAAATAACGTGTCACAAATATATATTCTATTTTTGGAAGATTTTTAAAACCGTGAATTAAATTTTGTTTACAGATGTGTCAAGATGGCCAATTTTAAATGATTTTTTGAAAGCAACCAAAAAGTTGAGATTCTAATCAATATAATGTCTGTTTAAAATACACCAGAGTATTTTGATGACTGGAGATAGTAAATTTAATCAATTATCTCTCAATTAAAGCTAAAAAGAAATATTTTCATATATAAAAATTCATTTAAACCAAAGTATTAAAACTGGGTGGAAGTACCTAGTGTAAATAGTTACAATACCTCATCTCAAAAATATAGACTAATCCTGGAGTAGGCCGGAGCGT